>CAXITT010000644.1:174766-259075 GCA_964033795.1 Lymnaea stagnalis | reverse complement strand
GGGGGGGGGGGGGGGTCACCAGATATACGGAAGTTATTTTATGGAGATTTGTGTTCAAAATAAACGATGAACGCAGTCGGTGGCGTCACTGGGGCGGAGTGGTGCGGTGGGTGGGTGGTGCCGGGTGGACCATCACAAAGGGAGGGGGGGTACGCCAAAACTATGGAAATATAACAAGAGTTCGCTGAGTTCAAGTGTCATCAGCGAGTTGATTACAAGAGCAGGGGAGGGTGTCGCACGAGCAGGGAGTCAGTAGACCAGGTCGCCACCCCCCAAAGTGACCAGGGATGGCTTGCGAAAAGGTGTCCAAGAAGACGTCTGCCGAGAGAATGACTGACACCCACCCCAGGGGGGAGCCACTTAACTCAGCGCATGATGTTTGATTAACACGGCAATCGAATTGTATGGATTTCCACCGTTACTTTTATTGTGAGCGCCTTTCCAGCTGACCAAATCTGATCGCTCTCCTCTGCCCACAAAAGCCACCCGTGTCGTTTTAGACTTTGGCCTATGACCTCCCACCTTTTGTTGACATGTCTGTATGTGTTTTGTGCGTACGCTGCGAACCGTTATGCAGTGGTAAAAATCGTACGGTAGGCACACTTGATGGTTTCCATTAAAAAGTTCAAGGTCAATCGGAAACATTCTGGGTGACATCGAACATAAGCAGACGGCAGCTTATAGCTTTATGAATAAACATAGATAAATAGCGAAGTCATTGTTAACAATAATCTCCATTGAAGGGGCGTAGCTAGGGTATTAGAGGCGCCCGGAGCGGGCCAAGAATTTTTCCGCCCCTCCATATAAAGGAAAACGTGCCGGCCCCCCCCCCCTATTCTGTACAACTGAGTTACATCTGTAAGCGTCTGTGTACATGTTTGCATGGGTCGAATCCTGCAGGAACGCACGGGAACTGGCGTTCCTGTGCCTTTTTACTTGATGTAATAAATGGATTTTGGGGGTGGTTTTTTTTGTGTGTTTTTTTTTTTTGGGGNTTTTCGTTGTCGCTTTGTTATCGGGGGGAAAGCAACGCCGCGTGAGGAAACGACGTAGGAGTAGATAAGACGTCGATGCCCCCACACTTTCCATCCTCAAGTCTTACTTAAGGGTCATTAAGGGAAATTTGAGGTCTTCGGTGACCTAATGATCATGAAGGGTTGTATTGCCATCGGGACTTTATAAGTGTACACATTTTCAGCATACAGAACACCATGAAGTGGGTTAAAATAGTGAATCAATACAGAGGTCACTCAAGGGTAAGTGGATTTCACTTGTGACCTGCTCATCATGAAAGTTTTTTTTTGTGTTTTTTTTTGTTGGGGGGGGGGGGAATCTTCGTTCATGTGCAGGTTGTTGTGTTCGGCCGTGTGCATGTGCAGGTTGTTGTGTTCGGCCGTGTGTATGTGCATGTCTATGTGAGTCTATTATGTGTTTTGCTGGAGTCACGTGGCCTCAGATCTATAACTTCGTCTCCTCTCATCTGGTCGCAGCTGGGTGTCCCTGCATAACAAGCCGAGCTCCAAATCTGGCGACAGCAAGTACCGCGGCGAGCTGGAGGTCAAGCTGACCTTTCACAGCCAGAGCAGGTCAGAGGTCACGCCGCACGGACTCAAGAAGCGGTCGTCGTCCATCAGAAATCTGGCCACTGTCTTTGGTAAGTCTCGTGTGCCTCTCCGATCATTTTTTTAAATTATTTTAGATGTCACTGGCATGTCAAGCCGGTTAGATGTCACTGGCATGTCAAGCCGGTTAGAAGTCACTGGCGTGTCAAGCCGGTTAGAAGTCACTGGCGTGTCAAGCCGGTTAGAAGTCACTGGCGTGTCAAGCCGGTTAGATGTCACTGGCGTGTCAAGCCGGTTAGATGTCACTGGCGTGTCAAGCCGGTTAGATGTCACTGGCGTGTCAAGCCGGTTAGATGTCACTGGCGTGTCAAGCCGGTTAGATGTCACTGGCGTGTCAAGCCGGTTAGATGTCACTGGCGTGTCAAGCCGGTTAGATGTCACTGGCGTGTCAAGCCGGTTAGATGTCACTGGCGTGTCAAGCCGGTTAGATGTCACTGGCGTGTCAAGCCGGTTAGATGTCACTGGCGTGTCAAGCCGGTTAGATGTCACTGGCGTGTCAAGCCGGTTAGATGTCACTGGCGTGTCAAGCCGGTTAGATGTCACTGGCGTGTCAAGCCGGTTAGATGTCACTGGCGTGTCAAGCCGGTTAGAAGTCACTGGCATGGCAAGCTGGTTAGATGTCACTGGCGTGACAAGCCGGTTGGATGTCACTGGCGTGTCAAGCGGGTTAGAAGTCACTGGCATGGCAAGCTGGTTAGATGTCACTGGCGTGACAAGCCGGTTAGATGTCACTGGCGTGTCAAGCCGGTTAGAAGCCACTGGCGTGTCAAGCCGGTTAGATGTCACTGGCGTGTCAAGCGGGTTAGAAGTCACTGGCATGTCAAGCTGGTTAGATGTCACTGGCGTGTCAAGCCGGTTTAAGTTAGATGTCACTGGAGTTTCAAGCCGGTTGGATGTTACTGGCGTGTTAAGCCGGTTAGAAGTCACTGGCATGTCAAGCTGGTTAGATGTCACTGGCGTGTCAAGCCGGTTTAAGTTAGATGTCACTGGAGTTTCAAGCCGGTTGGATGTCACTGGCTTGTTAAGCCAGTTAGATGTCACTGGCATGCCAAGCCGGTTAGATGTCACTGGCATTTCAAGCCGGTTAGATGTCACTGGCATGTCAAGCCAGTTAGATGTCACTGGCGTGTCAAGCCGTTAGATGTTACTTAAAAGGGAAAGGCCGGCTCTGCTGCTGTGCCTCGTAACCAAGAGGTGACCACTTGTAATTTGTCAGTTATTTTGGGGTCGTCCTAAGCCATGGGTCAAAAGCCAATTGGAATCAGGGACTAGGCTCGTTATTTGGAATAACAGTCTCAGCAAGCTGATCAAGACATACACATTCAGTCTCTGAGGGCTGAACATGACTTATCTGGTTAGCGGAAATTTGATCGAAAGAAATTTCGTCGTCGGAAATTCGAAAACAAAATATAGAAATATTACTCAGCAATATACAACAGATGTTGAGATTTTTAAGGCAAAAATATAATCTATAGTTATCTATCAATCGTACATTTTACTTATGGTGCAGCATGTCTCATAAAATGCCTCTTCTGAGAATGCAGCACTGGAAGGCAAATTCATGTGCTTGGCCTACTGTCGTGTGTACTGTTGTATAGTGTATGTTAATGTTTTATTTCATTCCAGGTGACAAATTTAAATTTGCCCGCAGTCGCTCCTTCCGAGAGAACCGACGTGACCCGGAGGGCGGCAAAGTGGACAAGAGCCGGACACTGGGTGGGACGGGCTCCAGGGATGGTCAAGAGGTGGGTCATGGTGTTTTGCATTATACTTGTAGTTGGACCGAGCTGATGGAAGTTATGGGTGTAAACCCCACTGAAGTGGTGGCTAAAGCAGTCCCGTTGGCTGATCAATTGATCCATTTCGGACGGACGCGTAGTTCTACTGTTAACCAGCTGACTGATTTTGTCACACGACTGACTAATGTGGTCATGTTGAGCAATGGTTCATGGGTGGTGCAGTCATGTGACAGGAGACACACAGAGTACAGACAGTAGACCTGCGTAATACAAAGCTAGCTAATATTAAAATGATCTTTAAAAAAAAAAAAAATCAGTGTTCAGAGACATGCTGATGACAACCAAACTTTGAAATTTATTGACTTCATGTGGACGTGACATTACTGTTTGTGTTTGTTGACATTCCTGTTTGTGAGTTTGTTGACATTCCTGTTTGTGAGTTTGTTGACATTCATGTGTGTGGGTTCGTTGACATTACTGTTTGTTGACATTAATGTTTGTGCGTTTGTTGACATGCCTGTTTGTGTTTTGTTGACATTCTTGGTGGTGGTTTGTTTGTTGACATTCCTGCTTGTGTTTTGTTGACATGCCTGTTTTTGGTTTGTAAGGTTTGGTAATGTTTGAGTCATTTCTTGTGCTTCCCCCCATCTTATTTCTCTCCACCGTTGAATGTCGTCTTGATTTGTTCAGAGCACACACCGCACCAATGTTGTACCGTGTTAGTGTTAGATTGTGTGGGTTCATGTTAAATCATCTGATTGTAACACACCTTTTCCCTGGCCGGGCAACACACCCGTTGCTGCCACTGCCCGGGCATCACACCCGTGGCTGCCACTGGCTGGGCACCACACCCGTTGCTGCCACTGGCCGGGCACCACTCCCATGGCTGCCACTGGCTGGGCACTACACCCGTTGCTGCCACTGGCCGGGCACCACACCCGTTGCTGCCACTGGCCGGGCACCACACCCGTTGCTGCCACGGGCCAGGCACCACACCAGTCACCAGTATAAATGACCTGGAGGATAACAATTATTGTTTACATTTAAATTTACGTGTGGCAAAAATGTTACCCAACGAGGTCTGGTGAGTCGCAGTAAATATCAAAGACTGTTTGAATAACTCCACCTGGGAGTTGATTGCTGATAGATAAAGTAGGGGCGGGCAGGTTGGAAGCTGTTTGGCAACGAGGCCACTGCGTCGTGCGGTCGTGGTGGAGAAAGAGGGAACATCTTCGGAATCGGAAGTAGACTGATTTGGTTGCCAGGCAACATCGTCTCGCCCTCACGTTATTTGGTATTTATATATATATTTTTATATAAAAAAAAAAAAAAAAAGAAGACAAGAACTTTACAGTAATTTATTGTTGTGTTTCCTAATTTAACATTGTTAACTATTTGCCAAATTGAACTGTTGATGATTAGCTAACGCGATGATCTACATTTGGCAGTAAAATGATATTTTAAAAGATATATTTAAAGCATTAACAATATAAATATAATTTAAGGCTGATGGGGAAAAGTTGTTACAAATAGACAATCAGCTCACTCATTTATCCACATGTTTAACTGGTAACTTTGTTTGTCTTTGTTTTTTTTTTATAACCGCCAGGAAATTATAACTTTACTATTTCCATTGCTATCTTTATGTTAAGGGATTTTTTCTTTTTTGTGTGCGATAAAGTGGGTGTGAAATTAACTCAATTTTAACTGGTAACTTTTTTTTTTTTTTTTTTTTTTTTATAACCGCCACATTAATTCACTTTTTAATTCCACCATTCCCTCCTTCCCCCCCCCCCCACTCGCCCCCTCACGGCACACCAGACTCCTGGTGGGATTTCCCCTTACGCCCATTCCTCTGTGCACTTTTCAGCGCTGGACATCAATCGGGCACCATGGGGCATTGACCCTAGCGCCCCGGTTTGTACACTTTTCAACCTGTTGTCACACACACGCTCTCTCTCTCTCTCTTTTTTTTTCTTTTTTAGTCTTTGCTTGCTTATTGGATAACTGGATTTTAGAATTGTCAAATACAAATGTTGGTCTGTCAGTGGTGGATTTATGTACGGTACTAATGTCATGGTCAGAATTACATGAGCTTGATGGGCAGTATAGTGTGGTGGCCTGCATTGTAGTGTGTTGGGGGCAGTATAGTGTGGTGGCCTGCATTGTAGTGTGTTGGGGGCAGTATAGTGTGGTGGCCTGCATTGTAGTGTGTTGGGGCCGTATAGTGTGGTGGCCTGCATTGGAGTGTGTTGGGGGCAGTATAGTGTGGTGGCCTGCATTGTAGTGTGTTGGGGGCGGTATAGTGTGGTGGCCTGCATTGTAGTGTGTTGGGGCAGTATAGTGTGGTGGCCTGCATTGTAGTGTGTTGGGGCAGTATAGTGTGGTGGCCTGCATTGTAGTGTGTTGGGGCAGTATAGTGTGGTGGCCTGCATTGTAGTGTGTTGGGGGCAGTATAGTGTGGTGGCCTGCATTGTAGTGTGTTGGGGGCAGCATAGTGTGGGGGAGCAATATAGGGTAATGGGGAGATACAATGGAGTGTTATAGCATGGTGGGATAGTCTAGAGTGGTGGGACACTTATAGTATGGTGGGATAGTCTAGTGTGGTGGGACACTTATAGCATGGTGGGATAGTCTAGTGTGGTGGGACACTTTTAAGTATGGTGGGGAATTTTAGTGTTGTTGGGGCAGTATTGTGTGGTTGGGGCACTATTGTTTGGTTGGGGCACTATTGCGTGGTAAGGCATTTTTAGTGTGGGTGTAGCAACATTGTGTGGTTTTGGTAGGGACAGCATGATATTCCATAGAACACAACTAATCTGCGTCGCCATCACAAACAGTTTTTTTTTTAATGTTTACTACATACTATACTTAGACCCCCAACACTTCGTGTGGTATGAGCTGACCTACATGACCTTAGTACCACTAAATCCACAACTGGTGTATTGTATTCCCCAAAAGGTTTGTTCTTTATTCCCCAAAGGGTTTGTTCTTCATTCCCCTCATGTGTGTGCTTTATTTGCTAAACGTATGTGATGCATATCTTAAAAGTTTTATTTCCATAAGCCACTAAATGAATTTCATGAAACAAAATTAACACGACAACATCGTATTTCATGAAACAAAATTAACACGACAACATCGTATTTCATGAAACAAAATTAACACGACAACATCGTATTTCATGAAGAAAAAATCAACAGGAAAACATCGTAATTTTTCAAACTGTAGTGCACTGATTTTTGTATATATATTTTTTTTTAAATTTTTTTTTTTTACAGTGTCGTGAATGCGTTCTTATTTAAATTTTATTTTTTTATTATTATTATATTTGTCCACTATCTTTAAAAACAAAATTTAGTGGCTTGTGTTTGTACAAAACTATTTAGGATTATTGTTAATGTTTAAGAATCTCGCAGTATGATCGTTGGATGTTGTAACCTTCGCTATTCGGAATAACTCGGTGGTTGTGGGGTCGTGAGGATGGGAGCTAATGATGTAACCATCCTCAGCCGAGAAGTCATTAACCAATTATAGTTGTTAAACTGTTTTCGATAAAGTTATTGGAGCCAACCTGGTAAGAAAAAAATTGCTGCGTATTCGGAGAAGTTCGATGTCAGTGCTATGGCTAGAGATTAACTTTTTTTTTTTTTTTTTTTTTTTGAAAGCTGTGTTACTGGAGTGTGAAAAATATGTGTGACCACTCTACAATCCCAGTCATAACCATCGGCGTCCTGCTCACCAAATGATGACGACCCTACCACCACAATGTCCACACTAACGCATTAATTTCATATCAGTCATTAAACGACCCATAAAAACAACTTTTTCCGTTTTAAAAAAAAAAAAATCCTTTATAAATGTATTATCGCGCAAACGGGTGGGGCTGATCAAACATATCTTCAAGTAACGCACTTTATAAGAATCCTATTTAGTGCTTCCTCCACCCCCCTCCCAACCGCAGATTTTTTCGTGCCCCCCCCCCCCTTTTATATTAATATTCTAACGATCGACTCGCTTTAACATCGCAGATTTATTTCACCAACTATTTCAGAAAAACAAAATGAAATATTACGCACTAAACGCATTGTGATTTATTTTGTGTGGTTTTTTTTAGAATCTCATTTAGCGCGCAGTTAACGGGAATTTTTCTTCATGTTCCCCTTCAAAAACGGATTTTGGGGGGGGGGGGNTCCCCTACAAAAACGGGTTTGGGGGGGGGGGGGGTGGGGGTGGAGCTGAAAATTTGATTAGAATGTGTTTTGTCACCGGGCAACGCGTCTATGTGCCACGTTTCAGCTCGATAGCTTGACGGTAAGTGGGTTAATTAGCCGTCCGAAGATGTTTGCCCCTCGGCCAGCCACAAACAAAAGTAAAGTAAAGAATATAATGGATTTAAAAAGCGTCGCTTTCTTCCTTCTAAACCCGTTTGGAAACATTTGGTGCGCACCAGAGCTCGACGTCGACTTTTTGTTTGGTTGTTTTTTTTGGTCCTTCAAAAATCACAGTAGTTCCTCCGTTGGCTTAACGATTTTGAGGGTCACACATGTTTTACTCCGTGCACGTGAACTGCTGATATATCAGGAAACTAGATTTAGTAGTAGTGGTGGTGGTGGTTGTTGTTCTTGTGTTTTCATCATTATTTGTTGTTGTTGTTTTTTTGTTTTTTTTTGTAATAAATTCCATACCTCATGAAAGGGAGTGTTTATGCGATAGATTTCTGAAAAGGTAATTTTTTTAAACGCTTCCCCCCCCCCCCTTTCCCCCCCCCCTTTTTTTTTTTCAATTTCCGTGAACAATATTTCAGATGCTGCCTTGACTTTAAAAAAAAAATAATTTAAAACACCATTTGATTCTACTTGCATTCTTAAATATAGTTTTCTTATGGTTTCATTTTCTCTATCGTAGTAGTACCAGGGGTTAAGTCCTGGGGCAGTTCCGGGGGGGGGGGGGGGGATTTTTGGGGGGTTCCCCCAAGGGTCTATTCATTTTTTATTTTTTTAAACCCCCCCCCTCTTTTCCCCGAAATACAAGATTTATTATCCAATGCAATGGAACATGGATACAACATTGATATAAACCCCATGGGTTCCTGTGTGACTCGAGCCTTGACTAGTCAGTAGCCCCGCAGAACGTACGTGAACTTTAAGAAAAAAAAGAAGAGAGAGAGAGAGAGAGAGATTAAACCTTGATTACTCGTCTTCCAAAATTATATTAAGAATAAATGAAGGTTTACCCACGGGCCAGATAGTCAATGATTACTTACATCTTTAGCGTGCCCAACCCAATGCCCCAGCTATTGAACACAGGGTGTTTGTTTTTTTGGGGTGTTTTTTTTTTTTTTTTAGGCCGAGCGCACGTGGGGCTCACCCTCAAAAGACAACTCGAGTTTGCCAATCCATTAGATCGTGTCAACTTTATCGATCTCCCTTTCATGAACATAATTTTCTTGCAAAACTCTCAGAAATTTTCTGTTGCTTTTTTTTTCCCCCTAACTGCGCATTTCTTTTCTTCCGTTGCTCGATTTCTTTCTTCTTTTTATTTTCCTCGTTTCATTTGTTTAAATTTTTTTTTTTTTTTTTTCTTCCAATTCTTTTTTTTTTTTTTTTTTTACTTTATCGATCTCCCTTTCATGAACATAATTTTCTTGCAAAACTCTCAGAAATTTTCTGTTGCTTTTTTTTTCCCCCTTACTGCGCATTTCTTTTCTTCCGTTGCTCGATTTCTTTCTTCTTTTTATTTTCCTCGTTTCATTTGTTTAAATTTTTTTTTTTTTTTACTTCCAGATGCTTTTTTTGTTTGTTTGTTAAATATTCGGAACAACGACGCTAACCAGTCTCCCAGCGCTTTGTGTCAGGAATTAATTATCGACATTCGTCTGTGTGTTGGTGTAATGTGTTGTGGCTCTATTTTGTATACATACTTTTTTCGTGGGGGTGTGTGTTATTTTAATGACTTTAAATTAAAAAGACTATGTTATTATGTCAATAGTTTATGCGTATTCCTAGTTTCATTTCAATTTAGATTTTGAGAACGGAGTCCCGGGGGGGAGGGGGGGGGAGGGGGGGGCGCAAAGGTGTAAAGTTCTTATTTTTTCATTATTATTTTCTTTTCATTTTTTTTTTTCACTTCCCCACTTATTTTCATTTTCTCTTTAAAGGTTTCTAAAATCTTAATTCCTAAATGATTGCTGTGTCCACAGTATCCAGGGACGGATTTGGCGCACGAATCGCCCTAGGCTATTCTTATTTTCAGAACCCTTGCCATGTTTCACTCCCCCCCCCCNTTTTTTTTTTTTTTTTTTTTTTTTATTATAACAGTTTAATTATATCTGAATCCATTTTCAATATTTTCTATTTTTTCCTGTGAGGAAAAAAAAAATACCCCAAAAAATTAAATCCAGCGATCGCTGAATGTGTCCCGATATTTAATAACTCTCAAGTAACATGACACGCCCATGGTAGAACTAGGACGTGACCCGCGGCTATTTGAACGGCTGCCGGCCCTATCAGGTCACTCTTAGCGTACGTGGGACGCTGTGGGCTGGCTCAGATTGAATGCACCGATCGACGTGAGGACTGCGTCCGGATGTCGGCGCACACGCCATGTTGGTTGTCATGGCGGCGCATAATGGTTGTTGTTAGGGTAAAAATGGCGGTTGACCCGGTTGTCGTGGTCAGAGCCTTCGCGTGACTTTTGGAGGCCCCTTGCCACTTTTCAGCTCCTTTTTGCCCTTGCCACTTTTTTGGTTTTTAAAGATAAAAGTTTAAATTGTGTCCACGTCACATCTTAGAACCCCTTTTAAATTTAAATATACAAGCCCCCACCTTGCAGCCGCACGTGTTTCAGGGTACAAGCAACGGTTCTGAGACTGCGTATCATTGGTACCAGTACCCGAATTGATTTTTGTTTAGTCTGATCACCTAACATCTTTAATGAGATGAAATTAGTGACGAGCCATGTGTTAGTGCTGGGGTCTGGGGGCTCACAGCAAGAACCCAGTTTAGATTATTCTCATCGTGAAAGCCAGCTTTTAACTTTGATTTATAAGGGATTAATATATCCATAAATTAATGAAGTGACGGCTATGTCCGTTGTTTTTTTTACCCACCTTCTCCTCCAAACTTAACAAACTAATTCACAAAATTTAGACAATTTTTACCAATCCATATAAAATGTTGACTACTTTAATGTATTTATGATCATTTTTTAAAATTTCATCACTTCATATTTTTTTTCTTTAACTAAATTAATAACTTATTTATGTGAATTTTAATTTATTTTTTATGTTAACCAGCAAAAAAAAAAAAATGGTTTATGCTGTTTGTTATACCATTGTTAAACATTTTAATGATGTTTTTTTTTTATACCCTCTGGTGTGCTGGAGGCAGTGTCCAAGGGTGGGGGAAACCAGTAATCTGTTGATTTTTTTCATTTTTACCATGGGGGTGGTGGGGGTGCAGAAAAGATATTTTAAAATTGATATGTGGGTGTGGGAAATGTTTTAGAATCAAGAAATATATTGTTATATTGACACAATTTGTTCGTGTCTTATTAATCTATAATCAAGAAAGGGTGTGGCGCTGCAAAAATGTTAAGAACCCCTGGTTTAAAAGTTGGATTATTGGAAACATATACCATTACTATACATGTAATTATAACTGAATTCTTTCAATCTAGTTCTAACTTTAATGTTAGACCTAATTCAGTTAATATCTTTAAACCATTTAGCTTTCATTCATTCAAATATTTTGCCAGCCATTCTTGTGTTCAGTGTTTGAGCATTGAACCTCAATATAAATGCAGTGTTGGGGGGAAGGGGCATCGAAACCATGAATTCAGCACTGGGCGAAAGAGGCAAAATAAGGATAAAATCATCAACTAGTATTTTCCAATTTTTAACAAATTTGAATAGTGTAGGAATATATATACATATTTTTCTGTCAGAGCTTTCACGAACACTCATTAGATGTTATTACTGCTAACCCTAAAAATGGTAGAGTTTTGGTGGTGTAGGAAAAGAAATTAATTGTGCACTAATTATTATTGTAATAGAAGTACTAAAACATAATCTTTTAACAAAGCACTTTATATATTAGTGCTTAGCTCATTAGTGAAAGCGAATGCTTTTTTCTTGGTTTTGGGTATGTGTTGTCTCACTCTTTATGGGTGGCCTTTTCTTTCCTGTTGCTTGATTTTTTAAAAAATTTTGTTGTTCTTCATGATTCATAGTAATCATAGTGACATTATTTTTGAAAGATGAACGTTTGTAGAAATTTTCTATTCTTAAGATAGCCCGGTAGTCATTTTAAAGTCTTACACGTATTTAGTTTTTAAAATAATAATATTAATAATGTACCTAGTTTTGATGTGTTGTTCAACTAATGCAAGCCTTTATAAATAGTCTTTAAAAAACTAGATAATGACAAATGTAAATTAAATAATAATTTTAACGCTATTTTTCATTTAACTGTATGTTATGTAATAATTTGCTGTGATTTTTATAGCTTCTTAACAAAAAATATAATTTTCATTTTACAGTACAGTAATAGTAATGCATGTACAAAAATTTTTTTTCTTCTGTTTCTATCTTTAAATATAACATGTTTATTATTTAGGATACGCTGACTCGTAGCTACAGCATGTCTGCAGCTTACATCAAGTCTATGTCATTAGACAGAAATAAACAAGATATCTACTCTGTCAGCAAGAATACTACGTCCACTGATGAGACCAAGAGCAAGAAAAACGGCAGCACTAATGTAACCCATAACATCATACCGCAGACTGGTAAACTTCATGAGATTTTTTCTTTAAGTTTTATTTATTAAAGCTCAGTGGCAAGTCAGATTGAATATAAGTCCATTTTTGTCAATGTCAAGTCTGCATCACTAGCCTTAATCATGTAATTAAAAGTGCAAGAAATGACTTAAAACGTTCACCGATTGATTTTAAATACCCGTACTGTTATAGTTAAGAGTACCATTATGGTTTTAAAACATGTTTTAGTTTTGGTATATCTTCTAATTACATTTCAAATAATAACTTCAACACAATTTTTTCATACAAGCGTTAGTAATGCAATAATTTAATGCGATTTTTAAGGCAATATTAACAAAATATTCAATTAAAAATTAATTTTTTATTTCTTAAATTTCAATTGTTAAATACTGGTACTTCTAGTTCTAGTCTAGAAAATTAACATGTACATTTAATATATTCTACCAGATATTTGAGATACAGTGTGTGGTTTAAGTAAAGTAATTTATATTTTTGTGATCCTGTTCCATCTTCTACAAAAAATACTTTTATAATAATTATAGCAACTTAATTATAGATTTTTTAAAATTTCAATATTTATAGGTGTCTCTCAAGTGTATAGCCAGTCTATGCACAACTTACCGGGAAATCGGCGTAGCTGTACGGAAATTCCTCTCCGCCAACCCCCGCCCCTGCCTTATGATCCCCGACTTTCTTCCAAGGATGATTTGGTTTTGAAAGACATGAATGATCGTAGAGCCATGTCAGAGTACCACATTAACTCAGCATTTCGTGTCCCGCCTGTGTCCAACTATTTTGACTCTGCTCCTAGAACCGAACTTTCTGGGATTTACGAGAGCATCAGGGAGAGGACAGAGCCTGAAAATTCAGTGTCTTCCTCCTCTGACCCAGAAAGTGTTCCAATGCCAAGGCCGCGCCATAGGCGCTTGCCTCGTAAAGATGGGGCGCCAGCCTTGAGAAGAAATAAGGGGGACCCCCACGAATTTAACGGAAGGGACTCTGGTATTTTGGAAGATCGATCGTCAAGTCATGGCAACTCACTAGAGGGTAGCAGCATCACAACTACAGATGGTACAATTAATAACGGATCCAAACCTCGAGGCAGGGCCGTTACCAATGACAATGAAAGCTCTCATCTTGAGTTGACTAGATCAGAAACACAAGGAAATAACCCTTCTGTATTTCAGCAATTAGAGCGGGGACGGACTAAGAAAAAGGTTCCTGTGCCCAGCCTGTTTTATAGCAAGGAGAACAATCAGGGTGAGCTTGTAGTCAGAAAGAGGTCAAGGGGACAGCGGGACAGATTGCGACAGATAAGGCAGGGTAAGTCAGGAGTGGTTTATATTGCACTTAAACTTCAAATGGGTTGGTTTTGTTTTTGTAAAGAACATGTCCGTGTTTTATTTAATTCATCAATCTGACTGTCATTATTATTGTAGATAATATATTTATGAAGTGTTTAAATTAAATTAATTAACAATTAATAGCTTATATTGTACATCAGTTTGTTAAATTATTTTATATTATATCAATTTTTATTTGAACTCAATTTTTCTTCTACTGTGGGATTTTCATTTTTCCAAAAACCAAGGTTGGATATTTTCACTAGAACCACTCACATTCAACAAATCTTTCACAATATTGGTTTCTCACTGATGTATATTAACACACCAAGATAGAGAGTTGTTAAGATTAATTTTTGTTGGTCTACAGGAAATAAACGGTACACAGTGCAAGGCCTGGACAACCATTCTGGGTTGTACGATGAAAGTCTTTCTGATACAAGTGATGCATCTCGACCTGAAGTACCTGACGACCTCCTGTCTGTGTTGAAAAATATGACAAAAGAGGTTAGAACATGACCACGATGAATAATTCTGTTACCGTACAACAATTTAAAGATTGTGCCATAAATATCTAGCCTTTATTTAAGCGTATGTGCATTAAATATATATATGCATTGGAACCGATGTTTGTATGATATTAATTCTTGGGATTAGGTCCAAAAAGACAAAAACTCAAATCAATAAAATCTATTGCATTTCAATTTTGAGAAGCTGAACAGCAACTGAATGACTTGTACTTAAGTGTTAGGATGGTAGATTACTATAAAATTTATTAATGAAAAACGGGGTAATTTTGCAGTGATGAAAGTGAATGGAGATGAATAGATAGGCAAGCCAGACGAACAACAATTTTTCACGCTGCAAAGATATTTATGAAATCAACAAATATTGTTATCTATGATATATACAATTAGTTTTAGGAACAGCAATCAGTGTTATATTAAATTACCAATCCCTTGCTAGGTTACACTAGGTACTGGTATATTACTTAATTTATGAATATAAATCATATCACATTGCTTATGATATTTATATTATTACCCTTGCTACATCCTCTTATTATGCATGATCTTTTTATTATTATCATTATTACCCTTGATTTTTTGCTCTTAATTTTGAACTTACTTAAAACAAGCACAATTGGTGTGCAGCATAGAGAAAGTTAACAGGTTCCATACATTAACAGATAGACCAACGGATCTACTATTCATATTTTAACTACCGATATCAAAATTTTTTTTATTTTATTTATTTATGGGCAATTAAATTTTTCTAGGTTTAAAAATATGTTTGTTCATTTTCTAGGAACTGTTTCGTGTGGTAATTCAAAGTAAAGCCCAGATGATCAGAAAGGACCAATACATAAAGGATTTAGAGAACTACATTGATGACCTTTTAGTGAGAGTCATGGAGGCCAAACCTAAACTACTGAGCAGACCTGGGATGCACCGATAACACAAGAATATTCAACTCTTTTTTACTAAGAATTTCCTTGATACCCTAGTAAAAATGATAGTGAAAGAATAGAGGTTTAATTTTTTTTTAAGCTCTCCTATACCGGTGATGTTTTTAAAATAAAATTGTACAGGGAGCTTCGAAGTAAAGAAAATAGCTTTAGCCTCGTTTTAAAATTTGCAACAATAAGTTAATTGTAAAAATGGATTGGATGCATTCACTAGCTTTTGTAATGAATGTAATGCTAAATTATGCTTAAATTGGACATTACTATTGCTAGTGCCAATATAGATCCTCCGTCTCTCCTAAACTCCATTCCACCAAAAATGAATTATAGATGTAACACCATTCTTTATTAAAATAACTGTTAATACTGTTAATCAATTCCTCAACCTGAAAATAAACATTCATGAAAAATAAAGTACTGTACCTAACTTTTTTTATCCCCACTTCTTATTCCTAATGATTTGAAATGACAAGACAGATGTCATTGTTACAAGGGGATGGGAACATCTCATATGGAAAAATAATGGGTGTATGGTGTTAAAACTTATACTTATAGTTTTGAAATAGGAGCTACCGGGGTATGCAACAAAAAAATAGAATATGAGAGTTGAGAGATCATGCAAGAGTAAGATTATTTTTTACCTCTGTAAATCTGTTAAATTCTAAGGAAACTAAAACCTTTTAAAAGTACAAAGTAAACAAGAAGACTGCATGAAAATTTGATTGCAAATTACAAGTTATCTGAGAACTGAAATCCAGATTGGATGGATGCAAATGCAAGCAATATTTGGTTTTCAGACTTCCCCAATTTGAGTTTGTTAATAAATGAATTTGATGAATTAATTAAATAATTTAGATGCAAGGTTTGATTATATGTTATGTTTGTTTTCATGGTTATTGTATATAACAATATAAGTTTAAATGATTATTGTGTATAGGACCAGGTGCTTCTTTTTTAAATATTTTTAACCATCGTTTTGTACTTATCTTTGATCTTACACTATGCAGAGACTAGTAGATTTCTTAAATCTAATGTTCATTTCTCAAGTCCATTATTGTTAATTTTGGAAGATTGGCCTTTCTAGTATATTAGTTCTCAACCTTAAAAGTCCTATGATCTGCTGACCCACTGGTGTTCCCCAGCATACTAGCTGTAGCTTCATAGCATTCATTGAATGTCAGGGTAAGCAGTTGTAGTCAGGTCTATTGTCCCTTAACAGTAACAGGCTGAGAACTACTGAATGTAGAAATTCTAAGAATCTTTTAAATAATTGAAACTTTGAATTAATTGGATTAGATATTAAAATTACCGGGTATTAGACTTATTTGATTCCTAATAATACAGCTAATGATCCTTTTTTATGTTCATATTTATAACATAAAATTATTAAAAATATTACTGTACTGTACCAAGTGTTATACTATGCAGAAAATTATAAATCATTCCTTACAAATTGGAGCAATGATTATATTCTTGTAAATTTTCACTGTGTCAAAGATTCTCTAAATTGAATGTAACTTTAACATTTTCACTGAACAAGTTATTTTAAAAAAGTTTTTTTCTGATGGAGTTTTCAATGTTTTTTTTAAAACACTCCTTAAAAAATTCATCAGAAGCCACTGGTTAGGTATACAGTTTAACCTTAATATTTTCACTGTGTCCAAAGATTCTCTAAATTAACATTTCACTGAACAAGTTATTCTTTTTAAATTTTATTATCAATAAAAGTAAAAGTTTTTAAAAAATAAAAACTCCTTAAAAAATATAACAGAATGCCACTGTATCTTACATTAAATTTATTAACCCAGACCTTTGAATAAGTTAACAGATGAATAACCCAGATATCTGACTCTCAGAAAAGCTGTTTAATTATGAGCTTTTGACAAAAATAAAAAAAGACTTACTACAAT
Source organism: Lymnaea stagnalis (assembly GCA_964033795.1). Classification (NCBI taxonomy): domain Eukaryota; kingdom Metazoa; phylum Mollusca; class Gastropoda; family Lymnaeidae; genus Lymnaea; species Lymnaea stagnalis. The sequence goes on along the minus strand of CAXITT010000644.1, from coordinate 242,215 downwards.
GTTTATTTTAGATATTCTTTTTTTTTTTTGGTCACTTTTTCTTTAGAAAGTGCTTACTGTCCAAAAAATGAGAATATTTGGAAAGTTAAAATTCATTTTTTTTCATTATTTTATTTAATGGTCTCACCTAACATGTTACTAGTATTATTATAGATCATTTGTACCCGTATAAAATATTCAAATAAATTTACTCCAGCATACAAGTATACAACCATAAGTAGGTTATACTATTTATTAATAGTTATATTTTTTTGAAAAATATTTGTCTTCCCAAAACCACACACCAGAACAAAGGGCCATAGATTTAGATAATGAAACAAAATAAGGTGCTGCAAATTGATAACTTCAATATAGTGAGGATTTTGTATTTTTTGCCTGGGCTCCAGATAGTTCATTTTATTCCAACTTGCCAATTAACTTCACAAAATGGCTAGACTTCCAATCCTATCTTATCATTTAGTGAAAACTGAGATGGACCGTATTTCAGGATTTATCATCAATCCTAATTGAACTTATACCATGATAACGATTTTTAATTTTTACTTTTGTTAATACAGTAACATTCAGAAATGAAATATCTATAATTATCAATTATGTTGTCTTCATATCATCATGAATATCTATAATCTATTTTCTTTGATGTATTAACAGTATGTCATTAGAAAAGCTACTACCTAGTACATTTTAAAATATTTTATATAAAAATAGACCCCCCCCCCCCAACCACTTTTGTTTCCATTTCCCATGAGCATATGTTTGCAAGGCTCCACTTATGCTAAGAGTAAGAGGTGAATTAATTACATTTTTGTAGCCATACTTCCATTTTGCAGCTGCTGGCAACTATAAATAAATTAGTTCAAAAAAAATATATATTCTTATAATGTACCTTAATGGTATCAATAATAAAGTCAAGTGCTCTGTACATGCTTCCAGGGAGAAAGAAATTCTTTATTTATAAATACTGCCAACAATTTTATCACATACAAATATTCCTTTTTTGGGAATGTTAACTTTTAGCTGGTCGTCCTTAAATTTTTATGGTGTCTTATGTGTTAACTTCTTTGAATAAAATATTTCATTTTGTACTCATTTGTTGTTTTTTTCCCTCAATGTATTTCAACAAACAATGTCAGGGGCAAAGAAAATATCCACAGTTACCTTAATGGTGTCAACTTATGATACCGGTACCTAGATTTGAAAGCAAACATAAATGACAAAAAGTACATTTTTGTTTAGCTGAATTAATTTTTAAAATTAATTTAAATACCTGAAATGTCATTCGATTCATTTATTTAAAGGGGGAAATTTTTGTGTTGTTCAGTTTTGTATTCATCAGGTAATATAAAGCCATGTAAGCCTCACATTCTTGAATTGTCTACAAAATTTGTGTGAACAGCCCTTACCATCAATTTTGGTCTGCTGATTGTCAGTGTAAGAGTAAGAGAAAAAAATTAACTGTTTTTAAATTGTATAGCATTTATTAGTATATAACATAATTATGTAGACCTTCAAAAAGTGTATCCCTTTACAAATGGGATAACAGTGCTTTGGCCTTTTGCCGTACTCATACTCATAAGATAATAAATTATGGTTTTTCTACTAAATTTGAAAAGGTGCCAAGCTTTTCTTTTTAATCTAAAAAATACACTACGGCACACTACAAGTGAACAACTTTGATATTTTAATTGTAGGTAATTTTAAAATATACTTACACATATAAACTTTGACATTTTAATTGTAGTTAATTAAAAAAATATATACTACAAGTGAACAACTTTTATACTTTAATTTCAGTCCGCATGACAATTTATGAATTTATGCCATTGTCCTTTCAATAAAAACACAGCTGAATCAGTCCATCAAATTGTATCCAAGCTTAAACTTCACTCACACTAATCTCTTATTAGGTTTTTTCACACTGATCTCTTAGACTCTTTAACAAGAAACACACACACACACACACCCCCCCCCCCCCACCTTTTTTCTTTTTTGTTGTAACTAATGTAACCCACACACACACAAAAACAAAAGTGATTTTTCATGTTCAGTCCTCAAGTTTCAATGGCTATAATTAGGCAGAGATTTGAAGAGACATTTTTTTTTAAAAATCTAGTCAAAATCTTTTCATTACCAACAAACCAAATTTGAATCAATGTGAACAAAAATGTGCACCTGAAAAATTTAGTTAGACCGTTTTCAAATTTTCACAACTTTACTACCTGGTACCAAGAAGTTGAATAATCAGAAGTATTACATCTTTGATTAGGGCATTAATCACAAACATCTATTGCACCACAATTCCAATAAGATGTTTTAAAAGTTAGAATATGAATTAAAAAAACATAATTGAAAATGTAAAATTTCAAATGACTTTATTTCATAAAAGTGGGGATGGCTAGTATTTTAAAATCTACCCTAGCACCACCAGAACTGTACTGAAAATAAGACACCAATAATTATACAAACACAAACATACAGACAAAAAACAACAAAAATGAAATTTTCTTTAAAAAAAAAAAATTACAGTGAAATATCTAAAACTCCTTACATTACAAAATATTAAAGAGATTTGTTCAAATTTATTCAATAAAAGAATAAACACAAAAGTTATTGAACTCTTTTTAATAGAGCTCTTTTTTTTTTATCTGGGACTATGCCAAAGTTTTTTTAGTAAAACCCCTGGAAGTGAAAACTACCTGAAAATATGTTCGTTTCATAGTTTGTACTGTTTCTAGACTCCAATAATTGCATATATTATTTATTTGTTCTGACAACATTTTTTTTTAAATGTTACATGTGATGAATATTTCAAATGAGCTGAACAGTTTTTAATGGCAGCTTTACGATGTTCTGAAAGAAATATATTTGGAGCCAAAAATAATTCTGTACCTGAGATTAGGTGTAATTTTTTTTTTCCCCATGGTTACACTCACCTCATCAACTACAGTATTTTGCTCGTGAGCAAATACTATTAAAAAAAAATAAAAAATAAAGGAAACTGAAAATAATAACATAACATGCACATGGGTAAAAACAAACTGAAAAATAAATGCACATAATAAAATAATTACTGTTTTAAAATCCTTCATGTGGCCCCACACTGTTCAAATCCTATACTGTTGGGCGATCTAGCTGCCTTGTCCAATTTGTCTTGAAGCAGATGGATCCTCTTGTGGCTTGTTAATCCTCTCGAGCCTTTACTCCATTCTTCCCAAGTTAAACTCCATCTCCACATTTAAAAACTTTAATTTGTAAAAAAAACTTTCGATCGACATCTGGCTACTACCATGCTTAATTAAATTTATGAAAACAATAATTTACACAATATGATACAAATCCTGACAGTAAAAAAAAAAATCCTACAATGGCAACACGGATGATGATGGTAGAACATACAAGTTTCCTCTCTGTGCAAACACCAGGAACATTTGGCAGTAGAACAAACTTGATACATGATGTAGCCTGGGGGAAACAAACAGGGGAAGAGAAAGAAAATACAAGGTCAGTTCAACATTAACACAGAGAACAATTTTTTGGGATAGCAATGTCTGCAAGGCTGTTAATTACACCTGTTTTCACCCATTCTTTATACAAGCAATGAATGACAGTAGCCCACACAGGTAGAGTGCTAATATTCATTGTTAGAAAATACAGGGGAGCACAATTTTGAGCATAGTTTTAAGTGTGGTCACTTAGTTGTAATCGTAACAGCTTTGCAGACACACCCCATAAAGTACAGTGAAATGAGAAAATACAAATGTGTTCAATACAATGCAACACTTGAAACAAATTAACCTTGCACATTTCATTCCAATTACTAATGTACAACTCAAAAATGTATTTATCTATGACAATAAGTAAGTAAACATTTTTTTTCTGCATCATTCTACACATCATTGTTTGAATTAATAAATTTAATGTCACTATTAATGGTGTACGCCTACCACGTTGGGTACACATTTTAATGAGATTTATTCAAATAATTTGATTCTCATATGTAAAACACATTAGATGCTTTTTTTCCCTTAACAATGCAAGTAAAATTTAGTACTACCGGTACAGCAAAAAGTGTGACTTAAATTTTATGTTACATAGCATGACAATGGCTTGTTGGAAATCATATGCTAGTTAGCAATATTTTTTTTTTCCAAGCTATACAATTATAACAACTCTCTATTTCCTGTGTGTGCTCTCCAAGCATTGTAACTGAAATACGACACATAAAATATTCAAATAACTGTATTAAACACACATTCAAGCCTTATTAGAAGTTCTATTCGAATATTTTTAAGGGACATATATATGTAATAAAATAGAAATGGATATGTCAATGATAATACAGTAAACATAAAACATACAAACAACTATTTTTGTGTTCAATCCACAGGAAAAAACAAGCAATGAGAATTGCTTCTGTTTAGTAAACAGTTACTAAACTATTATAGTCAACAGATTAATTTATAATATAAAAAGAGGTGGTGGGGGTGAGGGGGTGGTTTACAGTTTATGTTTAATCCAGAGGAAAAACAAGCTATGAGAATTGCTGCTGTTATGTAAACAGATACTAAACTATTATAGTCCACAGATTTATTTACAATAATAGGGAGAGTGGTGTTGCACCATCTTTTTACAGGTCAAGGTCATTACAGCAAAAATCCAATGCATCTACATAGACACACAAATAAAAAAAAAAGGACAATGGTATCATTACATTTGATTCTAGACTTGCTTTTCCTTAGGATTCAACCACAACAAGTAAACATTCTTTAATCATATACATATGGAATTCTAGTAAGTTGGAAATAATTTTGTAAATATTGTGTTCTCATTAAATTGTGTGTCTTCTTTTTTAAATGCAAACAGACTGTACTCACTGTATTGAAACTTTTCTTTAATAGAAACAGACTACACTCATTACATTGAAACTTTATTTTAATTCAAACAGACAAGACTCACTACATTGAAACTCTCATTGCAATGAAACTTTTTAAAACGGAAATTACAGAAGGGAAGAAATCCATATCAAATGATTTTCAATAAACAGAAAGACAAAGAAGATAGAAGATTAAGAAATATAAAGCAGATTGTTACAGAACAATTGTACAGCTCATATCAATGAAACAAATTATAAGTTTCATTACAGGTAACTTCAAATCAACTACATACATTTACACAGTTAAAAAGTTGCCTAAGTGTAGAATCCCAAATACCTTCTTTTTTTTTTTTAAATGTTATGCATGTAACAAGACAAAAGGCTGTTTTGTAAAAATAATATTGACACCATATATTCAGACAGAATAATTAAGGTAGATAAAATAAAAGACATTCTTACTTTCTATTTCTGTGGGATACTTTCAAGTTCCCAAAAAAACGGCAGCGCTCTATATTACATGTGGTTATGTGAGAGATTTGAGGTCTATTGTAGATTTTTTTATTACTGAACATTCCATTGACAAAGGTTAATTATGTCAGTGCCATACCATTAAATGCAGATTATCATTCATGCCTTTCTTTTAAATAATGATTATTTTAAGATGAATGTCTACAATGTCTCTGTAAATAAATAAGCCATTAGAGTGTTATAATTTGTCACAGCTTAATTATGTAAGAAGTTTTATATGCAAGTCCCCAAAACCAGAAAACCAGAAATGGAAGTCGATATTTTTCCAAGTTTCAAATGCATTGTTACTTCTGTAGGGCATACTGACACATTCAACTTGTAAGGGTTGTGAGACTTACGGTCAAGCAATTTTTCCAGATGCAGAACACACAAAAGGTTGAGAAACCCAATGTTAAGTAAATAAAGGTATTTAAACTTGTCTCTGAAAGAAACTATAACCAGAGCTACACATGTCAAAGCTAAAACTCCACTACAGTTTTTGTTAATACTTGAAAGTGTCCAACTTACTGTGAAATAAAAGTGTCCAACTTACTCCGAGGTAATATGATAAATGCGGTCCCAGTATATATGTCAAAATTCCTGGTATGTGTGGATTGAACTTTTTTCTTTAATTCTTGTGTGTCTCACACACACACCACCATCAATACTCAAAATGTTGTGTTTTTTTTTTATACCACAGTGTCATAATGCATATATTTTTTTTTAACTCACTGCCAATCAAAATAGATCAGAAATGAAAGACTCTGAACAAACTATCTGGTTAGAAAATTTTAAAAGATAGTCCAGTTAAAAAGAAAGTGTTGCCAGACTTCTGAAATTTTCCATTCCACAGGGCTTCAAAATAAGATATCAATAAAAAGATGAAGAAAAATTCTCAAATGGCAGCTGTAATTTAAAACTAAACCATTTTAAAACTATTATACATCATCATATTCTCCTAAATAATTATAGCAAAATGATAGACCAGGGATCCTTAACCCAACTGCCGTTAAGGGTAAGTGTGAGCGACGAAATATACGGAACCAGATACCAACCATCTTGTTAGCTAGAGCAGGCCCATACTTCACATTGAAATACAAATAAACTTTTAGTTGTTAAATTATTCTTCATTTTAAATGTTTTTTTTACCCCCATTTCTTTTCACAACAACTAAGACTTATGTTTATGTGCATAAGATTTCTTTTTTTCAAATATAGCAGCCCTCAACAGTGTCTGATTCAAAAATTTTGAGAACCCAGGTGGGAGACATTGAAAAGAAACGAGTCAAAGGATTAAAAGAAATATTTTTGAAGCCAAATATATATATCTGGTGGACATTTAAATAAGAATATGACGACGAATGTCACAAAAGAAATTTAAATTGCAAGTAAAAGAAAGTGTTCATTATTTTTCATTTTATTAGTTACCAGTACCACTACCTAATTTCAGTTGGAATAAGTTAGACTTTCTGTTAAAATAATGTTAATCTCAAAACAGGCAAAAAAATTGTTACCACTGTTGAATTGGCTTGATTTTAGTTTAACTGTTATAGTAGTGTTTTTTCTTCCTTTTTCTGATAAATGAACTTGACATTTGTTTTCTATATTACTCTATAAAAATTTGGAATGAAATAAATGCATATTTTTATTAAAAGTTATATTGTAGCCAAGCCTAAATTTACTACAATGAGTTCTTGACTTAATATATCTTAAGAAAAAGATTTTATGTTAAACTGTAAAATTAATTTATTAGATTTTATAGTTGACCCATAATAATTATTTACTTATTACAACAACATTCAGGTAATTCTTAATAATTTCTTCGCGAATACAAGAAATCAAGCTATCTTGTTTTGGTGATGCAGAATAAAAAAGGGGGTGAAGCTGTCAAAATAGATACAATTGACCCATATCAAATAAAATGATGTCAGTTGTAATTTAATTTGGCATTTGTATATGCTCTACCATGCACCTTATACGAGCAAAGGGACAATTTTGAAAATGCTATCTTTGATGCAAACATGGAAATATGGGCACTTAGGTGAAAATGTGGAGAAATGAAGTTGAATTTTTAAGTATATGTACATGATACATATATTGTTACATATTTTTTCAACTATTTATATCAGAAGTTGCCAACCCAAATGGCTTCACGGGCCATTTTGATCACAAGTCAACCCTTTGCGGGCCGCATGTGGCTAACCTAATAATCAAAATAAACATTATGATGACAAAATTATTATATTAGTTCATAATGCACATAATCCTCCCATTATAACACACCTACACATGGTATAAAAACACATCAATAAATTTTATAGTTTAACTTGAGATATAACTCTTTTGAAATATGCATTCATGAATTTCAAATATAAGTTTGAAGCTAGAAGGAAAGAGACGCAATTTAAATGAACGATATATCCATATATCCGGCGGACAGCAAAATTGAAGGTTGGCCATCCTGATTTAAATCTTTAAAACTGAATATTACAATTTCTTTCTTACGCATTTTAAAAAATTTACATTCTGATTATATACATGTCTCAATATAGCACATCTATATACAACATGCTTTTCATACGCCAAAATGACAGTTATCATTTATATATGAAGTTTATCTGTCCTGTAAGTGAGTATTTATGAACCGAAGTTTTGCTCTATAATATAAACCCAAGTTTTGCTCTTAAATATAAAGCTAAGTTTTGCAAATAACTAGCTAATGCCTACAATTAAAGACCATCTAGGAATTGAACACATTAAATTAGGAACTGGCTGTATCAACAACAAAAACAAGTTAAAATAATACAAATAATAACTTATAGTTTATAGTGTTAGTTCCAGGTTGTTTCTGACCAATACATTATTGTGACGGATTCAACTGTTGATGTATGGATTTGCCTTAAATGGAGGTTATTGAAACATTGGCATTAATTATATATGACAATTTAAAAAATATTTGACGTGGTTAGGCTTTTTAAATTCGTCATGACAGATTTGTTCTCTACAATTTCAATTGTATGAAAAATAGCAATTAAAACAGTTGTTGAGGTCGTTAAATGTAGATAATATTTGTATAAATATTGCCAGGACGTAGATAACATTTGTATAAATATTGCCAAGCCACCAAATCATGAACTTGACAATCTTTTTAAAACCATTGCAAACACACAGAAAGTGAGTAAATCATATCAAAGGCTTATATAAAAAAAAAAAAAAGAACATCACATGAACTTAAAAAAATGAAGAATATTCAATTTATAAAATAGCAATTAAAACAGTTGTTGAGGGCGTTAAATGTAGATAATATTTGTATAAATATTGCCAGGACGTAGATAACATTTGTATAAATATTGCCAAGCCACCAAATAATGAACTTGACAATCTTTTTAAAACCATTGCAAACAAACAGAAAGTGAGTAAATCATATCAAAGGCTTATATAAAAAAAAAAAAAAAGAACATCACATGAACTTAAAAAAATGAAGAATATTCAATTTAAGAGATCACAACATATTATCTGCAGGATAAAGAAAGCATTTTATAGAGGTAAACAGGAGATGAAATAGAATACTGTTATTTCAAGGCTCTTAAAGGCGAGAGGGGGGCATAGTTTTTTTTAATATCAATTGTTCAGAGGCATGCTCAACATGTCTATCAGTTCAGTGTCTGCTTTAGCCTATTTTAATGCAGAAATGTAATAACCTGCAACATCAAGAAATACAAGACAATTTTATTAAAATACTTCAGGTATGATTGTGAAACAATTATCTAAAATACCAATCAAAGAATTATGTTCTTAATGCATCCCTTGATGAATGGAAGTTTTCATTTTTAATAATCCAAATGCAGTAAGCATTTAGAAAACAACAGATAGAAACAATGATGCCAGCATGTCCGATGACTAGTTTAAGAGATGGCTCATTTGAATGATCTTATAAAAACAAATGGTCAAACGCATTGTGCAAACATAACCAAGGACTTTTGGCACTGAAATAAATTATAGAGCAAGGCTTGTCACACAGGCAGAAATCAGAGGTTCTCACAGCGTCATAAATACCAAATAATCATGACTTACTAGCATGGATCCAATATACTGGATCATTTTATATCAACGTCCTTCTATGATTTGTTTTGATATTTTAATATGAGAAAGAATGTGTTAGATGCCTTAGCGAAGTAAACCAAGTTGACTGACTTCAAACTTCTTCATCTTATATATAACAATTAATTGATCATTCTGGCTCCTGGTTTTGAATTCAGAGTTTGCCTTCTCCTAGATGAGTTGCTGTCTAAGGCTAACGAGTCTCATCCACCCGGGGTGATTGGGACTTTGGCTTTGGTGGGGATTGAACTCATGACCACCAGCGATTTGGTTTGAGACAGTTTAGACCACTCATCCACCCAGCACCCAAAGTACTGCATGTTGTAAAAAAACAAACAAAAAATGCACCCAAGCATTTTGAATTCCATACTTGAATATCACTAATAAAGAAATATGAAGTAAATGGACAGATAAACCATTAACATGTGTAATTATAATCTACCATGTCATAACTGTTTCATAAGGAAAATGTAATGATGATGACCTTTATCAAGGATCTCCAAACTAAAATCCAGCTTTGACATGCAAAATGCAGTAGCTTCCTTTGATTTCATAAAGAGATTTGTTGTTTTTTTTAATGCAAACTTTGAGGGCCATATTTAATTCTGTATAAAGGTCATTTCAGTTGTTCCATTTTAACCCCCAAAAATCAGCTTATTATTAATATTGCTCTTTAAGAAACAAATTGGTGTTAATGAGCAATCAAATTTTCAGAGACTATTGACAAATAATTACATGCTATTAAAGAAAGTCTCAACTTAGCCTGAACCTAGCTGTTCTTCAAATCAGTTTGGAGATCCCTGCTCTAAAATCATAGGAAAAACCCCATTCACATTTCAAATTTTTAAAAAAAGCCCTAACCACCAATTAATTTAAAAGTGAGAAACAATCCACAGACAAGTCCTAAACTATAACAGACTTGGCATTCTCAATTTAATCACAATAATGTGAGTCATGTTAAACAATCATCATTGCCTTCCAGTGTAAATTCGTTTTACATAAAACTTAATTACCTGAAGTGAGCAATTTTTAAATCAGCATTTTGAAAGATAGCTCAACATTTTCTTTTTAATAAGTCAGTTCATCATCTTGCATACCTTTGTACTCTGATATTCAAAAAATCTATTCGATTTCAACAGGCTAAAAAGATTGAGACTGTTTGGTCCAGGTTCAGTATGTTGGTTGTACAATATAACTTTACACATTATTATATCCAAAATGTTGAAGTAATGATAATTTACACAGTTAAAAGATTTAACTGAATATAATATAAATAAAAATGTTTTCTTTTTATTGTAGACAGGATCACCTCTGAGGACATTTTGTAGAAAATGAATTGTTAAAAGAAAACAACCAAAAAGCATGAATCATAGCATTAACAGAAACTCAAAATTAAAAAAAAGCAAAGCACAATTATAAACAAAAACAACTTAAGGCAAACATCAAGGAGACAACCCTCTTGTCATCTGAAACAGGAATGCATTAGTCAATAGAATTATAAGATGTAGAAATATGACATAAGTAAAGTATTTCATGTCATGAAAGCATAACTAAAAATAACATTCAAAATATTTAGCATGCTGGCAGTGTTAATAAATAAAAATTGAGTGGAATATTTCACGCAGACGGGGTAAAACTGATAAAAATATTGGACGGTTTGGTACGGTAAAATGTACCTTGTCAAAACAGTAATATCACATCAGTATAAACGGGAAGTTGAATAATCGCACTGAAAGACCAATTATTTAACATTAAATCGTCAACAATTATGACAAGTTTTTTTTTTTAATACAACGGTATTAGAAATGATGAGGCAAAATCTAAACTGACTTTAAATGTTTCCCAACTCAGCCACATTGCTACAGAATCCCCCCCCCTCCCCCTAACATATTGCAAACATCTGTCATTCATGTCATATCCCTTGCATACATGCTTGCAAAATTAACATTCACTTCTCATTACAACAAAAAGTTACACCAACAGGCACAAAAACATGAGGACTTAAAAGAGTAATCTGTCTTAGTTTCAAATGCATTTTCAGCTGGAGAATCAATACTTGACTACAAATTAAAATATAACTGAAAAATGTTTAACAAATTAATAAATAATGTCTTTTCTTTACCATTATTTTTATGGTTTTGAAAAAAATTGATTACAAGTTGTTTTTAAAAAAAACATATCAAATGTTATTTTATATATTTTTTTTTTAAATTCAGGAAAAAAAAGGAGTGATCATAAAAATTTGAGATTCTGTAGTTTTCAACAAAAAATAAATAAATTTACTAATGAAAAGTTAAAAATCATATTACTAAAAATATATATCCAGTACATTTACTATGCAAATCAATCATAGCTACTTTATGTATTCCTAAAATTGCAATGAAGATTAAAACTGAAAAAATGCTTGTACCATTTCATCTAGGAGGTACATCATGAGAAAAAAAATTACAAGTTTTTAAATCTACATACAAATGAAGCATTGAATTAAATTATCAAATTTTATGAAAATAAATTATTTTTTCACATTAAAAATAGCACCTTGTAAAAATGAGGCAATTTCATTTAGCATAGGCTAAACTTTATTTCTCCAATCTAATATTAAAAATGCAAAATAACTATCCTTTTTTTTTTAAGTGACAGGGTTAAGAATTGAAAAGCTATAAGTTAATAAGTTAAAAAAGGAAAAAAAAATAAAAAAATAGAAAAATGGTGTGATAAGCCAGATAAATATATAAGACCTACAGCAACTATTAAAATTAGTTTTGGTCCCTGTTAATTGATTTCCAATCCATGTTTAACTTGAAGACTCAAGTTAGTTACAGTAGTTTACAATGACAACACAACTGGAACATAAACAAACAGTAATACACTAAATCCTTCACACAAAGCATCAAGAGATTTTTTAGACAACTGAAGTTGACTATCAATAATTATATTAATGTGCGTTAATACATTCAGTCACAGATACATATCTCAGCAGTAAGCCCAGATATACAGGAAAATAAATATTTAAAAACCAATTTCAAAGCAAGCAGGAATCCTTTCAAGCACACGCAATTAATGAAAAACTTTCTGCTGTGTCTCTTGAACATTTGAAACAATTTTCAGATTCGCAGTAATATTTGATATATATAGAAATATATACAGCATGACACTTCCGGAAATTTTTAACAAATATAATTTCCTTATCTCCATCCCAACAATTACTCAAATGCCTTGCGGGTGTGCTTTTTATATAAACACATGTCCAGCCTTAATTTTAATATGCACAAGATGTATTTTGTAGTGAAGTGGTTCATTACGTATAGAGCTTTAAACATTGTATTGCATCGACTGATGAGTTTGCCTTATTCCCATATTCAAATAACTTGTATGCTACAACCACACAATACCCATTTCTCTGATAGACTGATGTGGAAGGTTCTTTCATTCCAAGACATTTGCTCCAATACAGATAAAATGTCTACACATTCATTAATTTTACATCAGCTGAACATACGGCGTGTAGTACTCGGAATCTAGGTCATTTTAATTAGTTCTCTAAGCAATACATTTTTGCTAAATTAGAATACAGCATGCGAGATAAAAACTGTCAAAAAGAATGTATCCGCAAGTTCGCCTAATTGTTGAGCCAAGCTTTTTCATATCAGTGAACCAAGCTTATTGAGGAAATTAAAACTGTATGTAGAACAACATAGAAAGGGCACTTGTGGCCAGGAGGTAGTCACTTTTCATCTCAACTTCTGGAAAATAAATGGTGAAAATGCTTGATGAAGCACTGTAGAAAAAAAAACAGCAAATCAAACATTAAATTAGTTCCAGACATGTCATTCAATAATAACTACTTACCTAATTGACTCAATTTAAAATATGGTGGCTTTGGCAATATGGATACTGGTGATCGACTGCAAGACTTAAAAAGAGCCCTGCCGATACTTGGAACACTTTGAAAGGTAAGGTGCAGAATCATCAACAGGTGAGAACTATTTGATTTTTTCAGACCTGGAAAAGATTCTGTCAAGTGGCACAAATAACGGTAAATAGCTAATCAAATCTGATGAACAGATTTTGAACAGTCTTACCTTTAGTTATACTGGTGACTGAAGCAAATGTTTTAATGTCTGCGGCTACTGTAGTCACGATCTGTCCTTTCACGTTCTGTTCGCTCCCTTTCAACTCTTTCCCTATCTGCTCTCTCCCTATCACTGCGTTCGCGTTCAGCCCGTTCAGCGCGTTCTCTGTCGCTACGTTCTCTTTCAGACCGTTCTCTATCTCTTTCTCCTCCTCTGTCACTTCTTTCACTTCGTTCTCTCTCTCTTTCCCTTTCACGGCGATCCTCATAATGGCGCTCCCTCTCCCTATCTCTTTCCCTGGAGCGCTCTCTGTACTCTCGAGGATCCCTTTCTCGACTGCGTGAGCGGTGTCTGGGTCTCTTCTCTAATCTTTCTCTCTCCCGATCTCTATCTCTTGATCGAGAGCGTCGGCGGCTACTGTGAATAAAACCATTAAATACTTCTGTTTTAAAAAAATTTGTGATCTATATATATTTTTTTAATAACAATTTTTTAAAAAGTATAATTTTATGTTTTGAGAAAAATTGCATGAAATAAAAATGCAATTGAAATATATGCTAGATATTTATTGTCTCATGAAACAATTAAGTCTCAATTAACTTAACAGGTGCTTAGTTACAAATACATTTTTAAATTTAAAGCTTACCTAGATCCATAGGATTTTTCTTCAATGCCATGGAGAGTATCTTGTAGAGAACTAATGAGTATTTTGCACCGGTCATCTGATGCAATCTTTGACTGTTTTATAAGAGAAATGGCTGTCACCAGTGTCTCTATCGCACTGGGGAAGTCCCCTTTTAAATTTGAAAAAAAAAAAATAAGCATAAATAATTTTTTAAAAGGAAGTCAAATTTAGCCATTGAAATCAAAACAAAGTAAGAAGCCATTTAGAATCTAAAAAATGAATCAATTTACCAGAGCTTGCATCCTGGACTGCTCTATTAATAGCACTACTTGAGACTGTCTTGTTGCGCTGGAAAATTTCTTCAAACTCTTGGTCACTCAACTGAGGTGGGGGTGGTTCATGTCTGAGTAAAAATATTCATTCATATACATTTAAATATTCATATAGGCACATAAAAACTAATGACCCATTTCCAAACATTGTTTTACTGTTACCCAAGAGCAATTTTGTTTAAATTATAAAATACCTCCTTGTTTTATCAAGGTAAATATTGTACAATTTTAAAATGCATCTCTTCATCCATTTTAATGATTTGCCAATAATTAATTTTGTTTTATCAGGGTAAATATTTTAAAATACATCACTTCATCCCCTTCATTGATTTGCCAATATTTAATTCATTTTAGAATTTAAAGGAGTTTTTTTAAGTGGCTAAAACTCATTTCATAAACAAATATCAATTTTCTACTTTGATACTTGTAAATTTAAAACCTATCTCACAGCAATAAGTATGTTAACCCTGTTGTAACATTTTTTTATTAGGAAAAATAAAAATCAATTGTTGTGTAAACACACATTTTCATAGCAGGAAAAATAAAAATCAAACTCTTGTATAAACAGTTACAAACTTGAACTTGTGAAACTAAACAGCCAAATTAAAACCGAATGTAATGCAATGTTTTTTACAAGCCAACCTGATAGGAGTTTTTCTTATCTCTGAACGGGAAGGCCTAAAATATAGAAACATATGACTTGTAATTCATTCCATTTAAAGAAAGGTTTAAAAAGTAATATGATTACCGATTACCCCACTACCTGAAGGAGACCTAAGATTTTTTTTAGCTCAATGAACATAAAAGTAAACCTAGCGTGGGAACTATGTATGAAAAGTCAAACTGAACCCATTTTCTACATTCAAACAACAAAAATATATGTTTTTTGACAGGGTTAATAAAATTATTAAAACTAATTACATTAAATATATCATCAAGATAACCACATTTTTACCTTTCTGGGGGAGGCCTGGCATAAGGATTTTCAGCATAGGATGCTGCTGGAGGTGGTCGGCCATATGGGTCAGGTGGTGGGTGAGCAGCCTAAAAGTTAAATGAATGTAAAAAGATAATCAGTAAATATAAAATGTTCCCCTTTATTTAAAAAAAAAAGGGAAAATGGCATGACAACATAACAAAAACATCTGACTTCAATGGATGATGGATTTGGTTTGTTTTATTTTTGTTATGAATACTATTACTTTCTGTTACTCTGTATATTTTTTTTACATTTTAAATTACATTTGGAGGCAAATTTTATTCTTTTCTTTCCCATCTCATTTAGATATTCCAACACATTTGCTTGTTTACTTACATCTTTTATGGTTGTAAATTCAAAATCTTTTTTAGGGGGTAAAAGAAGCTACTGGCAATGTCCAAGGGTTAAATTAACTAATTATAAAGAGTGTTGGACTGCGATAAAGCTTTTGAGTACATTAATAAAGACACAATTTTTGTAAATAAAAAAATATAGGTTTAGCTTTAATAATGATTACACAGAATACAAATGTAAACGTTTTGGAAAATGCTTTCATGAGTACAACAAACACACAACAAACATTCATATAGTATAAATTAAATTTACATAATGTAAATTTCCATTCTTCTGAGCTTTGTTTTTGTCAGGGATTTTTTCCCAATCTAAATGTTTTCTTTCATTTTAGGTAGGATACATATAATATATCTTATGTAAATTTAATTTACACTTGTATGTTAAAGGTGATTTAAAATTGAATAAGTAAATACATCCTATATAGATTTCAATTTTGTTTACATCAATTTTATGTAGTTAACTTTTATTTTATATATAAAGTCAACCTAGCTCTTTTTTGGTTTCAATTTGTTAGTATTTGGCAACAAGAAGTTATGGAAATCATTATGTCTTATTTATTTATTTATTTATTTAGGCATTTTTTTTATAGCGCTTACCTTAAAGCTCTAAGCACTTTACAATTAAAAACATTATTTAACTATTAAAAAGAATGTTGAACCAGTACTTACTGCAGGAGGTGGTCCTGTAATGGGAGGAGGGAAGAAAGGATTGTGTCCAGGTGGGGGGACATGACCGGGAGGTGGGGCTGCTGATACAGGTGCCATATTTGGAGGAGGTATACCTGAAAGCAGTTCAGGTAAGAAAAATTCTGAATTTAACTTAACCAATGGAAACAAAAAATGTGTGTATGCTGAAAATATTGGGATAGCTTAACATAAAATGTAAAACAAATCTGAACTAGTGGGCCATTTTTTCCATTTGCTGTCAGACTTGGCAAAAAATAACTAATTACAATAATGCCCACGAGACATTTACTTAGCAATAAAGATATTCTAGCTATATGTCACAGTTATTATGGTGGATATTAACATAATGATGGGTATATGTCATTCTGAAATAATATATAGAACCCATTTATTACGCTGACTGTTCCAAGATAAATTTATAGATTTTTTTGTCTTTTAAAGTACAAGTATTGACAATGTTAAAATCTAAGTTATATAATATATGTTTTGCTTCAAATCCTCCTAATGTAATATTAGAGATTATAATTCAAATAAATTTAAGTTTTCAAAACAAGAATTCCAGTTAAAATTGATGTTCATTTTTTAAAAATCATAAAGTATTTTAATTGCCTTTCATTTGTCATACTAGCATACAGATTTAAAATATTGATCTAAGAACAATAATTAGCATTCTGAATGTATCAAATCATACAATAGAAGACTTGAAATTCTTACCAGGTCCTGCAATATGTGGAGGTCTCAATCCTGGTGGAGGAACTGGTTGAGGTGGGATGGGGCCACCAGGAGGATATGTGGCTGAAAAATATATTAAAATTGGGAGACAAATAACAAAAAAATTGAAGTAAACAGTGTTCATTATCAAATTCACTGATAGTAATTACATGAATAATAAGCCAAAATGCATAATCTAAATAAAATGCCTCTGAAATAAAACTAAGAATGTTTCAATAACAAAGGAGTCTGCTTGGGATGCATAACATAAGAAGACAATGTACCTCATTTAGTATCTGTTGTTTTTTCTTTCTTGTTACAATGCATATTGAAGTTTAAAATATTATTCATTGTTTATAAGAGAAGATAAATTATTTCTGTTATTTGAGAACATAAAGTGCTGTACAAGCTGGGTAGCAAAAAAAAAAAGCAGCTGTTATCACCATGCATATGCTTAAAATAAAATGAAAAATCTTATCCAATGAAAACAAGAAAAGTTGAAACCAAGGGAACCCAATGTTTAAGATATAGGTGAACATTTTCATTTACAAATCCTAGAAAAAATTACATTTCACAATTTTAAATTCATTTAGTGAAACCAGCTTTATATCCATAACGTAATAAATGCAATGACCGAAGGGGATAATACAATTAACAAGCAGATTTAAAATTGTGATGCCCCAGTGAAAAATAATCTGGAAATTGTGTTGATAAACAATTTTTTAAACTCGAACATTGTCACACTAGGAAGAGAATCACTTTGCTGGCGTAATGTGGAGAACAGTTGAGGACACAATTACTGTGACGTGCTGAGTTTAAACCAATGCCAGAAAAAATAAAGACTTCCCAATCACCAACATTTGTTTGAATACATTCACAAAAAGATTATAACAAAGATGGAAAGTCATAGAGCTGTCTCAAAAAAAAAAAGTAGTTATTGACTTTTTTTTAAAAAGTTATCTTCATCATGAGTCCATGTGTATAGTTACAAATATTTATATTCAACCAGTCAAAATAAACCATAGAAAATGCTTTATAGTTGGTATAATGAAATAAAGTTGCAAGGTGTAAACTATAGCATACTTCCAATCCCCACTGATATTTAAATGAATTACAAAATCTTTTGAAAATAAACTTATTTTAAAAGTATTTGACTTTTAAAATAAATAATTTGTAAAAACAGACTTCAAGACCTAGGATAAACCTAAAAATAAAAGACCAGTAAGAGATTACTAGAATACTAGTAAGAGATTACTAGAATAGAGAGGCATGCTCAAAATGTTCATGGTCTATTGTAATATTAATTACTAATGCTGTGTAAGTTCAATATTTTATTGCCTGAATCTGAACATTAAAATTTAATCATTTAACAATAAATGTTTCTTACACCGAATTTTACTTGGTTGTGATTAACTTATTTACCTTAACTTATTCCATACAATCTATTCCTTAAGTCATTCGGTTATTATTTGCCAATACAGACTCCCTACATTTTCTCAAAAATTAAAATATAATTTCTCAATCTTAGTGTAGTGTGGGTATTGGACAAGCTGAATCAATATCCCACTTTGAGTTAACAAATAAGAAATAATGTCTATGGTCATCATAATGTTATATTACATGTGCAAAATTTCATTCAAATTTTTTAAAATTAAGATGGGAATATTTTCAAATGTAAATTTTATTGTATATAAGCTGAGTTTGTTTAAACATCCCCACTCACTTTGCCAACATTTAAGAGGAAAGTAAAAGGCTTTTTAATTTATCTTTATACATTAAGAAATAAAAAAATATATAGCTCTTCAAATGTTACTAGCTGCTGTTAACAGCAATTGTGACAATTCTTAAATTTTGTTGAAGGTAAGCCTTATTTAAGCTGTCCAGTAATCTTCATTACATTTAAGCATGTTGTATTCATTGGGTTTTTTTTTAAATTATATCCTTAAATTTAAAAAAATTATGCATTTTACTTCAGTGCACAGCTGATCAAACAAACCCATATTGACATTGCCAAGCCCTTTTTTTTTTAATAAAACAGATTAAAAAGGGAGGAAAAACAAAGTTAAACTTACTGCCAGGAGGAGGGGGTTGTGCTTAAATTTAGAATAAAAATTTAAGGTGTCAAAAATTGTACACTGACTAAATGTTTAACTTATAATGTAAGAAGAGTGGGAAAACTGAAAATTCAGTAACCGTTTTTAATTTCTAACACTCATGTTGATAAACTGCCCTGTAACTATTTCATTGTAAGACCTCAAAACTAATTAGTGGCATTTACAGTGAAAATGCATTATGACCAAGAATCAGAATATCACACACAATGACCTCCACCTTCAAGTTAATGAAAACATTACTAAATCTCTCTTGGTATACTGTTGAGGAAGGGTTAACTTCAAATTTACTGAATTTTTTTTCTCAAAATTTATTACCATTATGAGTTCCTTCTGTACTTTTTAAAAAACATTTATTACAATAAAAATTCGACACATCAAGAAAAATGGATTAAATCCATTAATCTTGATTTTTAGCAAATGAACCTTTTTCTGAAACAGACAAAATCTTGTGTCTGGCTAACAAGTGTGATCTAAACATATTAATAACAAACTAAAAGCACTCAAGTTCTGGAAGCCAAATTGGTTAATAAATTAATGCTCAAATTTACAATAACATATTTGAGAAAAAAAATCTGATTTATAATACTGTTACCACATCAAGACAAGTGAGCAGAGAAAATGTCTTTTAAAATAAACATGAAGTGCAAGTTATTCAAATGTGTCCTATAATAAAACAGCCCAAGAAAATCTTTTTCTTTTTACAGATGTTTTTGTTCTTTCCTTAACTGCATCATGTAATTGAAATAAATATGGAAGAATGTTGGAAAACCCCCACCACCCCCATGGCAAAATTGTTTTTAGTAGCTTTAAAAACAACACTAGTTTGCCTTTTTTTTTTGAAAAATAAAATTAAGCTATTATTGTTGAAATATACTGAAGTTTAGAAAATACTTCTGGCAGTTGAAAAAAAAAACACAATGGTAAATATACAAAACATGACAGTTTTCATTCAACATTACTGTAGTTATTAATTTAATCTTCATGATCAGAAACAAAGCTAATGAATTAAATGTAGCTGGAATTAGTAGTTGATCCAACTTATACAACAAGTATCTTATGAGCTGGCATACCACAGGCAAAAGTTAACAAACCTAGCGGTCCTGGTGGTGGGCCGCGAAGAAAGTCCTTGTTCTGTGGGGGCCCACCTGGCATAGGGGGCCTCCCTGTAAACATGAAAAAAATTAATCAAACACACAGTAGACAGGTCTAGATCTGAACTGAATGACAGAACATCCATTGTGGATGAAAGCAATCTGACAAAGTATATAAATGGTCAATTTTGTTCTTGAAAGTAGCCTTTTCTCCATGCAAGTCATTGTTAACAGAATATAAGAGATTGATATTTTACAATTGCAATAGTAAATAATAAGCTGTTAACCTCCTGGTTAAAATAATATCCTTTGGGACATTTTTTTAATAAAAAACCTTAATTGGGAGGAAAAAGTGTAATTTTTCTGCAAAAGGGGGAATTGACATTGGTACATAACAAATAGAATATAATCAAAATCAGTATTTTCATTCAATGTATCAACCATATACTAATTGCAAATTTAAACTGGAACCAGACCTGGTTACCCTCGAAATTCCTAAAATCTTACAATATCGCCTCAAATTGTACAATACAGTTTCTTAAAAAATAAATAAACATCCATTATATATAATGTTTACAATAACTACTCGCATTGAGAGTCTAGTGGGATCAAGTTAAGATGATGTAAAAAAAAAAAATTAAAAAAAAAAAAAAAAAGTAACTTCCACAAGTGGATGACTGGCGTTTATATTGCAATCTGCTGTCCCTTTGTTTCGCAGACATGTATCAACTATAAAAATCAATTAAAATTTGGGTGAACAACCACATCACATAATAAGGCTGTCACTGGTAAAAATAAAGTTACTTTCCAAATTAAACGCAATTCAAAATTGAAGTCAGATCAGCATAAATTTTTTTAAATTGAAATAAGAATTACAAATTGGGACAACATTTACAAAACCAAGTAACTTGTTTCCCATTATGCTATTTCCCATTAACATATTATAGTCTGATAAGTACCATAAGCTGTAAGGAAGGGGAGTGTTTAAACCAAACAGGGGTAATAAAATTGTACAGCTGTTTTGTGTGTTCTCAAAATGCAGACTAAAATAATGTCACAAAAATTACGTCATACAGCAGCACCAAAGCAAACCACAAAAGTGAGGATTCACTAAAATTGTCACTAGGGCGACTACACTAATAACTAATAATACTGTTTCCATGTCTAGTTAGTTCATTACGAAAACAACATGACCATCACCACCATCATTATAGAAAACGTGGTGTTGTCAATTTTATAAACTTAAATATTTATACCAACCCCCAGCACACAAAATCTCCTAAATCAACAACACCCCCTTCCCATCTCAGGGCAAACATAATATAATTATAGATGGTCCCCAATCAATCGTGTTTCTGGATTCATTCACCGCTGGCTGTAGAAAGAATAATAACAACCAAAAATGTTCTTTTTAAAACCCACACAAGTAAAAATCCTACCATGAGAAGCTCTTCAAAATATTATGCAGTTAAACCTAAACAATATCTCTTTTTAACAGTGGCAGTGAGAGAGCGGTGACAAAACAAAGATAAACATTGCACACTAAGACAGGCAGTTGGAAGACTATGAAAAAATAACTTAAAGGAAATAAATGGCAGTTTACGAGCACATTGTGCAAACTTTCATAAACTTTATGGATAATGATTTGAAAACAATCCAACAGCTTTGAGAAAGGAAGCTGATCACATGAATAATATGTTGTGACAAAAAGTGTCATGTTAAAATTGTTTCAATAAATCAATAAATAATGGACAGCCACATTAAAATGCAAGTCGCATCATTCTAATAGCAAAAAAACACTGGGGGGGCCTTTATTTAAAAGAGTTAATTAAAAATATATCTACTTTCAGTTGTCTATGCTTAGATCACACTTAAGCTTGAATTTAAAAAATAGTTCTTTATCCTTGATACAAAACTTTTTTAAATGCTTTTAAATAAATTGGTTTTAAGGGGTGACTGAGAAATAAACATTATTACTTTTAATGGTAGCATTTAAATATAAACATAATGCTAGTGAGATAGATCATAATTTATGCAACACTAAATGTAAAGTGTTTAAAATATCTATATTTTATATGGACCTGTAAATGAGCAATCTCGAACCCATTGTGATCAAAATTAAGAAAACTATCTGATAATCACAATGCTTGGATTCATGTGAAAAAAAAATATTTTTTTAAATATATATTACAACTCCGCAAAAAAATTTTTTTTTAAATAAATGCGTTTTTTTTTACAAATTATTTTAAACCAAGCATAAGTTTGTATGAAAATTTCATTTTTCTTATCCCCAAATCTGTGTTCCAGTTAGATACATGTTATATTGTTTCTCTATTAAATCACGTCTTCACATGTGAGGATTTATTGTAACTAGTGAAGCAAGTTATAATCACAGCCTTTAAATTATAGTTAGATATGTTAATGGCAGTCTTACTGAAACATGTACAGAAGAGATGTTAATGATGGGTAAGTTCTAACTAAATTGGAAACCATGTGAGGAGAAGCATGTCACTAACAGCAGCGCTTTTATTATTTTTTTCTTGACTATCTCTTACTTGAGGTACTTTATATCCACATAAAAATACATCAGTAAAATGAGATCTAGTCAAGCAAATGATGCATCCATAGCTAAAATACCTTCCTAGAAAATCTATTAAGTTAAGAAATGCTTGGAACAATAGAAATCAAGTTAAACTATAATTCAATGAGTGCACATGTTAGTTTTAATGGTAGAATTTCAAACACCAGTAAACAATTTTAGGACTAAACTATAATTTAACTCACCAGGTCCTGGGGGTCTTTCCCATTCTGGTCTCATGGGAGGTGGAGCTCTAGTATCTAATGGTGGAGGTGGTCCCCGTAAATGTGGTGGTGGTAGACCCATTCTAGGAGGCTGTAATGTCAAGACAGAAAAATACATATGAAAACATAAAGAGATAAAATTTATTCAATGTACTTTTACACAACAGAAATCACTTTAAAAAAAAATATTTGGTTAATGAGGGAAATGTGAAAGAATTGTAAATAAAAACAAAATATCCCAAATTTAATCTTATATATACATTTAATTTCCAAGTTAGAGCATTACATTTAGGTTAATGAAGGGTGGAAAAGTCACCAAATAATATATTTCTAAATACAAAGTAAGATTTTTTAAATTAAAATTTTGGTCTAATGGCTGAATGATTTAGGCTTCCTAATTCATATTTTCGTTCAAAAAATTGTCTAAAAAAAAAAAAAAAGACAATCAATGATTACATTTGACATGTTAAAAGCTACCTCCATTCTAGGTGGAGGGCCCCTATTGCCAGGCGGACCAGGCTGGCCAGGTCGAGGTGTAAGATTTTTTAAATTAAAATTTTGGTCTAATGGCTGAATGATTTAGGCTTCCTAATTCATATTTTCGTTCAAAAAATTGTCTAAAAAAAAAAAAAAGACAATCAATGATTACATTTGACATGTTAAAAGCTACCTCCATTCTAGGTGGAGGGCCCCTATTGCCAGGCGGACCAGGCTGGCCAGGTCGAGGTGGCATGGGAGGCATTCCAGGTGGTGGTCCTGTAACTGGAGGTAAGGTTCCAGGAGGTGCTGTAGACAAGTAGTCAGTGCAAGCTCTCACAAGCTCTGTGATATTTTGAAACAGATCGGGGAAGAATGAAAGACAATGGTAATGAATATTTAAGTTAATTAACGGTTTGAATAATAACGTAATGAATTATAAAAACATGCTTTAAAACATGTCAAATAAAAAATGGTACACATTTTGACATAACAAAAGCAAATCAATGCTGTGAAAACATTAAGGGTGTGTGACTTATTGTAAAAGACTGAATCTATTTGTGGCGGTAAGCTTCATTTGATTAAGACACTAAAAAACATTGTCAAATGTGTATTCCAACAGCTTTTCTCAACAAAGTGAAGAATTCTAAAGTTTAAGCAATTTTCAGTGTTACTTAGTGATTTATAATAGAGAACCCCAACCGTGCTGATATTATACCAATCAAGTCCTATCTCTTTTTTACACCTGTATACTACACAGACTTAATTCACTTTTTTGTTATTGGAAAGCAATGTGGGTAAAAAAATGTTATATTAAAGCAATGAATTTTTTTCCGTTTCATATCATACTAAAACATGTTAAAGGAACAAAAATGAAATGTGCTATAGCATTAAGCTTAAAAAATACAAACTAATAAACTAAATTAAATGTACTGCATTATATTATTCGCCTTAATTTAATTAAGTTTACAATTGTATGAGCTAGTTGAAAAAACATCTGGCGACATCAAAAAGCAGCATCAATAAGTATTAAGTACTTTTGTTAAAGAGGATACACTGGCATTGTCATTATAATTTGTTAAACGTGAAAACTTCAGGCCCAAATGGTTTCTACTCCAGACTCTTCTTTGGTATGACCAGAGAAATAGGATACTGACATCTATCATTTAGTTTAGTTATTAGAAACTCGCATGTAATTTTTAAAAAAGAGCATTACAAATTTTCTATTGTATAAACAAAAAACAAAAACCAGCAAAAAAATAAATAAAGGTAACCACTCAAATTGAAGCTTGAGAGGTATTTTGTAACTTACGAGCAAAATTTAAGGGACCAGTGGGCCTTGGAGGAGGCCCTGTAACTGGTGGAGGTCCTGGTCTTGGTGGTGGAGGGCCAGTAAGACGTGGTGGAAACCCAGGTGTACCAGCAGGTGGTCCCCCAGGAGGTGGGCCTCGTTTATCTGAGAAGTTATTAACATTCTTTAGTTTTTAAACGATGACGTTGAGGGCGAATCATTCTAAAATGTATGTTTCATATATACTATGTCTGTAAGACCTCAGCCCAGAAACCACTATATCAATTATAGTTATGATTTAAAAGACCATTTCATTCATTTTATCAGAGCCCTTCCATTCCAGCACTATTTATAATGTTTCAAAATGATATTGATGAGTGATAAAACTTTGAGAAACAAGAATAAAACCAGCCAAGTTAAACAAAAATATGTGCAATCTGTCTATGGATCAGGTCTATTAGTCAACCTGACTTTTAAATTTAGAAACACAAGGAAAAAAGTCTCTTCTTTTTTGGGTACCTTTTGTGAAAAAAAATTTTTTTAAAAGAGATAATGAATAATAGTAGCTGATTGAATCAAGATGATTTATTTTTGAATGA
This sequence comes from Lymnaea stagnalis, assembly GCA_964033795.1. NCBI lineage: Eukaryota > Metazoa > Mollusca > Gastropoda > Lymnaeidae > Lymnaea > Lymnaea stagnalis. The sequence continues at coordinate 216,601 of CAXITT010000644.1, read as the reverse complement.
ACTAATTAACAGTGGATACATTTAACACAACCGCTCATCTCATGGTAATCTAGGAGGTCAATGTGATAAGTATTTAAATTCAAGCTCCAATATATTTCCACCCTTTAAGTTCGGTACCATTTCTAAAGCTTCCATTTGGTGTTGGATCCCGACCTGGCTGTCCACGTTCGTCTCTTCTTTCTGCATCACCGGGGCCACCGCCTCCAGTTTTGCGAGCTTGTGCTTCAAACTGACTTAATGCTTGTTTAGTGAAGTGACTAACTTGGGGCACTTGTCCATGCAATTCTTTACGAGATAGTCGGTCAAAGATTGTACGTGATGACTGCTCAGAGCCAACAATAATGAGAGCAAACCTGCAATTTTAATGCATTATCTGAGCATTACAAAGGTAATTCTCAATAAATAAAATAAGCAAAACATTCAATAGTCAGTTTTATGTCACTTTAATAGTTAGATGAGGATCACTTTATGGTAAAGCTTGAACTCCAATTTATCAACCTCACAAGAGATGTCAAATTTTAAATGATCCATAATTTTGATTATTGAAATTATAGAAGGAAATATATTCATGCTTCACTATAATTGAACCAATATAATTAAAGTAGAATGGAAGAAATAGATGTCAAACGAAAAATATAAATTTACAAAGGGCATTTTGTCTAACTTTCACAATGTGTATCACATATATTTGCATCAGTTTCTTCATTCTCTATGCAATTTTACTTCCTTCACATTAATTAAAAATTATTTTAAAAATCTCTTGATTCCATTTCATCCGTTAAATGTATAAGGAAAATTTTAAATACCCTTTTGATTGTCCATTTGCTCTATTCTCATAAAATTTTATCTCCAATAAATCCGACACACCAATGGAGCTCATAGCATCCGTAAGGTCTTGATCAGTTGTCCACTATAGATGTAAAAGAATTTAACAAGATTATGGCAAAATATTAAATTTATTAAGTAATAACTTTTAAAATATTTTTAAATTTTGCATTCAGAATATTATTAACATGAATACTAAAACAAAAATACTGTAACTCTTGATAACTTGTGCTACGTGGCTAAGCTCTGTCGGAGTTACATTAGCCTGTAAATGGTAAATAAAGTTGACTCTATGCACTCAAGAAAAGAAAAGATAGATAGTGATTTGTTTGTACATGCATAAGAAAGCTTCAAACATTGCCATCAAAAGCAAAAGAAATAATGCATTATTCAATATTACGTCATTTAATTTATTATTGTTATTAGTATTATTAGAAGCAACCTACCCAGGTTAGGTTGCCAATATAGAGCATATGTTTTTTTCCAGTGTGAGCAGAAGCTGAAGTCGATGAGGGAAGTGATGTGCTGTTTGATCTTGAGGGAGTCTTACTGCCTGAAGTACGATCCATGGGCTAAAAAAGGAACACAAAAAAATCATTTTAATGGACATTTTTAATGTAATTTATTAGGTTACACTGAATTATCTTATGGGTAAAATTTTGTCTTCTCAATAGATAACTTATGTTCTAAATTAAACACACTTTTAACAAACTGAATAGGTTTGTCAACGAAACTTGTAGTTTTTCGATCAAAAAAAATTTAAAAGGTTGAAACCAATGTTCCAGTTCCGGAGTATATTTACTTATATATGAGGGAAGAATATTTTGATAAGTGATTAAATAAGTATACCTCTGCACTTGAGCGTGTTGATGATGCAGCAATGACATCATCATATAGGTCTCCACCTCCATCAAAATCTGCATCCTGCATAATTTAAACAAATATATTTAATGTTAAACTAAACACATTCCATATCTGAAAGTGGTTTGTAACACTCACATTTAATTATCTCTGGTATACTGTTATTAATAGTATAATAGTCTATATGATATATGGCCTTCTGTTATCCTAATATGATAATATTAATAATAATATATTAATTCTTCTTTTTTGAAATATGCAGGCTGTAGAGTTAACAAAATAATGCCCAACACCACCCTTAAATACTGATGATGGTTAGGAGGGCAACAAAGGTTGAACAAGTCATCACTGCTACACTCCGCTAGATTTATTGATATCAAGCTTATTTGTAGGACAGTCTTCATGAGCCATCTGGAGGCAAAAACGTTTAAGGAAAATTGCCCATCTTTATCACCCACCTCAGGTGTCCACTTCTGGAACTTTTCAGATAAGATTTAAATTTAGGTGTCCAAATATGAAACCCTGATTACAAATTACAGATATTTTAAAGACTCAAAAGTGGGTTTACTCTACCAATTAATATTCCTCACAAGAAAAAGACATTGGCACTCTAAGAAAAGATGCTATATACTTATGGTAGCTAAATAAATTTTCTAGAATGCCTCTAGACGAGACACATTGCTTCACTTTTTCAGGACTTTTAAAATCAAGGAAAAAAATCATACAATCGTTCATAGTAAATTGATGAAAAATGTGCATAATAGCTAGGAAATTTAACAAATGGATTAATTTCTTCACCTTTCTTGGTTAATTTTGTTCTTGTATATTGTGTTTTAATATTGTTTTTACTTTTATAAATTCATACTTTTTTTCATATTACCGGGTATTCCTGCTAATTGCTATTTCATATATTTCTATTTCTAATACTAATAGCCTTGGTATAATTACTATTACAATCATGGCCAAAGTCCCAAGTCTTAGTGGGTAGTCCACCCACACATATTATTATTAATTATATCTTTTCAAATTTGATATAAAATCACAGCTTACAACAACCCCCCCCCCCCCCCCCCTAACAATCTCTGATGCACAAGCCAATTTTTAGATTTCTTCTTGTTTATATTTGCTATCCCATTTTTTTTGCCCAGTCTTGAATCAAAGTTATACCTCCCTGCAGTGTACGTTAACATTAATAATCTGTTCGTGGCAGAAGCAGGTTATTAAAAAGCAAAATGACAAATAGTTCACCATTGGCCAATTGATCGATAGGCCTCTTACTGTAAGACTCTTACTCAAATTATATTAGCGCTCACTCATCTGTTCATTGTCAGTGAAATGTAGAGTAGGCTATATTGATGTAATTAAGACTAAGATGTTCTTGTTCCATCCATTTTATATATATTAAATATGACTTTTTGTAAAGATGGCCTAGCTGGAACTGTAGGCTAGCCTATATTGTATATATGACGTCACATCCCAAACAAAACATGAAGACCAAAAATCAAAAGTGGACAACAAAATTTTATTTTATAGACAAAGATTGAAAGATTAATAATTAAGTGAAATTTTTAGTGAGGAAGGGATTTACTTTTATTTGAAGTAATAATAATAAGTAACATCTGAATGCCCCTTCCAACCGTCATTATTATGTGGGTTGATAGGCCAGTGATTCAGACAAATTTAAGAGGGAAAACTGACTCGCCATGCACAAGCTGGACTGCATGTCATCACTGACAGCAAAAAACTTGCTTTTTGCAATCTCCCTATCAGACTATCAGAGCCTATCATATTTTACTTTACAGAAAGTATAATGGATTTAAAAGGAAAGGTTTTTTTTTAAGAATGAAGCAGAAATAATAAATTTTTCGAAAAGCAATGATTTTAATGTCCGATTAATGATACTGAATTAATCAAACTTACTTGACTAAATTCATCTTCGATATTGTCATAAAGATCAATGTCGACGCCGTCAGCCATTTTTTTATAAGAATAATCAACTGTGGGCAGAATAAATAGTTATACAGAACGTATTAACGTACTCGATACCATATTAGCTCCTACAAAACTTGTCAATATACTAGCATAAATGATGTTAGAATTTAGTGATACACCACCGCATTATAGTATACCAATAACACTAATAGCAAAATCATTCTTTTTTAATAAATAAATAGCTATTAAACTTATTTTGTTTCTAATGTTAGTTTAACAGGCATGAATACTCTAGAAGAAAAAGCCATTTAATTTAAATTAATATCAAATGTATAGATAATAATATATGCAAACTATTAATGTCAGATTTAAAGATCAAAATATGTGTAAGCTATTTTATCAATTTCATATTTCAGTCACAAGGAAATATTTAATAGGTAATTTATTGGTAGTATTAGGAACTAAGAAAAATATTAAGATAAACGTACTGCAAATATTAAGCTAAATATCGATACCGCCCTATTTTGCTAACCGAGTCGTTGACCAGGTATAGATATTTATATATTTACCAAATATACTGTGTAAATTATAATAACACATGTATATTTTTAAGCCATAATATGATGCATTTTAACACTTAGCTGATGATAATAAAATGGCACGATTATTTTATTTTTTTCCCAGCCTGAATATTTGTAATTGTTTAGGGAAACAAAAATTGAAATACTAGACCATTAAATCATTGTTCGTTTTTTTTTAAATTTAAATATAAGTTGTTTTTTTAATCATATCTCTAGGAATTTTTTAATTGTCAGCCGTATGACTATTCAAGAGTGTGTTTGAGAATAACATAATAAAAACATTTCCATTTCATTTTATGAACTATCAAACAATTTCTCCTACCTGGCAATGAAACCAAGCTTATGCCAATGGCTTGCCCGTTGCGCCACCTAAGGGAAATCAGTTGTCATGATTGGTTTAGCGCGTAAATTAATGCTGGATTTTATGTAGACTATATTGACCGCCTCTCCTCTCATCCAAATAATCAAATTTTTTTTTTCAATATAAATAATTCATGATTAAAAAAACAAAATAATGTTTAATTAAAGTATTATTCTTCATGTTAATTATGATGCTAATGATGTTGTCTTTTTTAAATTATTATTTTTCATAAGGGGGGGGGGGGGAGGAGAAAAATCGACATAATACATAGCATAGGCCTAATACACACAACCCAACATCTTTATGTATTATGTAATGTATACATCTAATGTTAGGGCTGAAAGCATAATTAAGAGGGCGCCGAAAAGCCTAGTTTGGCTTGGGTTGGCGGTGTAAATATACACAAATTTGTACTTGTAATGATTTTAGTTTTTTTTTATGAATTAGAACACACAATTTCCCAAAATTAATCCACTGTATCTATTAACGGCAATTTACGAATCACACGCTACTTATACTATAGCCCAGAGGCGTAGCGTAGTGGGGGCAGGGGGGACAGATGTCCCCGGGCGCCAGCTAGTTAGGGGCGCCAAAATGTGCTTTGATATTATTTTATAGATGAAAATAATGGGTTTGAGAGTTGAAAAAAAGAAAAAGGGGCGCCAAAAATGGATCTTGTCCCCGGGCCCCAAACACCCTCGCTACGCCACTGCTATATCCTACTCCCAGATAGCTTCACCCTCCCAGCAGTGGCATAGCGAAAGAGGGGGGTGGGGACAGGTGTCCCCGACAGACTAATTAGGGATGCCAAGATGGGCTTTGATGGTATCTTATTGAGAAAACAATGGGTTTCAGAGTTTTAGGGTGGGGGCGTAAAAATAAATATTGTCCCCGTGCGCAAAACACTCTATTTACGCTCTGTCTCCCAGGGGGGTGACACCAAATGGAATAATTCGAATTCAAAATAATTAACTTAATCATTTTCATAACTGATCAGAGCTAAACACAAGAGCAGGTTGCCACCAGCACAATATGTCACCAGAGCAGTTTGGTTTGCCTTCAGGTGCATACCTCAGTTTAGTTTTGCATTATCTACACTTGATCGGAGAGCAGCAGACGAGAAGCTAGAGAAAATGTACTCACTGTGGGTAAGCGTTAATCAGCTTTTCATCCCCTTGAAAATTCATTGCACTCTCAGAGGATGATAAGATGACATTAAGTGGCAAATCATATGGAAAAAAACCAGTGATGTCAGTTTTTCAAAATTCCTATGTTATCTCTCTTGTGGCTACATTTCATTTAATAGAATAATATGATACATAGGTCCAACTGAAAAAGCAGCGTAGTCAATAAATAAATACGTAGACATCTTGATATTTTCATACTTTTATGAGGAATTTTCAAACTTAAAATTCAATTTTCTCAAAACCTGACATCACTGGTTTTTCCCTTGAGCCCTTCATTTGATATTGGCCATGTTATCCAATGCTATGGGTACTGAAATATTTTGCTTTTTATTTATTTAATTTTTTTTTTTAATTTATATTTTAGATGGGAATCGTTAACCTTGGATGGCAACTCATCTAAGAGAAGGCACACTCTGAAAGCAAACCCGCAGATGGAGTCCCGTGGGCGCTGTGACATTGTCACAATGAAATTTACAACTCCTGCGATGTGGAACGCGTAAGAAGCACAGTGAGGCACAAGAAAAAACTGAAGGTCATCCACTGCATCCTGCATGGTCTATTTTCCAGTCTAACTACCAACTAAGTCTTGCCATAGGAACACATATGCAAAGGACGAGATGGTGACGCTAACGAATTGATCAACTCCCCCACGCTCTTAACAAAATACAGCTCAAGTCAAGGCTGCCACTTGAGTCGAAGAACTTCGCGTGGAAGAACAATACTATTTGGACTGCAGATCGACACCTTCAATTTGAAGTTGAGATTGATAGCTCATTAACAAAAAAAAAACAACAACAACACAGTCGAACGAATTTTGGTCGATTCTTTTTTTTTAAATTATTTTTTATCTGGCATCGCGATCGGTGCATGTGTCCTGAACTGCTGTCTCAAATCAGAAAACTCTCTTTCTTTACACAAATACGTGTGGGATGGGCCAGATAAATCGAAGCCGCGGACCGGATCCGACCCGTGGGCCGTAGTTTGCCGACCCCCTGGCATAGAGAGCGTTGGCCCACCCATAGTATTTTAGTTTTACGAGCCACGTCGATCGCGAGTCAAATATCCGCGGGTCACCTGTCATGTCACCCAATTACGCAAACAGATCCCCAATAAACGAATCACAGATTTATTTATTTTTAACGCACATAATTAGCAGATGATACTATATTTACTCCTGCCGCCACACACACACACATAAACAATTTTAATAATAAATTTAATAGTTTAATTTGAAATCTAACGCCTTAATATAATTTTATTAATAGCACTATCAAAAATAATAAAATTCTCTAGGTATGTTTGTATATGTGTATTGCAGGGATATCATTTGGGTGAGACATTTGCACCCCCGCCCCGCCCCCCCCCCCCGAAAATGCAGGTTTTATTTAATTTGCTATGTCCTGTGGCGCCTCCACTAATAAACAACTTAACAAGCCGACCAAGTTTTGGGTCGCCCCCCCCCCCCACGAAAAAAAACTGAAATGACGCGCCTTGTGTATTGCTGTAACGCTGTGTTCAATCGGCGGAGCGCAAATGAAGTCCATAACGTGAATGCACGTTGTTTTTTTTCAAGTAACTTAAGTAAATATGATGTACACGCATTGTCTACTGCGCTGTTGCATTGTTTGGTGGGTTATTTCAGACCGTACCGAGGACGCCCACCGAACTCACCCCATTGAAAGTAGTGGAGCGGTCTCGGGGGGGGGGGTGCTGACCCCCACCCCCATTTTTTGTTTTTGAATTTAAATTTCAAAGTGCTGGGGTGCACCTATTTTTTTTGTTCACCAATAAAACAATATCAAAGCACATTTTGGCGCCTCTAACTGGTCCAGCGCCCGGGGACTTCTGTCACCCTCTGCTCACCCTTAGCTACGCCTCTGTGTGCATTTGGCGCATGCCTGACTCTAAACCCGGACATAGAACAAGAGTGATGTTTCTCAATTTAAAGTAAATATTTGAACAGTGTTTATGCGAAAGGGGAACCCGCCCCGGGCGCCTCCTACATAGGACGCCTAAATCGCCATTTTTCATACAAAAAAATGTATTACACTATACTCTTCCCTCAGAAGAGGTTGTCGACCCCTGGTCTACTTCGTTCAGAGGCGTAGCTAGTGTGTTTAACGCACGGGGACAAGATTCATTTTTACGCCCCTCCCTCCTGCCCCTACTCTGAACCCCAGTATTTTCACCAATAATGAACCATAAAAGTCCGTTTTGGCGCCCCCCCCCCACACACACACACACATTTCTGGCACGTGGGGACATCTGCCCCATCCTTTCAACTACGCCTCTGACTTCGTTAGTGTATTATAACTTCAATATATCACGTTGTTCATTGATATTTTATTGTACCGATCACGTCTGTTTGTGACCGTCTCGTCATTCTTAGAGTGTAGGAGGTAGTTAAAAAACGAACTATAGCCAATATTCAAGGGGAGACGATCAACGGTGAGTCATTAGTTAAAAAGAGAACGGCGACCAACAGCTAAGGTCTGAGGACAGAAACTCGATCTGCCGATCCGATAGTCACTTGTGGCCTTGACATCCTATAGGTTGTTATTTTGTCTATGTCTATAATCATGAGAAGAACTTAGGTCCCCCTTTTTTTAGGCCTACTTTCCTTGGCTAATTGTATAAGGCCTTCTTCGTGCCTTGGCTAATTTTATTAGGCCTTCTTGCCTTGGCTAATAGTATAAGGCCTTATTGCCTTGGCTAATTGTATAAGGCCTTCTTGCCTTGGCTTATTTGCATAAGTCATAAGGTCTTCCTGACTTGGTTAATTTGTACAAATGGTATTCTTGACTTGGCTAATTGTATAAGGCCTTCTTATTTCACACTAATTCCCTAATTAGAAAATGGACGGAATATTGCTTTGTTAGAGGAAAATAATCTCACAAAGAACCATCTCTTTCAATGTAAGAATATAGGCCAAGGCTTGGCATCTAGTCAATCAGCAACGAAGGCGTACAGAGGACAGGTGTCGAGCACATGTGGCGCCCCACGGCACAAACTAAAATTTCGCTTGAGAAACTTTTCTTTTTTTCTTTCAAAATAAATATTTAGAATAATTAATATTTACTGTCTGTATAGAAGAACGAAGTGGCTATTCGGACCCGGGTCCGCGAAGTGAGAGGTTGGGATTAAAATTCAAAATAAAATATTATTGTTAGGGTGTAAGACTAAATTTGGTATCAAATGAAAGATAATTGAATGGACTAACAATATGTCAGCTAACAATATGTCGTCAGGGTTAGGGGCGGCACTTATTTGGGGGGGGGGTGCATATTTGGTCTACCTCATAAACTTTATATAGCTTAATATTTTTGCGTTTAGACCTATTCTTCGGTAAACTGATATACAATGTACATTTTGCCGGTCCGTGGAGGCACAATTTCAAGCTCATATGGTAGTAAGGTCAAAGTGAGCTCTACCGCGATATACTGGGAAAATGGCTTTTAATTAGGGTACATTTTTTGGAGAGGAAACAATTTTAAAACATAATTTTCCAGTATAAACCTTTTGTCCAAAGAGCTAATGTCATGACTGAAATTGTAACTCAAACTTAAAGACACCACATTTAAAAAGAAAACAAGTTTTAAAAATCCCTACTTCTCTGTCCTCTTGGTCTATCTATCGTTTCAGCTGGTGACCCCATTTGAGGTCACCTCCCATGGCCTGGAAACAGAGGCGTAGCGAGGGTGTTTTGGCGCCCGGGGACAAGATCCATTTTAAAGCACCCCCTTTTCTGTCTTTTTTTTTTCAACTCTAAAACCCATTATTTTTACCAATAATATAATATCAAAGCACATTTTGGCGCCCCTAACTAGCTTGCGCCCGGGGACATCTGCCCCCGCCACCCTCGCTACGCCTCTGCCTGTAAACTTTGCACTCAGTTCAGTAACTTGATTATTCAAAGATGTTCATGTGTGAAACTACCTCTATTGGTTGTAGCCGTTTCCTTTTTTTTTTTTAAATTTTAACTCCAAAAATAAACATAGTAAGACACACATTTAGTATTCCCGAGTTTTGTTATTCGAAACGAATCCCTTGTTAAAAACATTTGCTTGTAAAAATTTAGTTAATTCAGGGACGGAGTCGAAACTAGAATTAGCGACCGGTAAAGAATGCAAAGCTAATTTAAATAAGTGTTGAGTTTCTTTCTTCAGGTTATTAGATCTATATCCATCTCTTGCTTTTAACTAGCATATTATTAGTAGCTAGTTATCCATTAGTACGATTACTAGTAACTAGGGATAATCAGTGAAAAATTAAGCACCTCTTAGCAAGTGCCAACCTCTCAACTAACCAACACACACTGCAATCAATACACGTGACTTGGGCTGTTTACTGTTTACTCTTCGTTGCAGCCCCCCCCCCCAACCCGTATTTCGCCCATGTCACTGTGGTCTATTCGCCAAGTGTTAACTTAGGCAGACGGACGCCTGAATTGTTTAGGACAGTGCAGACCAGTTTAATTTTTACGTACAATTAACACACTATCTATATATCTATTGATGGTTTTTGTTTTTTTAAAAATGATTTTCATTATATTTGACAAATCACGGACCCGTATATCATGGATTAAAATAAATATCGAGGAGGAAAACATATTAAAGAATTAAATTTAAAGTTAAAAACTTCTTGTTTAAAATGAAAATGTGGTAAACATTTGTCAAATAAGATAAAGTTGTAAATGCAAATTTTTACCAAAATATTTCAATTTCTGAAAGTTCCCAAGTGACCCCCTGGCTTATTGTCCAGCACCCACAGATTGAGAACCAGAAGCCTGAACCATAACACAGTTCCCACAGAGGCAGCTTAATTAAAGAGGGATTGGTGTTTCCTTGTCTGTTCCTTCAAGCACATGAGAACTCAATGAAAAGTAATGATTGCTATCAAACAAAGTGTGGGTGGCTTCTTTCTGAATATAAAATAATAGATGTTTGCAGTTTTTACTTGAAATTTTATATTTTCTTCATTTTTTAAATTTAAAACACTTTTAATTAACCAACAGCACATTTTTAAAGCATATTGTTGTTACAAATGAACATGTGTTGAACTCAATAAAATTTTACACTGTGAAACTAAATAAAATATGCAAGTTGAAAAGAATAAAACAATTGAAATATAATTCCTAAGACCATAGTCCTTGTGTGTGTCCTGCAACAGCAGGATATTTAAGGGGCCAAACGTTCTGATAAGGAAAAAAAAAAAGAACAATCAACTTTGTATGGAGGGGGCACAAAACTGAAAAGTGTTAGGGGGGCTCCAAAAGTGACAGCTCTGCCTCAGACCCCCCCCACAAACAAATAACATTGATTAATCGCAATGTATTTTTTAAATTTTAAATTAAATTTGGATTAACTCTATTCTAAAAACTCAATACCGGTACTGTAAAATTTTAACATCACAAATGAACATGACAACAAGACAGTAATGAAAGACCACACATTTATTTGTCAAAATTTCTGGCATCATATGGATCATGATGTATATCAATTTTACAGGAATATAATTTCACAGTAATAACTTTGCTGTGACTGTGTGGTTAGAGAAATGAAAACTTAAATTTCATAACAAAATGAACCCAATACCCATTAACGATTTATTTGACATGAAGAACACATGAAATTTTGAAGTGCACGAAATTAACAAATGAATTCGATGACATCACTTGAAACATTTTGGAAAGTGATAACATGTCAACAAACAGTAGGAGTAGAAAAATGTTCATCCTTGTCAGCATTCTGGGGCCATTGTCAAAGAGATGATTCCAAACTGTAGTGAATGTACTGTATGAATGAGAAAACAATTGTTCAAGGTTCCATATCAACTTGTCATTGAGAGATTTTTATGAAGTGATCTCAACTGAAACAAATAAGAAAATATAAATAACAATCTTGTGACAGTCAAAATAAGTATGTAAAATTATTATTATGATAAACATTTAAGTAGGCCAAGTATATTTAATTCATCAGACTTGAACTTCAACTCAAAGATTAAATTTAAACTGATAAAAATAGGCTCCAGTCTTAGTCTTAGAATTAGCTTGGTCTACAAAAATAAATGTAAAAGAGGACAAACCTATGTCATGGTACTATGATACTGCACTAAGACTTGTTTGTCATTTTACATGGTCATGTTTCACAAATGACAAATGTCAACCCCCACAACAATTTTTATACAATTATTTAATCTATAAAAATTGTGTATTTTCCTTTTTTTTAAATATTTGTAGGTCTAATTAAACAAATTCATAATATGGCATTGCCAATTTGTCATCACATAGTACAGTTCACATGAGTCAGTCATGTCATACTCATGCAATAGGCTATACCTTTTACCAGTACCGGCAAGTATAATATTAAATATGTAAAATTATCATAGTTTTTTAGTGACAGTAAAGTTAGTCCTTACAATTAACAATACTAATACATTACAATTACTAATTAATACGTAAATCGTAAAACAACTTAGGTTAATTCAAATAAAAATCAATATTAATTAATGAATGGGCAATGGACAATAAGGCCAAACTTGTCATTAAACTAAAAATTATAACCAGTGATTTAAATTATTTCACTTGACAGTGGCGGTCAGTGGGCCTTACTTTACTTTAGGCCTAGGTGTTAAGTTTAGGCGTTAGTCTACCTTAACTACCTAACGGACTTAAGTAAAATAAAGAAGTATTACCAAATTACCTTACTCTAAGTTACTGCCGTACTTAACTTACTAACTAACTGTATTAAGTATTGATTTACTGACTGTAGGCACTGTAAGTTTCAATTTCACACTGTAACTGTAAGTACAGACTGTCATGACAGACTTATTAATATTATTAATAGTATAGATTATAGATCGGCGGATAGGCCTACTTACTACTTATACTTGTTCAGTCACAGTCACATTAATTAATAAAAACGTACAAAGCGAACTTACCATACATAAGGATGTGAACAGAATAAGTTCATTTTTTTTCTTTTTCTGCTTTTTTCCCTGCTTGCTTGTGTGCATTATTTACAAGCTTTTGCACATCCTTTCTAGTGTGTCCACTCGGATCTTCGTGATGGTGTTGTGTAGCTTCCTTTTTACTCCTACCTTTACCACTATGTGCATGGTTTTCGTATTTATCTTGTTCAATGTTATACTTATCCAACTCATCCAAGTATTTTTCGTCAGGTGCAGACATGATGAAAGGCAAGTCAAATGCTTTTTATGTGTCAAGAGGTGTCTCGTCAAAATAGAAAGCTTGGTAATATTATATTACTCCAGTGAACCAAGTTCATAAACAACAGCTGGTTTTAATTTATACTTCTGCTGCGCATGCAGACAATGTTTTGATAGCCAACGAAAATGATTGGTCGCACAAAGTTCAAGGGTCAAAATTGATTCTACGCCTTCCACGTCCACGTTGTTGACTTTTAATAATAGGGCAACATTGTTCCACCCCAATAGAAAATCGGATAAAGTTTTTAAAAATAAAAAAAAAATACATGATCAATGTTATAATATTATTTATATTTACTTAAATATTTTCAATCGCAGAAGTAAGGAGAAAAATCTATATAATCTTAAGTTGACAGGTGCTTTAAAAACAAGGACTAGTCAACAGAGCTTTGATGCAAAGGTCAAGGTTGTTTTATAGGCTGTGGGTGTCAGTACAATGATGGTCTATTTCTGTTATTTGTGTGTCCCATCGGATCAGATATTTTTTTCCCCCTGAAAAAGAAGACAGAAGAATATGATTGATAATTTATTTCTTCATTAATCATTCATCCATCGTATTTTTATAATAAAGTATAAATTATACATTATATATTGATAATGATAGGTATTATGGTGCCGGAAGACTAGCGAAGCCATGTTTGACAAATTATAAGTTACATTATTTTTTGTTGTTGAAAGTAAGCTAAAACCTAATGGCTATAGACTATACTTTACCAAGTTTATGAGAATGACCACCGCTCTTATTTCAATAGAGTTAAATAATTTTTGTGGCTTCCCCGCTTAAAATTACAGTTCTTTGTTGTAATGTATAAATAATAGTAATAGGCATAGGGCCTATTATTTTTTAAAGTTATATTATTATAAATTGTACTTATAGTATATAGTAATATATTATATTATTCAAATTAGAATTAGAAAATTTATTGTATAAAAATTAATATGTATGATTACTATGATTCAATTATAGTAAATGGTATAAAGTATAAAATAATAGACTTAAATTGTGGGTATTTACGTTGTAATTCCGAAATTATGCATCTGGGTTCAATAAAATTTTGACAAAGGAGACTGAATCAGCCCCTAAGGTGACTGCATTTATTTGCAAATACAGAATGATTCTAATCATACTTATGTATTTATTAGCAAATAAAGAATCATTCTAATCATAATTTTTTATTTTTAATATTTCAGGATGTGTCAAGAGTTATATAATTGTATAAAAGTAGCTTCATAAACCTTATCAGGTCACTCAATTAAAAAAAAAATGGAAAGTGAAGAAGAAGAAGAAGACACAGATTCACTGCTGTCTCTATCTCAGACACTTCTTCACCCAGACAACTCCACTGCCCTCTCTCTCTCCAACACTCACCTTCAGTCATGGGCCTCAACCAATTCTGCAGGAGACATAGTCAATCAATTTTCACCAGTCTCACCAGCGGATAACTATTCTGGTCAAGTTGTCAATACAAATGGGGATACTTTGAACAGATTCTACAACTTCAAATCAGCATCAAATAATTTACCAACAGGTAAGAACTGTAGCTTTGGCAAGATGACCAGTTCTTCTGCCCAGATAGACAACAGTAGCACAACCTTTCAATCAACCAGTCACGTGAATGCTGGTGATTTCTGTCACCCTGGGGATGCTGTCAACCATGCAAACTTGTATTTCGATCACCCAACGGATCCCAGGTCATTATCCTATGGAAATAAAAATTCTGAAAATTCTTTTAGAAATGGAGCTGGTGGGACTTTCGGTCATTTGCAACGCCCAGGCCCAGACACTTTAACCAAACCAATCGCTGCTAACTTCAGCCAAAGTGAATGCTACAATAACATGATGAATTTGGCATTGGTTACAGAGAATGATGGAAAGCTGGTAAGCCAAATTCAACACATTAAGTTTCGATATTATAATTTTTTACATCAATAATTTCATACTGCTACTAAATTTTGTGAGTGTGCTAGCAAAGCAAAGACAGAAAATTTTTAATTTCACACCCAGTTAGCTGGTGTCATCTAACTTTTTAGGGTTTAGGTTTTTTTAAATCAGGGAATAGCTGCCTTGCTACGTAGACTAGTCCATTTCACCTTGCTATTTATCCATTGCTTGGGTTGACCCTGGATAAATTCAAACCTCCTACCTTAAGCCTTCAAGTTGTTAGAGTTGCTGTAAGGGTTATATATATGTATATATGGTATAAGTGTATTGTTCTACCATTTTTTATCATAAGTATGTATTTCCTATATTTTCTTTAATTTGCTCCTCTTTTTCTAATTTAAAGAAATAATTTATTTACCATAGGATCTTTTTGAATCAAGATCAAGACAACATGATTGTACTAAAGATATGGACAATCTTTATGTTTATGATCAAACGATGAACAAAACAGGCAGAAAAACCTTGTCCAGCAATGAAATGCCACCTTCTTTTGACAGAAGGCAAGTGGAATCAAGTGACTTTGAAAATGATTTTAATGATTTCCAACCCAATCCCCGCAATTTTACTTCAACAGCAAAAATAAATGACACAATTTCAGCAAGTCGCTCGAATCAGCAGTTAACATTCCATCACCAGCAAGGTGGGTTTGAGAGTCTGGCCTCTCACAAAACAATGACTTCTGCGCGCGTTACAGAAAATGGTGCGCAGCTTGGTAATTCTTCCTTGGTCCTGGAAGCTGGCACTAAAAGGGCAGCTGCCGCCTACAATGTAGGATTTGGCTCAGACAGTCAGGGCAATAACGATTGCTCAAGGTCAGTGGGCTTGCATAAAAAGTCTGCTTTCCCTCACCAACTAGCTGAACTCCCCTCTGACCTGGAGCCTGTCTTCCACACGGCACACAGTGATTTTGGTGGTCATAAGAAACTGGACCCTCACAGAATGTTTATGTCATCAGAAACCGAGGAGAGCAAGGATCCAACTAAACCACAACAAAATGATAAGAAAGACATGAGTGCCAAGTGGAGTGGTCGGCCCAGGGTTCATAGGAAAATGGCTAGGCTTTTGGGCAGTGAGGACGTTAAAGAATCATTCCAGCCCAGAGATTCCCAGAAACCCTCTTCATCATATCCCAGGCTTGTCCCATCGCTAGATGCTGCTGGACTGTTCAAGAGTTCCCCCTACCAGCAGTCTGGGAGCAGGGATCAGTCTGGCAACAACAGGACATTTCTGACCATGGAAGAAGAGTTGGATCTGAGAACAAACCAACATCAGGAGAGGAACTTCCTTAGGAGGGATGAAAACATGGAGAGGAGCTCTCAGAGAGATGTGGGATTCATCCAAAATGCAGCATTCTCCTTTGAATCAGTTGTCATGTCATCCTCAGTGCCCAAAGACTCCATGGCCAACTTGTTGAACAATCAGACTTTCCTGGCCCCATCCCAGCTGGAGATTGATTTTAACTCATCCCTGACCATCCCCCAGTCACAGAGAGATGTGGATCTCAATCAACATTTCGGTCTGCAGGTTTCAAAAGACTTTGACCTGGAACCCCCCCACAACACCAGCAGTCAAGATGACCTTTCTTTTGATCATGCTGGTTCCCAACACATGAGCCAGGCAGAGTTGTCCCTCTCAGACAATCTAGGGCTCGGATCTCATGGCCAGCAAGACTTGAATCTCGAAGCCTACTTTATATCTACCTCGGAACGGGACTTGGGTTTTGGTAGAAAATTTCAAAATCAAAGAGATATGAACTATGCCCCAACTGCCACCGACAATGATTTTAATATAGAGGACTACATGAACACCACTGGTCATCGTGATCTAGGCCAGGCATATTTTGATCGAACTGATCTTCCCCAAGACATGACAATGTATCAGAAAAGCATACCGGACAAGTCTACGGCTGACATGTCAGTTATAACTAAAGATAGAACCAGGAGTAGTGAGAAACAGTCAGAAATTTCGGAACTCCAAAAGGAGCTGACCAAAACATCAACAAAGGAAAGCATAAAAGGAATACGAATACCCAGAGACATCAACAGAGCCATGGAGATTTTTCAGGGTCTTCAGGAGGATGAGAAAGAAGAAGAGAGACGCAAGGAGCACCATCAGCGGCAGCAGCAGCAGCAGCAACAACACCAGCAACAGCAGCAGCAACAACAGCAGCAGCAACAACAGCAGCACCAAGGTGTCAGTGTGGGTTCAAGTCCCAAAAAGACTTTTCAGAATAAGCATCTTGTGGAGCGGATGAATCTCTCTGAGAAGATAGGTCTGACAGACCAAAATTTCCTCGGGCAGGCGGCATCTCATTTTATGGAAGACCAACCAGTAGGTGGTTTGCTGGACCAGCAACAGCTGATGATGGGCGACCAACAGCAAGAAAACCAGCTGATGATGATGACACAGTACCAGCAAAGTTTCACGTCAACTGAAATTCCATCTCTGCAAAGCAAGCGAGATCTTCAGCAAGGCGTGACGGATGTTAGCTACCACATCCTCAAAAAACTTGGGATTCATGCATGTTTAAAGGATTCAGGTTTGTCACAGCCTACGTCTTACACCGGCCAGGCTACATCCTACACTGGCCAGTCTACATCCTACACTGGCCAGCCTAACTCCTATACTGGCCAGTCTACCTCCTACACTGGCCAGCCATTCCAGACAGGTCACTCATCAGTTGAAGGCCATTCAAATATTAATCATCAGTCCAATACAGACCAGCAGTCCTCCAACACAGGTCATCAGTCCAGTATGGGTCATTCGTCCAGTTTTGTTGCTTTCTTAACAAACAGCTTGGGCTCAGAATCTGAGATGAGATTCTCAGACTCCAGTATTTTACCTTTTCAAAGCCAGCAGCCAGAGCTGGCGTCCAACACCAATGGAATGGACTCACTAAAGTCAACCAGTGAATTGTCAGTTCAGTGTGATAGAAATGAGAGAGTGTGTGATAGAAGCGAGAGAGTCAAAATGAGTGAAACAAACCCTCAAAACTCTGATGACTTGCATCCAGGGATGGCGAGCAAGCAGCAGCAAGAGGAAGATATTTTGATGAGCTCCCGTACAAATTTGTACACCATGATGAAACGTGAGGAATTCTGTGATGCTGTACTCTCCACACCCAAACAAACGGTCAAGGTAAAAAAATATATATATATATATATATAAAATAGCTTAGTATGATCCTTGATCCACTGTTTTTAAAACTTAAAATTTTGGATTTGAAAAAAACAACCTAGATTTACTCTTATCTAATTGCCACTGACAAAAATGTTGCTGTCGCCAACTGTTGACTCTCTCTCTTGTTGTTGCCCAATCAACAAAGTATTATCTTAAATAACTTCTATGACTGCTAATGGCGCTAAATGTGATTTGAATGAAAACTCCCTTTTCCAATCAATATTAATATATTCTGTTTCATCCTAGAGCCCTGCCCTGTTTTTCTACTTTTAAAATTGAAGAAATTTACCAGTAATTGTTTTCCCAACATTTTATGTCCCATCCTGAGCATCTGAAAATGTTCAATGTCCCCGGATCCATCCTGAGCATCTGAAAATGTTCAATGTCCCCGCCCCCATTTTTTAATAAAGGTGCTAAATAGATAGAGGTCTCCATGCTGCCTGATTAAGTGTTTAGACCCCAAGATTCAATTTGCAGGATACAATTTAGTATTTTACAATAAATGAAATGCATTTGTATTGCAATACATGACAAACAATAACAGAGGCGTCATCTTTGACAGTAAGTGTCGTGCCTAACATTGATATCAACACTAACACACATAAACACCCACGTGGACGTTGGGGGAAAATGGTTGTTGCTGGAGAAAAATGGTTGTTGCACACTGGTTTTACTAAAACATTTACTGTACCATTTACTGGATAAACTTTTGTAAAATATTTGTTAAAAACCACCATTGGTTTTATTGGAACAGGGTATTGGGATGTCAAATAATGTCTATATTTCCTCAGGTCCACCAGGCTGTACCCAGTGTACTGTCATATCAATATTTCCTCAGGTCCACCAGGCTGTACCCAGTGTACTGTAATGTCCACATTTCCTCAGGTCCACCAGGCTGTACCCAGTGTACTGTAATGTCCATATTTCCTCAGGTCCACCAGGCTGTACCCAGTGTATTGTAATGTCCATATTTCCTCAGGTCCACCAGGCTGTACCCAGTGTATTGTAATGTCCATATTTCCTCAGGTCCACCAGGCTGTACTCAGTGTACTGTCATATAAATATTTCCTCAGGTCCCGAGGCTGTACCCATTGTACTTTCATGTCAACATTTCCTCAGGTCCACCAGGCTGTACCCATTTTACTTTCATGTCAACATTTCCTCAGGTCCACCAGGCGGTCCTGTGCTCTATGAGCCAATACCTGTCCACACTTCTACTCCAGATGAAACCAAGTCTTCCCGGGGTCACGGCATCAGCCCCCTTGTCCCCAACATCCTGTTACTTCTCCCAGACCACATCCAACCAAGGGGTCCTGCTCCTGATCAACTGTGATAACATCAAGCCAAGCTCCATGTCAGCCTTCCTTGTCTTCATCTACCTGGGCAAAGCAGAGTTTAGTGAGAACAACGTCGAGGACCTCTACATGCTGGCCTGTAGCTTGAAGGTCTCCTCTCTCAAAGATATGTGCAAGGAATACATGTGGGCCACCCAGATGTCAGAGGACAGAATAAAGATCCCCCAGCTGCTTGTATTCAGTCACAGATCTGAAATGCGAGACCAGTCCAGCATGGCCGACCTGAGCGGGGAGAAGGTGTACGAAAACAAGGGAATCAACACCTCACCCCAGCTGAATTTCATGGAGGCCTCCACCCAGACCGACAGGTCCACCACCGAGGCGGGTGAAGGGGGGCAGGAGGAATGGGTCATGCTCAAAAAGACTAAACAGAAAACAGTCTCCCCTTCTAAATGTCGGCTGGTCAAAGTCTTCTCAGGGATCGAAAGTCCGGCTTCTAATAAAGCTGGCAAGAAGGGCTGGCTGTCACCCAAACGTCGTTACAAAACTGAAAGTCAGATGGATGGGAGGGTCATGCAAAAAGAAGCTCAGTGTATGGTAAAAGAGGGGGGGGTCGTAGCTTCTGTGGTAAATGAAAATACTAGTCCAAACGGTATTGAGGAAGACATCTCGGCTTTCAAAAATTCTTCTGATGTATCAGACGAAGGGCTGATGAAATACTTGAATTCCAATTCTGGTCAGACTTTTGCTAATTCTTCAGCTGAAAGGACAATTTCTGTTGCTTCCCTTGTGAGCCAGGACTCGCCATCAACACAGTCCAGGATCAGTCGCACCACAGTTGAAATAGCAGCTGCAGCAGCGGCAGCCAAATTGTCTGCCCATTCCTATGGAACGAGGGCTGCCAGAGGAATCAGCAAGACACCAGTTTCATATGTCACTTTGGCGTCTGGTCAAGATAAGAAGAAATCTGGCTCCCAGCAGAAAACAGCTACTATATCCAAGAAGAAAGACTTTATCAAGTCGAACCCACCATCAGATTTTTTTGTACACCTTGATTCAAGCCATCCAACAGATTTTGTTTTACAACAGACTGTACACCTGGATTCCAAATCACCATCAGATTTTGTTTCACACCAGAATATACAACGGAATATACACCTGGACTCAAATCCACATTCAGATTATGTTGCCCACCAGAATGTACACCTCGATTTTCATGTACCAGGCTTAGCCCATGATCCTGCTATGGACCCTACGGACAGGGATCAGGTAAAATGTGTATTGAATGAAAATAAGAGCACTGAGGATGGAAGGACAGATGCCTATAAAACATCCGTTAAAAGACCCTTTAAAAAAAGTATAGTCCACAGAACTCGTAGCGAGGAAGTGTTCAGGAATATGTTGATCTTGGAGAACATGGAAATAAAAGACAGCACGCTGGACATGGGGACCAAACATGACCAGAACTCTGGGCTGGTGGATTACATGGACACCAGCGTCAGTCACGTCAGCACGCTAATCGACTCGATAGTCAACACAATGGAGTCTGAAACAGGGGATGTGGATTTTCAGAAGGTCATCAGTGACCTTGACACAGAGCTAAGCAAGTCCCCCCTGCTGGCAACAGCCTCGACCACCTCCTCTGTGTCATCAACATCACTGGCATCGCCCCTCAAGTCACCACAGCGCTCCATGTCCGAGTCACCCTTGAAGTCTAAATCTACTCCGCAGGGTTTCAGGAAGAGGCTCATCCACCTGATGAACTCTGAAAACAGTTCGACGTCTCCTGTAGCCACGCTCCCCTTCCCACAAGTGGGCCCATCCACATCACAGGAGAGTTTCAAAGAGATCCACTCACCCCACGCCACTGCCCTTTCACATAAAGATTCATCTCCCGCCTCTCTCCAGACAAGCACCGCTGTCACCTCACTAACTTCAAGTGCCGAAAACTCTATGTCTTCCCTGTCACTTTCTACAAGTCCGGAAAAATCAGGTTCCTCTCTGTCACTTTCAACAAGTCCTGAAAAGTTTGGTCCTGCCGTATCCGTTCCATCGAACCCTGATGGGCCCTCCTCTGTAATTTCCTCTGTGGATGTGGCATCAGGGAATTGCGACTCCACATTAGAAGCTTTGAGCATTCAGCTAACTGGAAGTAAGCGGAAATCTGTAGAACTTGAGACACACTGGTCATCCAGTCTTACAGATGAAGGTAAATATCAATTTTTGTTTAATGTGATATAACTACTAAACCTGGAAATTGTACCACTAGACAAAATTTAAATCGTCTCACTAACTTACAAAGATATTATGTAAAATTTAAAATAAAAATCAAATAAATGTTATTTATTTTTGTTTCTAAAAAAATGCGGTGTATTTCTGAAAAATATTTTGTTTAAAAATCTTTCAGCAATAGCATAGAGCACTTCCTGCTCTAAACTTTGAGCTACACTGACATTATTGAGATCTTCGAGATCACAAGTTTTTATTTATTTCTTTAACTTAAGTCATCTGTTGTTAACTTGCTTTGTATTTATCTGCTGAAGCAGGCCTCTGGCCCAATCGTCAGTTGAATTTTCACATCGTTTCTTTTCAAGCCTTAAAGTTTTTTAATTTCACACGGTTTGGTTTGAACGCAGTCCTTCATGCATTAGCCTTTGTTTAAATATGGCTAAAGGCTCGCAGTTGAGATTTATGTGTCTGAAGGTTTTCAGGCTTATACGCACATGAAATGGAATTGAAATTTAATCTAATTTTTTTTCACACGCTCAAATTTTGCGTCAAATTTCTTTCCGAACGCACTATACTATATAGTAAAACAAAATAATGCGTTCAAAAAGAAATTTGACGAAAATTTTAGCGTGTGAACTAAAAAAAAGTCAATCAAATTTCCATTCCATGAAACTTCCGTCTATCAATTTTCCTTCAACAAAATTTCTTTCAAACAAATTTCCAGATACGAGTAAATCCAGGGGATATTTCAGGTCTAACATTTAAATCTGACCAAAAAGGAAAGGGATACATACAGAAATAGTTAAAATTTATTTACAAATATCTTACAAATCTTTAAGTGAAGAGATTTCATGACAACACCACCCCCCCCCCCCCCCCCCCCCCCCCCCCCCNCTCTCTCTCTCTCTCTTTCCTGACAGACACACACAAAGGCAGACACACAGACAGACACACAGATGCACACACAGTCACCAGACACACATGCACACAGAGACACACACACCAAATAAAATAAGAGCACAGTAACCAGTAAGTTGGTTGATATGTTACAGTAAAATTTAATAAGGTGTGATTATTCTTCTTAATTTTCTTTCAGGTCTGCCATCACCCATGGGGACTTTTTCCTCCATGACTGACCATGACCTTGGCCTAAAAGATGAGGACCTTCAACAATTCCACCACAAAATATTCAAGAGGAAGAAAAAGCCCAAAGCTAGGTAGTTTAATGATGAGTTTAATAATGGGTTTAATGATAGGTTTAGTGATGGGTTTGATGATGGGTTTGATGATGAGTTTAATGATGGGTTTAATAATGGGTTTAATTATGGGTTTAATGATGGGTTTAATGATGGGTTTAATGATGGGTTTAATGATGGGTTTGATGATGGGTTTAATGATGGTGCAGTCAATTATTTGATCCCTCTTGAACAATTTAATGAAATAGAAATTTGAGTTATCAGGGGACTGGAGTTTTTAAGTTACATTAGAGCTGAACGAAAGATTTTGAGTTACTTGTATCACTATTTGGTTATTTGTGTTGCGGAATTTAGAGTTCTACATCAAGATTATAATGCAAGATTTCTGAATAGAATAAATTCTTCTAATAGCACCTTTTTTTGGGTGAAAAAAAATAAGTCATGAGTTATCAATTATTATTGTATGCTTTAGTTCATTTTTCTGGAACAATATTTTACGAGTGTCTGTTAAGTGAGTTTATAGTTTTTGATAGAGTAGTCCATTGTTATAATAAGAGTGTCTGGTTCTGTCAGTTCATAGTTTTTCAAAGGGTAGTAAATTACAATTTTGTTCTTACAATAAATTAACAATAATTTAATCATATACTTTTTAATGGTGCCAGTTGTACCTGATTATGTTTGCATGTATTATTTGTAGGAAATTGCCAGCAACAGAGGCAGAGGGAGCCTCCATCAAGATGAAGCTAAAGAAATTTTTGTCCAACGATTCAGAGGCGGGTGTGGTCAAGGTCAGGCAAAGAAAACCCACGGGTAGTGACACAGAAGGGGGTGTCAAAAAGCAGAAAAAAACCCAGAGCAACGATTGGCCAGACGCACCTGCCAAAGTGAGGCCTCCTCCAAAGAAACGGGCCAAGATGGAATTGGAACTCCTTAAAGCCGCCAGCAAGGCAATACCAGAAGAGATGGTCCGTGCCGCAGATGTCAAGGCAGAGAACCCACTGGTAACCCACTTGCAGGAGGAAAATGATAGGGCAAAGAATTTGGATCAAAGGAGTAGTGACCCTGTCCAATGTGACAGTAACAATGCGCAAAAGGACACAGATGAAAACCAAGTGGAAATTAAAGAAGTCACCGTGAGTTCTTACTTTCGATAAATTGTCTGTAAATCTAGCTAGTTTGTGTGTGTTGCTGTTATATTGTTCATTCATTCAATAATCATAACAACTCAAAAAGTTAATGCACATGAGGATTTATTAATTTTTTTTATAGGAACGAAATCTGAAGTGAAGTGCCAACACATAAAGACGTAAATTTTTTATTAGACTCACTGTGTTAGCATCCATCTATGCTATGTATAGAGTGACAATAATTAATATCTGGCCCTGGATTAAAATTTTTAAAATGAAATTGAACCCCTATTCAACTAATATGCTTTGTGACCAAATTTTCTGCCTGCCCAACACCCTTTCTGACCAATCACTGGCCAAACAACCTTTCTGGCCAAACAACCTTTCTGGCCAAACATCCTTGATCATATTATATAATAAAGTTTTTAAAATGATTTTTTTTTCTAAAATGTGAAATCGTGGATTTACATTTTTTAAATATAAAGAAGTTACGTTGGTTAGTTTTTCACCAATCTGGTAAAGTATTTGCTGTTTGTAGACTTTCAAATAATGACATTGTCAAGTCATGGTTTTTAAACTATTATAATTTATAGTGTAACACACACTATTAAACATTTAATTATAATTAAAAGGTGCCTCAAGGCAAGAAAAAGATTAAACCGGCCTTCAAGAGCAGCCCACGGAATTCATCCAAGACATCGAACGCAGACATCAAACCATCAGCGGCAGACCTGGCAGAGGAACCTGAGCTGGTCACCATGCTTGAGAACATGATGAGGCCGCGGGGTCTCAGGTTCCAACAGTACTGCTGCACCCTATGTCAAACTAAGTTCAAAAGTGCACGCCGTACAGTCAAGCATTTACACCAACACGGACTCCGCGGGGAGGAATCTTTGTCAAAAATTATCATATGCGAGAAAGATAAAGAGCCTGAGGTAAAATATTTTGAGAACAAGTTAGTTTGATGTTAGTTTTGTTCTGTTAATCCCCTAAATGAGAACAAGTTATAGTTTGATGTTAGTTTTGTTCTGTTAATCCCCTAAATGAGAACAAGTTAGTTTGATGTTAGTTTTGTTCTGGAAGTGGAAGACTATTTAATAGAGGGGATGTGATTTTATCCATTGTCCAACCCCACGAATTTTGAATATTCATGTTTTTTAAAAACTTATTCCATGTCAATGAGTTTTACATTTCTAAGAGTATTACATTTCTAAGAGTTTTACATTTCTAAGAGTATTACATTTCTAAGAGTATTGCTTTTCTAAGAGTATTGCTTTTATAATAGTATAGCATTTCTAAGAGTGTTAAATTTCTAAGCATTTTGCTTTTATAAGACTATTGCTTTTCTACAAGTATCACTTATTGGAGCCACTCATTTTAATTGTGCTCTGACCTACAAATAAAAAGGCCACAAAAAGGCTCATTATTGTAATGAGCTGTGATGTAGGACAGGTTTTTACTGTAGCTCTGTGTGCACGTTACACGTTCATAGTCTGTTTTATGATAATTCTGAGTATGAATTTTCTGAAAGTTTAGAAAATGCATGACCGAGAAGGTCCTCTTTGAAACCTCCTAATTGATTGTCACTAAACCATGTACATGTGCCCCCCCCAACACCCCCACTTCCTTTCTTCTCTAGGCGTGCAGTGTGTGCGGTTACATCACCAAGGATCGCACCTACCACTACATGCACTACCACAAGTACTTCAAGCACGGCATCCCACTGCCCTTGGGGTGGCGGCCCGACCGTTGCCATGTGTGTGGCAAGGAGTGCTTCACCAAGTTCCAGCTCAAGGAGCACATGATGACCCACATGGACACGCCGACCTTCATCTGCTGGAAATGTGGACAGGTGAGTTTACATGATGACCCACACGGAAACACCGACCTTCATCTGCTGGAAATGTGGACAGGTGAGTTTACTTGATGACCTACACGGACACGCCGACTTTCATCTGCTGGAAATGTGGACAGGTGAGTTTACATGATGACCCACACGGACACGCCGACCTTCATCTGCTGGAAATGTGGACATGTGAGTTTACAATGAAAACACGCAGACACACACACACAGACACGCCGACCTTCATCTGCTGGTATGTGGACAGGGGAGCTTACTTACAACACTTGCAGACAGTCATACAGAGACATGTAGACCTTCAAATGGTGGACATTTGAGATCATCTACCTTTACATGTTCAAATTTAGAGATCCAATGCTTTTAGGGGCACTTCATTTACCCAAATCTCCCATTTGGAGATCCAATGCGCCTAGAGGCACGTCACTTACCCAAATCTCCCGTTAGGAGATCCAATACTCCTAGAGGTATGTCACTTACTCTAATCTCCCATTTGGAGATCCAATGCTCCTAGAGGCACGTCACTTACCCAAATCTCCCATTTGGAGATCCAATGCGCCTAGAGGCACGTCACTTACCCAAATCTCCCATTTGGAGATCCAATGCTCCTAGAGGCACGTCACTTACCCAAATCTCCCATTTGGAGATCCAATGCTCCTAGAGGCACGTCACTTACCCAAATCTCCCATTTGGAGATCCAATGCTCCTAGAGGCACGTCACTTACCCAAATCTCCCATTTGGAGATCCAATGCTCCTAGAGGCACGTCACTTACCCAAATCTCCCATTTGGAGATCCAATGCTCCTAGAGGCACGTCACTTACCCAAATCTCCCATTTGGAGATCCAATGCTCCTAGAGGCACGTCACTTACCCAAATCTCCCATTTGGAGATCCAATGCTCCTAGAGGCACGTCACTTACCCAAATCTCCCATTTGGAGATCCAATGCTCCTAGAGGCACGTCACTTACCCAAATCTCCCATTTGGAGATCCAATGCTCCTAGAGGCACGTCACTTACCCAAATCTCCCATTTGGAGATCCAATGCTCCTAGAGGCACATCACTTACCCAAATCTCCCATTTCCACTGTTATTTTTATTTGATGCTTTCCTCATCGTGGTCTCCTGAAAATCGTTTATTTCTAATGAATAGACATATTGTTAGTCAACAATAAAATGTTATAATACAGGATGCGCCAAAACTATCAGTACTGAAACTCCTGGATCTTGATGGCTTACTTGCCTTTGTCCAACGGTGCATATGTCCAGCTGCCATGTGGCCATAGAAGGGAAAAGTTTTATTTGTTGGGCATTTTTTGTTCGCAGTCTGACCACGGAAGAAAAGTATTCATAGTTGAGCAATATTTTCCCCTCATATGTTAGTGAACGGAAAGGGTGATCGGGGTATAAAAAAAGTTTGAAGAACGATTCCGAGAGAGATTAAGAAAAAGGGCACTAAGTAACACAGTTCTGGAAAGGTACTCTGACACCAAGTAACACTGCCCTGGAAAGGTTCTCTGACACTATGTAACACAGTTCTGGAAAGGTACTCTGACACCAAGTAACACAGTTCTGGAAAGGTACTCTGACACCAAGTAACACGGTTCTTGAAATGAAATGGGAAAGTCTGATCGACCTCTTAGAAACTAGAGGGAAAGTCTGATCGACCTCTTAGAGGAATGTGACCTTTGTTGGAGAACCAGACTTGTTTACCCGATTTTGGCAAACAATGTACAATTTTGAGGTGTATACATCATATACTGTCTGATTATTTTTGTCTATAAATATAAGGTATTGTATGATTTTGTGATGATAGTGTACAATTTTAAGAGTTTGAGGGTAAACAGGTCTGGAGAACCACTCGTTCTTATAAAAAAAACTGGAACCTTGTACACCATAGCCAGAAATTTCAACAGTACATCATCCTGGCTCGCTTATCAAGCTTCAAAACTCTGCCCAACCTGTATCAGAAACAATAATGCACTTATGTCCTTAAAAAATCGACGAACTAACGTATTACTGATGTTCAGTTAGAAGGATGTTCCTCGCAGACTTAATAGGGGCGAACACATCACCTTCAGGAGAACACAGGCAGGATTCTTATTAACGAAAAACTTACTCGTCCATAAGACTTCCTCTTTCATTAATTCACACAATGCATTTCCATAACGGTGAAATGTCTTAACAATTTACAGCATAACTGTGTTAATTGGTTCCGTTTTTTTAAAATTTGCCTTGGCATTGTTCTGCCACCCTGATTCGATCCCCCTTCACAATCACTACGTCACTTACATGCGAGCAAAAAATTATCATCAACTATGAGAAATAATTCCTCCGTAGAGGGACCCATTTCCAGCAACAACGGGCTAACACAACGTCCTCAACATTTCAAGGATCACGTGGCGGCTGAAGCTATGCAGTATTTACGAGTGCATTAATGCAGTTTCAGTACTGTAACTTTTGGAGCATACTGTAAAATGTATATAATTTGTATATTTTCTTCCCTGAAGAGTTTCAAAACAAGGAATGGCTATAACAGTCACTTCTTCCATACACACAGTGAGGTTCGCAAACATCTCTGTAAGGCTTGTGGGAAGACCTTCAAAACTTGGACTCAGCTAAAAGTCCATGTTCGGTCGCACACAGGTAACTTAAATACACTTAAAACCTCTTTCACTAATGACGATCAAAACCTCATCTTAAAAGCACGGTGGTAATCTGAATATTATTTTAAAAACACGGTGGTAGTTTGAATATCATTTTAGTAACAGTGGTAATCTGAATATCATTTTAATAGCACATTGGTAATCTGAATATCATTTTAATAACGGTGGTAATTTAAATGTCATTTTAATATTAACAACAGGGTGGTAATCTGAATATCATTTTAATGTTAATCACATGGTGGTAATCTGACTATCATTTTAAAAACACAGTGATAATTTGAATATCATTTTAATAACACTGTGGTTATCTGAATGTCCATTGAGCATTTAATATTTTGCTTAGAAAAAGTGCCGTATAGTTGATGTTAAATCTCAGCTGTAATTATGGAAACTGACAATAGTCTAAACAATGATTTTTGCATGAGTGCAGTCCCCATACACTGGCCGAATTCTTTTAACTGATCATGCAAACTTAACACTTTCCCAACTGTAATGTCTGCTATACAGACTCTGAATGTCTGCTATACAGACTCTGAATGTCTGCAATACAGACTCTGAATGTCTGCAATACAGACTGAATGTCTGCAATGCAGACTGTGAATGTCTGCTATACAGACTAAATGTCTGCTGTACAGACTGAATGTCTGCTGTACAGACTCTGAAAGTCTCTGTAAAGACTCTGATTGTCTGCTATGCAGACTCTGAATGTCTGCAACACAGACTGTGAATGTCTGCAATACAGACTGTGAATGTCTGCTATACAGACTAAATGTCTGCTGTACAGACTGAATGTCTGCTGTACAGACTCTGAAAGTCTCTGTAAAGACTCTGATTGTCTGCCATACAGACTCTGAATGTCTGGACATACAGACTGTGAATGTCTTCTCTACAGACTCTGACAGATGTCCATATAAAAGAAACCTCTTGATTACTCTTGGCACTTTTTCTAAGTGAGTTTGGTTTTTATTTATCATTTAGGTGAGCGCCCGTTTGCTTGTGTAGAATGTGGTCACAGAAGCACAACACAGGGGAACATGAAAGGTCACCTGAACACACACGGCTACAGCAAGGAGACGATAAGGGAGTTGATGGATACAGTGAGTTGTCAAACATTTATACACACGCATCTTAATAATACACACACACCTAAACACACACACCCGAACACTCACATCTAAACATGCACATCTGAACGCACACTTCTAAACACACACGGCTGCAGCAAGGAGACAGTACAGGTCTTGGTGGATACAGTTGTCAAATATTTATACACACACAACTAAACACACATTCAACATTCTACTAATGATGGATGTAGTGTGTGTTCAAATCTTCCTACACAGGCCATACACTCAGTAGATAACAAATTATTATAATGGTGATGAATGCTATGAATTTGTACAAAATAAGTTCACACATTTATAAAAAGAATTACTAGGAGACAGAAATTATTACAATGTTCATCAATGGACGGTAGATGTTTAACAAACACTATTTGGAGTTTTCCATTATAAAAATTAAAAATGTTTGCAATTAACAAGAAAAGAAAAAAAAATTGTTAAAAAAAAGAAGATATTTCAATTCATCATCTTTAAAATATAAATAGGTGGGGGGGAGAAATCATTTATGAGATAAAGTTTGAATGTGCACACTAATTGATGGAATAAATGTTAAGTATGTGGCAAAAGTGGTCTACAGACCGAAATCAAGGAGCAGAGGGCTCACTGGACGACCCCCAGACTGAGATGAATTGATGATGTAGAGAAGGACTTTCATCAGCTGGGGGTCTGTGCATGGAAGCGTAATGCCATGGATCAGTCCTAATGGAAGGATGTGGTGGAGCAGGCCAGGGCCGTATATGGGGTGTAGTGCCACTCATGATGATGATGTTTGAATGGAAGGAAGTGGGGGAGCAGGCCAGGGCCCTACATGGACTGCAGGGCCACTCATGATGATGATGTTTGAATGGAAGGAAGTGGGGGAGCAGGCCAGGCAGGGCCCTACATGGACTGTAGGGCCACTCATGATAATGATGCAGTTTAGCACCAGTAAATGAAATGCAAAGTACTGTTCAGGCAAATTGATTTATGTGATAACTGCTAAAATTTCAGATCAACAAAAACGTCCCTGAGATGACGCCAGAGTCCTTGGATAAGATCATGCTGAGTATTGCGGTCAAGGTGAGTTGACGACTTTGTTTGATTTCTGCTGGTCGGCTATCATTAAATACCTTAGCGCATTGTGATGTCGAGAAATTCTCATCTTGACCAGCATTGACCGAATAATCCAGCTCAGTACATCAGTGCAGATCAATGCAGATAATACCATAAAATTTCAAGCTGTCTTTTGAACCAAAAAATATTATAGACGTTTGATTGCAGTTTTGATAATTTCAACACAATTTCAATTTTCGTCACATTTCGTCCATTTATTTTATTTCTAAAGCAGAGTATCTCCCTTTAAAAAATCAATATTTAGGTGCAGGAGGATGTAAAACTGGCAGCAAAGAAAAAGAAGAGAAAATCAGGAACGAAAAACAGCGTTAAGGAAAAGAAGATTTCTATAAAAGAAGATGATGATGAGACACCAAAAGAGTTACAAGTTAAAGTGAAGAAGAAGGCAAAAAAGGAGAAACGGGCAAAGAAGACCTCGAGGTTTGAAGGCTCAGAAATCAGGCGGCTGTTTTCTGCACCCCTCAGTAAATTGAAACCGCCAAAGCTAGTGGTCACTAGACAGATTCAACCAGCAAAAACATCGAGTGACTCCGGGGCCGTCACCTATAATGAGGAGACTGGAGTTATACAGGTAAGGTTGGCTGAGATAGGGGGGCAAGGTTATGCAGGTAACTTGGGGGTTTTAGGTAGCTTAGGCGAATACTGGCAGCCGTGAGTATACAAGCATTTTGGGGTGTACAGGTAACCATTAGTTCAGCATTGCTAGACATTTTTCCACCCTGTCCCTAGAAGAGTTGGGTCCATGGCAAAATTGATTTTAATATAACTTGGTTGTCAAGTGCTCAGCCACAGCAATACCTTTGATTTATTATGACTTGATTGTTATTTTCTCAGTCACAGACCAGTAATGCCATTGATTTATTATAACTTGGTTGTTCAGTTCTCAGTCCCAGACAATTAATGCAATTGATTTATTATAACTTGGTTGTTAAGTCCCAGTCACAGCAATACCTTTGATTTATTAAAACTTGGCTGTTAAGTTCTCAGGCATAGACAATTAACGTAGGAGCCTACAGTAAAGGAATAACTTGTTCTTATTTCACTTTTGTTTTTTGGGCACAGCATATTTTCTGGGAATTTTTTTTTTTTTTTTTAAATGTCAAATTNGGGGGGGGGGGGGTTTGTATATTTTCTACTGGTTATTTAAAGTCTATATTTTGGTCGTATATATCTATTGATGGAAAGCTGGGCACACCATCTCACACACAAGTGGCAGGTTTTACATATCTCCTCTAGTGTCTGATGTATTAAAAAAGAAAGATCGTAAGAGTCTGTGTCCTTTTTATTAGCTCCTTGAATAATTCATAATTTTATCTGTAAACCAACAAAGCCATGTATCGCTTTAAATTTTTTCAGGCTTGCCAGGGCGGCGGCGAGGCAGATCCGAACCGGTTCCTTGACATAAACAGCTTGAATGTTCTACTGCACCAGCAGAACCAGGAGTCAACCACTTTCTTGATACCCCTGTCCCAGACCGACCAGCAGCCGTCGGTGTCCGGTATTCAGTACTCTCATCCGCAGCATCACACATTAGACCCCTCGGCTCTCCTCGGCTACATGGTCATCAGGACAGGGGGGAATAACTCCCAGGATCCCACCTTGATACGAACCAGTGCTGGTCAGACGGGGGAAACCAATTCAATGGGCTCGGCAAATGGTGGTGTGACCTTGCCGATGTTTTCCCCAGCCAATATCATGATGCAGGCCTTGTCCCAGCCGGTCCAGCTCATCCAGTCGCACTTGCCGGGCATGATGCACCTGTGTGGTCAAAACATGGTGGTTCAGAAAACTCACTGTTTAGGTAACTCTTTTACTTTCAGGTCAATGTGCCTTTAATGAACGGGAATTATTACATTTCAGATCAATGTATCGTCCAAGTCTGCGGTATGGGCGTTAGAGAGTGAGATGTGGCGCCACAGGAAGGCTGGTATAGAGTGAGGCGTGGCGTCACAGGAAGGCTGGTATAGAGTGAGGTGTGGTTTCACAGGAAGGCTGGTATAGAGTGAGGTATGGCGTCCCAGGAAGGCTCGTATAGAGTTAGGTGTGGTTTCACAGGAAGGCTGGTATAGAGTGAGGCGGGGGTCCCAGGAAGGCTGATATGGTGTGAGGCGGGGTGTCCCAGGAAGGCTGGTATGGTGTGAGGTGTGGCGTCCCAGGAAGGCTGGTATAGAGTGAGGCGTGTCGTCCCAGAAAGGCTGGTATAGAGGGAGGTGTGGCGTCCTTGGAAGGCTGATATAGTGTGAGGTGTGGCGCCACAGGAAGGCTGGTATAGAGTGAGGCTCGGCGTCCCAGGAAGGCTGGTATAGAGTGAGGTGTGCCGTCCCAGGAAGGCTGTTCTTATCTGTTTCAAAAGTTATTTAAAAAATTTCTTTCCTTTAAAATTGTCCTGGTATAAATTTTTGTTTTATTTTTATCAGAATGTTTACCGTCACTAGTTTTTATATCGAAACACATTTCCAATCATTTGGATTGAATACGATCGTATCTTGTATCCTCTTTTTTTTAAATGTTGTGTCGTAAAACACACCTTGTTCTAATGATTTTTAAAAAAATTATCGTGTTTGAAGAAAGACATCGTGCTCTAAAAGTCTTTTTTTAAAATATATTGTCTAAAGACACACCTTTTCGTAATAATTATAGTGTCTTAAGACACAAAGCTTGATCTAATCATCTATTTACAAAAATGGTCACTTTATGTTTCAGGGGGCTCCAAACACATAGAGACTTTAGAACTGCAAGACTCTGGCATGTCTCTGAACTACTTGGGGCCGGATGTCACGGTTGTGACGGACGGTCAGCAGCACAACGCCGGCAACTTCCAGGCCATCATCACAGAGGATGAGACGGTGATGGTGCTGCCCAACGCCGCCAGCGCTGATCAGAACCCTGCTGACATCTACAGGTACCCTGACGTGTCGGGCGGGGGTCAGTCTGTGCTGGTACCTGTCTCCTCAGGTCAGTCTCAGCTTTTGCTTCAAGCTTTTTTTTTTTTTTTAAATAATGATGTCGCGGGGTGGGGGGGGCATGTACAATCCTGGGACACCCAGTTGTGTAGATTCTCAAATTTTTTTTCTTTACTCGTAGCCCTCTTAACATTTTAATTACCATTGTGGCACCCTTGACGATAATAATTTTAAAAAAAATAAAAGTTTTCGTGGCCTTTCAAAAAAATAGGGTGAGGCAACCGTTGAAAACCACTGGTGTAGGGAGCTGTAGAACCACTGGTGTAAGCAGGTATAGAACCACTGGTGTAAGGGGCTATGGAGCTACTGGTTTAGGGAGCTATAGAACCACTGGTGTAAGTAGGTATAGAACCAATGGTGTAGGGAGCTATAGAACCACTGGTGTAAGTAGGTATAGAACAATGGTGGAGGGAGCTATGGGACCACTAGTGTAAGCAGGTCTAGAACCACAGGTTTATGGGGCTATGGAACAACTGGTGTAGGGAGTTATAGAACCACTGGTGTAAGTAAGTATAGAACTTCACTGGTTTAGGGAACTATAGAACCACTGGATTAGGGAACTATAGAACCACTGGTGTAGGGATATAACGATCCACTGCTTTAGGGCATTATAGAACCACTCATATGGGGAGCTGTCTCACAAAAAAAAAAAAATCATGGACTCTGCTTTTAAATTGTTAAAAGTTCATTTGGGTAGGTTTAATTTAAAACACTGCACATTCTGGGACACATTGTGTCTGCTCTCAGGATTCATGTCATAGAATCATATTTAATCACTCTATGTCACGTGTGTCTGCTCTCAGGATACATGTCATAGAATCATATTTAATCATTCTTTGTCACGTGTGTCTGCTCTCATGACACATGTCATAGAATCATATTTAATCACTCTTTGTCATGTGTGTCTGCTCTCAGGACACATGTCATATAATCATATTTAATCACTCTTTGTCACGTGTGTCTGCTCTCAGGACACATGTCATATAATCATATTTAATCACTCTTTGTCACGTGTGTCTGCTCTCACATGTCATATAATCATATTTAATCACTCTTTGTCACATGTGTCTGCTCTCAGGACACATATTTAATCACTCTGTGTCATGTGTGTCTGCTCTCAGGACACATGTCATATAATCATATTTAATCACTCTTTGTCACGTGTGTCTGCTCTCAGGACACATGTCATATAATCATATTTAATCACTCTTTGTCACGTGTGTCTGCTCTCAGGACACATGTCATATAATCATATTTAATCACTCTTTGTCACATGTGTCTGCTCTCAGGACACATGTCATATAATCATATTTAATCACTCTTTGTCACGTGTGTCTGCTCCCAGGACACATGTCATATAATCATATTTAATCACTCTATCAATTATTAGTTGATGTGTTTTTTTTTGTTTTGTGTTTTTTGTTTTTTTTGCAGGCAGTTTTGTCAAGTTCCCTGTGTCAGGAACGGAAGGCGTGTCACAACACTGCTACACTGTGATTACTACCGAAGGCTGCCAAATGGTCACCCCGAATGGTCAGCTGGACCTTGTGGTGGAGGCCGGTGACCAAAACTCGGCCGGTCAAAAGTATGAATCACAGGATCATGGCGACCTGGCGGAAGGCTCAAGAGAAATGTCTGAAGAGGACACGAAGAAATGGCAAGATGACCAGGTCTTGTCATAGAAATCCGTCAGCTTTCTAAAAGAAAACTTTTGATAATCCTGGACAACAAACTCAGGGGAAACAATGGACAACTAACTCAGGGAAACAATGATGCAGCCAGGACCTGCTGCTAACTGCCAGCAATATTTTTTGTGATCGGTTGTATGTGAGTTGGTGGGAGAAATCTGATGTTGTATGTGACTTGATGGGAGACATCTGAATTTGCATGTTATTGATGAGGGAAATCTGATGTTGTATGTTACCTGATGGGAGAAATCTGATGTTATATGTGACATGAGGGGACACATCTGATGTGTGTGATGTGCTGGGAGACATGTAATGTATGTGACGTGATGGGAGACATGTAATGTATGTGACGTGATGGGAGACATCTGATGTTGTATGTTACTTGATGGGAGACATCTGATGTTGTTTGTGACTTGATGGGAGACAACTGATGTTGTATGTGACTTGATGGGAGACATCTGATGTTGTATGTGACTTGATTGGAGAATCTTATATTGTATTTTACTTGGGAAACATCTGATGTTGCATGTGGCTTGATGGAAGGCATATGATGCTGTGTGTGACTTGATGGGAAAATCTGATGTTGTATGTGACTTGATGGAAGGCATATGATGCTGTGTGTGACTTGATGGGAGAAATCTGATATTTTTACTCTGTATAATATGTACTTTTTGTATTTATGTCTTAACACCATCACAAAGATGGTTGAAGGTTGTACATTTTCATATTTTCATTTCCTCATCATTGCCATCGCAACACTTTGGTTGATATTATCATTCAATTTTTAACTTCCATGTGCAGGATTTTTCTATTCATTAAAATCTACAGTTAGTTTGGTACAAGGTCTTCTTTTGTTGATTTTATTGCTATGCCATGCATTTCTTTTTTAAAATGGGGGTGACCCTACACATAATCTTCACATTACAATACACATGATTCTACACATTACAATACACATGATTATACACATTACAATACACATGATTCTACACATTACAATGCACATGATTCTACACATTACAATACACATGATTCTACACATTACAATGCACATGATTCTACACATTACAATGCACATTATTCTACACATTACAATACACATGAATCTACACATTACAACACACATGATTCTATACATTACAACACACATGATTCTACACATTACAATAAACAGGATTCTACACATTACAATACACAGGATTCTACACATTACAAGACACATGATTCTACACATTACAAGACACATGATTCTATACAATACAACACACATGAATCTACACATTACAACACACATGATTCTACACATTACAATTCACATGATTCTACACATTACAATTCACATGATTCTACACATTACAACACACATGAATCTACACATTACAATACACATGATTCTACACATTACAATAGACATGATTCTACACATTACAATACACATGATTCTACACATTACAATACACATGATTCTACACATTACAATACACGTGATTCTACACATTACAATACACATAATTTTTTAAATTGAAAGAGATGTGGGTGGGGGGGGGGAAGTGAAAATTTATAAAGAAGATGGAGTCAGTGATATCATTTTCATACAATGTAACAGGGTTGCCATATCATTTAACAGTGTCAGTTGTATCATATAAGTTGTTTATATCATAGTAAAACAAAACATATTGAATATCGTTGGCTTCCAGTGGAAGGGGGGGGGGGAGATAACCCCTTCACGATGCCAAGCTTGCCTAATAACAGTGATGTCAAACCCTTTTACAGACCAGTGCCCATGGGCGTAGGTCACTTTCTTTGCAGGGGGTGGAGGGTCCAAACCCCCCCCCCCCACTGGCCATCTAGAACCCTGCAAGTGTCCAAACCGCAACCAACAAATTCACTTAACCTATCGCAACGNATTTAACAGTGTCAGTTGTATCATATAAGTTGTTTATATCATAGTAAAACAAAACATATTGAATATCGTTGGCTTCCAGTGGAAGGGGGGGGGGGAGATAACCCCTTCACGATGCCAAGCTTGCCTAATAACAGGGATGTCAAACCCTTTTACAGACCAGTGCCCATGGGCGTAGGTCACTTTCTTTGCAGGGGGTGGAGGGTCCAAACCCCCCCCCCCACTGGCCATCTAGAACCCTGCAAGTGTCCAAACCGCAACCAACAAATTCACTTAACCTATCGCAACGTGCCGACACAGTATTTGAACCTGAATACTTGGGGTGCCGACACAGCATTTGAACCTGAATACTTGGGGTGCCGACACAGCATTTGAACCTGAATACTTGGGGTGCCGACACAGCATTTGAACCTGAAGACTTGGGGTGCCGACACAGCATTTGAACCTGAAGACTTGGGGTGCCGACACAGCATTTGAACCTGAATACTGGGGTTTTAGGATTCAGAAACTAAACAAACAACAGCGGTACTTGTACAGTTTCATCTTTTGTAGTTTTAACTTAAGACCAACAACAGAGTGTCCAGTGCTACATACATCTTCAGTGATACAGACATCTTCAGTGATACTGACATCTTCAGTGATACAGACATCTTCAGTGATACTGACAACTTCAGTGATACCGAAATCTTCAGTGATACTG
Organism: Lymnaea stagnalis; assembly: GCA_964033795.1. Lineage (NCBI taxonomy): Eukaryota > Metazoa > Mollusca > Gastropoda > Lymnaeidae > Lymnaea > Lymnaea stagnalis. The sequence continues at coordinate 178,647 of CAXITT010000644.1, read as the reverse complement.
ACATCGTCAGTGATACTGACATCTTCAGTGATACTGACATCTTCAGTGATACATACATCTTCAGTGATACAGACATCTTCAGTCATACAGACATCTTCAGTCATACAGACATCTTCAGTCATAAAGACATCTTCAAAGAGACAGACATCTTCAGTAATACTGAAATCTTCAGTGATATTGAATCTTCAGTCATACAGACATCTTCAGTCATACAGACATCTTCAGTGATACTGACATCTTCAGTCATACAGACATCTTCAGTGATACAGACATCTTCAGTGATACAGACATCTTCAGTGATACAGACATCTTCAGTGATACAGACATCTTCAGTCATACAGACATCTTCAGTGATACATACATCTTCAGTGATACAGACATCTTCAGTCATACAGACATCTTCAGTCATACAGACATCTTCAGTCATAAAGACATCTTCAAAGAGACAGACATCTTCAGTAATACTGAAATCTTCAGTGATATTGAATCTTCAGTCATACAGACATCTTCAGTCATACAGACATCTTCAGAGATACAGACATCTTCAGAGATACAGACATCTTCAGTGATACAAACATCTTCAGTGATACAGACCTCTGCAGTGATACATACCTCTTCAGTGATACATACATCTTCAGTGATACAAACATCTTCAGTGATACGGACATCTTCAGTGATACAGACATCTTCAGTGATACATACATCTTCAGTGATACAGACATCTTCAGTGATACATACATCTTCAGTCATACAGACATCTTCAGTCATACAGACATCTTCAGAGATACAGACATCTTCAGTCATACAGACATCTTCAGTGATACAGACATCTTTAGAGATATAGACATCTTCAGTCACACAGACATCTTCAGTGATACGGACATCTTCAGTGATACAGACATCTTCAGTGATACATACATCTTCAGTGATACAGACATCTTCAGTCATACGGACATCTTCAGTGATACAGACATCTTCAGAGATATAGACATGTTCAGTCATACAGACATCTTCAGTGATACAGACATCTTCAGAGATATAGACATCTTCAGTGATACTGACATCTTCAGTGATACCGAAATCTTCAGTGATATTCAGTGATACTGACATCTTCAGTGATACCGAAATCTTCAGTGATATTGACATCTTCAGTGATACTGACATCCTCAGTGATACAGGCATCTTTATGGTTGAAGGTAAGGGTTTGCCCAATCATTATCTTTGCTGTTCTATCCGTGCTGATTCTGATTCTGATAGGGTACGTTGCTGCATCCATGTACTGGCCTATGTGCAACGGTTTGGGAAACGATGCGGCTATCCCAACGGCTCCTAGCGGGCGCCAGGGCAGCCTTGAAACTCTCGAGTGATGTTGAGTCCACGGCGGCATTGTCCAGGGGGTTCCAAGCGATGATTGTGCGTGGGAAGAATGATTGTTTATATTGAACTGTGTTACACCGAGGCACAGTGAGGCATTTGCTATTGTTCCGGATGTAATTGCTTTTGGGGTTGTTAGAGGTGAAGTGGGTGATTAGTGGGCGTTTGGCTCTGATTAAGCGACCTGGCTTCTGTGGGGGTGAGATACGTGTTTGCTAGGATGGCCGGCACGAGCCCCCATGACCACTTTATAATTTATATATATATATGTCAAACCTTGGCTACCAAGACTTCATTAGGTTTTAAGAGCAGCGCATCCAGCACTCGGGCCATCTGTTTCTTTGTATCAGAATTGAGCTAATTCGAAGCTGGAAATTGGAGAGAGTGAAAAAAATATATACTCACAATCAAGATGAACAAAATCAAAAAAAAAAAAGAAATACCAAACTTGGCTTGCGTGCTGCCAGAGAGAGGTCTCTGCGTGCCACCACTGCCCAACAGAAACTGCGTTACTGGGAAGCAAGGCTTCCACTCAATTTTTTTAAATTTTATTCCCAAGTTTTGGTCAAATCATTTCCCAAAGAATTCCCAAGATCACGAAAAAAAAAGAGTTTTTTTTAAAAAGAATCTTGAGAATTTTTTTTTTAAAAAAAGGAGAGTTTTGGCCCTGAATGGGGTAGTGAATTCCCAAGATCTTAGGAAATTTCCCAAAGTGTGGCAGTCCTGCACTGGGAAGCTTAGGCGTTGAAATTGTTGGGAGTGTTGTCTTTTTAAATGTTAAACGAGTGTATGTTTATCGCTATCTTACGCTCTTGTGACATTGACAGCAATTAACCTACTTCTCCATTGAGACGTATAAGGCCAGGGGAAGTGATTGAGATAAGTTGCTCTTCTCAAACCACGTCACTTAATTATATGCGAACGAGTGGCCACTATCTAATTCTCGTATTTTCTCGCAGTGTGTTAGACAGTCACTCTTCTCAAACCACGTCACTTGATTACATACGAGTGAGTAGCCCCTATTTAAATCTCGTCTTTTCTCGCAGAATGTAAGTCACTCTTCTCAAACCACGCCACTTGATTATTAGATGCGAGCGAGTATCCTATCTAAATCTCGTCTATTCTCGAAGTATTGTAGAAAAGATACGAAACGGGGGTTGGGGGGGGGGGGGATTGGGGGGGGGGGGATGCACCAATCAAAGCAGCAGTTCTCGCAAACGTATCATTACTCTTGTAATGTAAATACAAAATCATCCAATCTTATTTGGACTGTACTTAATGTAGGCCTAACAATACAAAATCATCCAATCTTATTTGGACTGTAACTTAGTGTAGGCCTAACAATACAAAATCATCCAATCTTATTTGGACTGTAACTTAGTGTAGGCCTAACAATACAAAATCATCCAATCTTATTTGGACTGTAGCTTAGTGTAGGCCTAACAATACAAAATCATCTAATCTTATTTGGACTATAGCTTAGTGTAGGCCTAACTGTAATTAAGATGCCCCACGACGACGACGACGGGTCAGTTTTAAACTGGATTCAGAATCAAACTTTTTCACGAGCTTTGGTGACAAGCTTCTTTAAAATATATCTTTTAATACTTCAGCTACAAGCTTGCTCCGTACCCGTGGAAAGCGAGATCTTCATAAAGCTACACGGTGAATGGGGAAATCTGACCTATCAATGAGTACCGGTACATAACTGAGTGGATCAATTTCTAAAGCAATTTTTGTTGTTGTTGTAATTATAGGCGAACAGATATAGGTAGTCGATAGGGCTACCCTACATATCATTATGCCAATACATTTCAATAAGCTTTTTTTTTTTTATAAAAAAGAATTATTCGATGGATTGGCCCTAATAAATAATGTGTTTCCCGTTGTTAAGTTAAGTTTCATTTTTGAAATGCCCAACTTTAGCTAAATTAGTGGTTTCAGGGAAGCAGTCGTTCCGCATTCCCCCACCCCCTGGCTGCGCTACGGACTGCATAGAATTCAGGCATAGACACAATACATATCAGGGTATTAGGGGGAGAAAAAAAAAACGATCTTAGCTATTAATCTAACTGAATTATATGACCGACATTTTAAGTTTAATCATTTTGTCTAGGTTAATATATCATTTTCTGTAGGCTCAAAGAAAAGATTATATCGCCATTCACATCGCCGACTTCTAAAAATTATTTTCACTGGCACGTAAAAATGTGCACAGCTGGCAGTGGCGTAGCTATGGTTATTGTCAACAGGAGTTGGTCAAAACTCCCCCCCCCCTTTTTTTCCGACCCAAATAAAATATGTAATTGGCCGAAAATGCCGCCCCTCAATAAAAAATAAAATAAGTGGCGTCCGGGGCGGATCACCCCTCGGTCCCCCAAATCTACGCCCCTGATATCTGGTTAAAACCAGAAGACCACTATCAGTTGCAGATATCTCATGGTTAGTATTTGAAGTACGCGGCGAAATCTTAGCAGGTTTCTGTTGCCCCCCCCCCCCCGACAAAA
>CAXITT010000644.1:126553-149092 GCA_964033795.1 Lymnaea stagnalis | reverse complement strand
TGGCCGAAAGTCTAAGTCAATTTCGGCCGAAACCGAAGAAAAACCGAAAGTTAACTTTTCTCTTTCGGCCGAAACCGAATTTAAGCCGAAAGTTAACTTTTCAGTTTCGGCCGAAAACGAAACTTGGCCGAAAGTGATAAAATGGCCACTTTCGGCGCCGAAACCGAAGCCGAAGCCGAAATTCGGTCGGTCTCTACTTTGTCACCTTTGTTATCTGTCGTTGTAATCACTCGATCAAAGTGACAGTATCAGCACCTTTTTATCTACTATCAACACATCTACTAAGTATAGAGTAGGGTTTCCAACCGTTCAAAAATGTAAGCACAGTTAGTAAAATTTGATATGCATAATTTTTTAGTAAATACAGTATTGAAAGAGTTTATTAAGTTATTCGTGTTAAAAAATTTACAAAAAGAAATTGGCCTTTAGGGGCCAGACACATTATTATATACCGGGTTTTGCTTGACTGGCCTTTGGGCTGGAATTGAACTCCAGACCACCAACTTGAGGTTTGCTCAGTTTAGACCATTCAGGAGGATGAGACTCGTTAACCTTGGTGGGCAACTCATCTAAGAGAAGGAAACTCTGAATTAAAACCCAGAGTTGGAGTCCCGTAAGGCGCATACAATGGCCATTCCTGCAACCGTAGCCATCCCTGGTTGTCTTGACGTAGAGTCTTGCCACTGGATATGGTGGGCCTGGATGAGAGAGTGAGGTTGACGCCGCGCAACTCTTCTTCACTTTAAACAAAAGTCACCCGCGCAAGTCATCAGTCACCGGACGACTCGTTGGTCCTCGTCGATCTTCGACGGACGAACATTTATATACCGCGTAACACAAAATTATGACACACCTTTACCAGTTATAACGTTATAGTTATACGGATAAAAACATTTCATTGATCTCAAACCTCATGTTATATTAAATTTCTAGCAACCCCTCTTTCCACCCTCCCCCCACCCGATAAAACCTTTTTTTAAAAGGCCAAAGCCAAATAAAACCAATTTCAAGGAAAAACTATTTTATTATTTTTTTTTTACAAAAAATGTGATGTGTAAGTTGTAAGCAAAAAACAACAGGATTTTTATTAATAATAATTTTAATAATCTTGAAAAGTTTCTTACATTTGAAAATCAACGGTTTTGCAAAAATAAGAATTACTATAAACTAAATGGATAGTTACATAACATAGCTCTCTATCACCCAACCCATATAACACAATATACCAGGAACAAAATAATAACCTACCCCTACCACATCTAAAACTAAAATATATGACCCAGTATTACCGGGATAATGATGGATGGTAAAATACGCTATATTCCACCAGTCTCAACATCTAAAATTAATTTTTTGTTAATGTTGCTATATCTTGTTTTGTAGTGTATCCTTAAAAATATATAGAAACAAAAAATCATTGCCTTTGAAATGTGTACGGTGTATTTCAGAAATTGTAAATTAGACTTTTAAAATATTTTTTTTAAAGAATAATCTATGTATAGATAATAGATATATCGATTTTTAATTTTCTCTCGACATTGGGCTTTAGGAATTGTTTTCTTTAAATTTTATTTAATGTCTGCCATATGCACCATTTTTTGCACGCATGAACTACAAGGCAAACATTTTATCAAAATTTGAAAAGATGTCCTTAACTTTTATTACCGTAATATAATATCGGTATCCATAGCATTAACGTATTTTGATGTATTGAAGTATTGGTATATTCATTTAAAATGTAACCAAACTTTTATCTTGATTATTCTATATTATCAAAAAATTGTAAAACAAAGAATTATTTTATCTAAAGGAAAATATCTTAACCCATTTTCACGTCTCTAACACTAAAAGCTTGAAGTGTTCTGTTTTTAAAAAAAAATTAATCTCATACAAATTTACAGCCGCCTTACTTTTCGCAAAGTGGAAACAAAAATATGTTTTTATATTTTTAGAGAAAATCTTAATGCCTCTTTGGATCCACCCATGAACTATAAATAAAAAATATATTGCTCTATTTTTAAGATGAAATTTTCACTTTTGTAAAATGATTGGGTTTTGATATGTTTATTAAAGGTATGGGTATACTTATGTAACCATGGTTTTTCAACGCCATTGTACTATATTTTCTAAAGAGAATGTTTAACACATATTTTTCACAACTGTGGAATCTTTGGATTTAAAGATATTGTCATCTATGTAAATATGTACACAGCCTTTTACCTACCCCTGATATGTGTTTACCGAAGAACGTTAATTATTTATCAAATTCATTCTTTTATTCTGAGGTGTAAATTGATTGTGTTGCATGGGGCATAATGAAATATCAAATCCCCCTCTCCTCACAGTTTAAAAAAAAAACATTATTAAAATCATCCAATTAGTGAGTGGTATTTTGCTGTGAAGTTTCACTCCACTAAATGGCTTAAAATTCATTTTGTTATTAAAAGTATAGTTAAGTTGTTATTACTATAGATTTGGTAATATTTTTCTTGTATCTAGAAAGTAAATTTAACAAATAAGCTACAATAAATAAATTATGGAATATTTTTTCATTATATAAAAATTTTATTACTGTTTTATTACGGGGTGGTGGGGGGGGGGGGGTTGTGCTTAGATGTCACTGCCAAAAATTGAAGAATCCCTGGCTTAGAACATTTACTAAAATCGCCTCCTGCCCCCACAATCGAACATTTTTTGGTCTATCTAACCTCCAGTGGTAGCCCCAATTCTATTTCCTATCTCCACATTTCAAAATAAATTCTCTGCCAAAGTCACTGAACCCAGATTCTCCTCCTCCATTGCGTCCTGTAACTTGATCAGATGCCATGTCTTGGAACTCGCATACCTGTGCTGATTCTCTCAGTGATCGTAGTTGGAAAATAAAGTACTGGTAATTATAATTTTTTTTTATAAAAGAATAATATTATTAATAAAAAATTCTGTAATTTAGCGTTATAAAGCACTTTTTTTTACTATAATGTTCGGCTTTTAATGTAACGTCACATTGCTTAAACACCCCCTCCCCCTCATCAGACATCATTGGAAAAATGTGACCCCCCCTCCCCCTAGACGTATGATGTCATTTATGGATGGCCCCTTATATTTATAATCATAAGCCAAGATAAACCACCCTCTACTTCTACACCTTGGCCCTGGCGTTTCAATTACATTTTTATGACTATTTTTTTCCTTTCCTGAACGGATCTTAAAGATAGAAAGAAAATTTCACATCTACCCTCCTGAGAAGTTAAACACAAAACAAAACAATGTGATCAGTAAAAAAAAATTCTAGTGTAATTACAACATTACTTTTTCCCCACATCAATTACATTCTAAATCAACATTTTTTTATAGTACTGACGACGAATGATTTTGAGCTCAAGAGGTACCACGACCACGACACCAAGACCAAAAAAAAATATGTTGTTTTGCTCATTTCCATTTTTTTAAAACCTGATTGTAAGATAAAAATCTCTCTTCCTTATTACCATAAGACCAAAACGTCTGGTAAATGGTGTTTTTTTAAATCATATATAATCCATGCATTATATAGGATTGCACGAAACATGGTGAGTAAAAAGAAGAGGTTTACAAGCCCACAAATCCATACTAGTGGCTTAGGGGGTAGCAAAACCACATGTCTTTAATATACCGGATAAAGTATATGTTATTTTGGCCTATCTTAGGCTTATGCTCCAATGCTTTCAACAGAGATGGGCAACATTTTGTTCCAAAAAAGCTACAGAAGTGGTGAAGACAAATGAAATGAAATTTTGCCACACTATATATAAATCATGAAATACTACCCTTAATTAAATCCAGAACTAAGCTCTTAAGTTTCATCAAATTTTAAACAACATTTATACAAAAATGGATATTCCTTTTCATTAACAAGCTGCAAAAATGTTGTTTTAATGCTTGAAAATTCATTCACATTCTCTTCCTTTAATTTTAAATCAACATTTTTGTATCTGTCTTTGTCTTGATGAATCCCTGCATGACTTTAAGAGGTCCCGTTCCATTTTTCTGTTCTGTGCCTCCTGTAATTTACACAGTGTTGTCAAAGCAAAAGTGTGATAGTTTAAATATTTTTCTACATCTTTTCAGTCGCGACTTGTAATTGCTGCTGATTTACAGAGCCCAGGAAATCCAAACATTAAAAATAATTTTGACATCCCCAGTTTCAATATTTCCAGATACTTCAGAATAACTGTCATTCAGAATAGTTTTCCAAAATTTTGAATTTGATCTGCGTAATCTTCCTTGAGCCAGTCTAGTAGCTGAAGACTGCAATGTAGGTAATCTCTTCAACTATTTTTATTTTCAACAGAAACATAGGCATGAAATTTCATTATAAAGAAGCAGTCTAAAATTTTATAAATACGCACACATATTCCATATCATTTGTCCGACTGGATGCTTAATATATTATTAAATATAATGAAATTTTTATAAACTTCAATAGAGAATAATTTTAATTGTAAATACAATATTTACTCTTAAACAAAATTATATTGGTCAAACCAAATTTACCACACTAAAAGGATCCATTCACCACACTAAAAGGGTCCATTCACCCCATGTATCAGTAGACAACAGGGCTTCCAAGATTTCACATAAGAAGGCAGTAAAATCTTTGCGAACAAGAATTTTAAAATAAATTTACATAAAAACACATTGGAGAAATCATTTGGACCCAGAAGAAAAGTATGAGTATCATTTTTTAGTATCTAAACTGCTCTGACAATTGGCCTGTTTTGGTTTTTTTCTACCGTACTTCTCTTATTTTGTTCCACCCAACATTTCTATTTAACTGGGTCAGAATAAAAGACTAAACTTATATACACTGAATTTATAGTTCTATTATCTCATAATAACGAGTAGTTATTGATGGTCAAATAAAATTATGCCTTGCGCCTTTTAACCACAAAAAATATCCCTTTATTTTCGTAGCACTTGGCTGAAAATGCCGCCCACCCCTATATTGACAGAAAAGTACTTCCAGGAGCACCTCCCCTCCCCCCTCTCACTTTTTTAAAAAAAAAAAGCAACTTAATGTAAATGGTTTTAGTTGGAAAGGATAAATTACTATCAAAAAGCCTTCCAGATTTGAATCCTAGTATTTTAATTATAATAATTAGTTTTGCTCTTAGTTTATGCTGTTCCTAGGTTTTTAATCTATGGAAATTTGGTTATAAACTAATTTCATTGTTCTCTTTTCATTTTAATAGAATAATCTTCAAAAGTACTCGGCAGGCTAGAGAAGGACGACAGGATGCTGAGAAATCAAATAATGAAGATTGATGCAAATGTGAGATGGTGTTCTGGGATGGATTGGCTTAGCAATATCAAGCACGAAATATTCATTAAAAAATAAGATTTATCAATTATGTTGATTAAGTTTCCTAAAACAAAAAATTCCCAATGACGCCTGACAACACATAAAACTCTCACATATTCTTAATGCATTTTAATTTGATATTGATCATATAATTTATATCATTACATATAATGCACAATAAGTAAAAAATTCATTAAAAAATACACATCATCTTAAATCTCCAGAGCCCATCATCAGCATAGATCTTAAAGCAGCAAGGTTTTATTTCAACAAGTTTGTTGTGTGTCATACTGTTGTCAGGCTGTTGATATCTCTCACTAAAGCTTTTTATGACTTGATCACTTGTATTAAGATTTCACTAAATATTCAAAGATGCCAGTCTACAGCCCTGGTTTATCTTGCAGGTCCTAGACAAAACTAAACTTTTACTGGAGAGATTAAAGATGGTGGAGGCGAGAGCAGCTCCCGCATGTTGGAGAATAAACAGCTGCAACAGTGGTACCGTACCACAAATGTCTTGATGAGATGGCCAATCAGGTGATCCAGGATTTGTTTTTGTTGACAAGGTAGCTATCTAAAAAGTGGGGTTTTCTTTACCTCATATGTAGTGCTGCTTGTTGGTTTATACATTTTATTATGTAATATATGATCTATTTATTGCGTAAATGTATCACTATATTATTTTATATTAAATATATTTTAATTTCAATTTTTATCTTTAACAAATATGAAACTTATTAAATATCGTATGCGGTGTTAAACGTAATTTTCCAATTCCATATTATATTATTGACATTTCATGACTACATATAAAAGGACTTTGGATTAATCCTTTCTTGCCTGATTTGCCCTCCTGCATCGTAAGCAATGGTGCATAACTCAATTTTAATATGTAAATGTTATTTTACAAAAAATTATTTTAAAAAAGATTAATTTATATTTATGTTATTTTTTATCGTGATTATTACAATTAATTCATTGTTATATTTAATATAAATGTAAATAACAATGACAGCTTATTTTATATTTTCTAGCTATGTCATTGTTATTAAATTTTTTATTAAATATAAAAATGAATAAATTGTAATAATAATCACTATAAAAAAATAAGATTATTAAGAGAATAGCCTTTTAATTATAATATCTGAATGTGACTATCACATATTGAACACAAATTTGCGCGATGTGGGGAGCACTTTTAGTGAATTTCATTTTTCAAGCTATTGAATGAGCATTACAAATCTACTTTAGCTCCTTCTTTACACATGTGCAGAGGTTGTATCTGCCAAGGCTTTTTATCTTTCTTGATTGAATTTGATACATTGAAAAAGTTTAGGGAAAGTAACTGGTAATTTTGTGGGCATTTTAAAACGTATTTAAAATTATTATTTGTTAATTATATATGAAGATTTTGTGAATGTGCATTTTAAATTTTTGATCATTTGATTCAGATGTTTGTTTCATAAATATTTTTAGTAACTAAAAAAAATAATAATAATTTGATGTCAATGACCTCTTTGACTGAGCTTTATGGGGGAAACTCCTATTTCTTTGGCCAAATTATTAACTCAATTTTATGGGGAAACTCCTATCTCTTTCAAAGAGAACAAACGTTATTGGGACAAAACTTAGAAATTATTTCTTTTAAAAATTATTTTGGAAGAAGCACATGCCCCTAACTGCCTGTGAGCACAGCCAAATATCTTTAAAACTTTCCAAATATATAAGTTCTTGTTAAAAATATGTTTTTAAGTAAAATATATTTTTTTTCTTCTAATAGTTGATACAAGAAGAAGCTTTGCTTACAAGTCAAGCCACGATGTATAGATTGCTTTCATATCTGAAGTGGGATCTTATCTGAAGTTGACTCAAATCTTGATCATGGACAAGAATGTACCATGTTAGTTCATCTTAAATTTTTAACATATTTGAATAGAAAATGTTATGTATATTTTATGCTGGTATTTTTTAAACCTTTATTAATATGAAAGTTTCATTGCTTTTAAATTCTTTTCCAGATTCAACTATTAAATAAACTTTAAGCAAACACAGCTACCCAACTTGGATGACCCAGCATCAGCAACTGTCAGATCCAAGAATTGATCCATCAGCACCAACCATTGTTATCTACAACAACAGATCAACCACCACCAACCATTGTTATCAAGAGATAAAATGACTCACCAGCTGCTGTTAGCTCCAATTTTTATTTTATTTTAAATAACTTTTGGGGTTTTCAAGTGAATATAAATCTTTACCAAAAATACATTTATTACACTTAAAAATAAATAAATAAATAAAATAAATTTCAAGTTTAAAAATAAAATAAAAATTTAACATTGATGCTGTATCCAAAAAATGGTTCATGTAGGCTTCAATCTAAAATTGTTTACGCTGTAATTTCTTAATGGTAAAAGAAATGATAAAAAATAAGTTATAAACCAGCTAAACACATCTTACTGCATTGCATACTCTGATCTTAAATGAAATATTTTTTTTAACATGCATCTGAATTAAATCAGAAAGACCAAGCACTTCATTGGAGGGATTCATTGGTGTCTGAGGGACTAAGTGCATCTTTGAGTCAAGATTAGGAGCTGATTGAAACCAAATGATTGCATTTGTTAAATTTGACTGGGATATATATATATTTAAGTATAAATACTATGATTGGTATGCTAATTTAGTGGCTCTCAACCTGTGGGTTGGGACACCATAAGGGGACTTGTAGAAAAATACTGGTACCAGAAATACAAGTGTTTTTTTTTTTTTTAAAATGTTTATGTAATCTTTATCTTATATGTAACACCTTTACTTTTAAATTTGAATGTGGGCTGCAACAACATTGCACATGCCATCAAGGGGTCACTGCTATAAAAAGGTTGAGAACCGCCAGCACTAACTGTTGTAAAAATTGTAATCACTTGCATATCACATAATTTTTCGTAACTGCCTAGTACGTACACAGTCTGAACAGTCTATCCCCTCTGACAGTCTGATAAGATGTGCTCTGAATGACTTGAATGATAATCATTTACTTGTCAAGGAATGCTACTTTTATTGATTGACTACCTCTTAGGAAACCTTGTAAAAGTTCAGCTTTCTTTTCCACAGCTAACTCTCTTTTATATTGTTCAAGCTCTTTTTTGGGTCTTTCATAGTTTTGTGTTCCATGTTCTGTCCATCTAAGCGCTGTCATGGGAAGAATCAAATTTAGTTTTCTGATGTAATATGTGTAGAAAAAATAGTTTTTATGATATTTTTTATTATACATGCAGAAAAAGTAGCTTATATTATATTATATGCTTATATGTGTGTAGAAAAAATTGTTTTTAGGATATTATGTGCAGAAAAAATATTTTATATTATTATTATGTAATATGTTTGTTTGTGTAAAAAAACCACAATTTTTTACGATTTCAAATGTGCAGAAAAAATGAATACAATGCAAACCCCCTCGTTTTCTCTGTAATGGTTTCTAATTTATACATTTTTTATGTATTCTAAGTTGAATGAAATTTCAAAATATGTTTATTTTGAAATTTGTTTTTAAAAAAACCAACACAACTTTGTATTAGATAAATTATTATCTCAGATACATGTGGCAATTATTTTTAAATTGTAAAAAGGAAAATAAAAACATTTTAAAAACTAAAATTTACATTGTTCTTGAAGTGTGCATGTCGTGAATATTTAAAGGGTGAGTTGCTTCCCTTAGTTCAGCAGTGACGGGGTTGTCTCCCGTTTTATGAATCTGACTGTCGAGATTTCTTCTGTTACTGGATGGTGTTTTGCTATGGGGGATCTTCTTTTAAAATGTGGTGATTATTCGGGCCAGGTTTTTTGTTTTTTTTTTGCCACCTCAGACTGCCTGGGCGCGTCATCCACATTTGGGAACCGCTGGTCTGTGAGATTAAATGTATGACTTTATCATCTGGATAAATTTTTACCAAACCTGGGGAATTAACAAAAAATAATTTAAAAATCTGATTTGTTGGTGTGGGCACTGGGACCCATTGGTAATACTAATACTAATCCTTTCTACCATAATAAGAAGAATGTCTTATATTTTATCAATATTTTGATTTACAAAGCAAGTCAAGTAAACTCTTTGTATTTGCGAACACAAAAAAGTGATTTATACGATTTATTGATTATTTTATTATTATTTTGATTGGCCCTGCAGATGTACTGCTCAATCGGGGTAATCCCTCTTCAAAACCTGCCTTTGCAGGTCTCTTGACCTTTTACGGCTCTCTCATTATTCCAGCGATCTTCCCAGCTATGACCATACACAAAGCTAACAAGCCACCCAGACAGATTTGGTAACCTGACTATAAAAGATCTACACTTTGATCGTAGCTCAAAAGACCAAGAATCGATAATACAAACGCGAAACTACACAGGCGATACCACGTATTGATCCTCATAGAAACGCACACAATTTATAGATTAAGAGTCGTTGAGTAATATTTAGGCCTATTATATGTGATCTGTGAAGGAAGTTTGGTTTCAAGGCAACTAAGTCATGCCACATTCAAAATAAAATACTGATAACCCTAAATAAATAGAGTCATTGAAAAAATATAGACAGTACATACAAACCATACACAAACAGAAAGACAAAAATCCACTAAAGTTTATTTTTTAAAAATTTGTTGTGACTTTTATTGCAAAAAATTTAACATTTTATACCAATTTTGACTTTTACGCAAAATGAATAAAGACAAATTTGTATTGCATTGTATTGTAACTTATTGTACTGTATTTTAAATGAAACTTGGCATACACATTAAGAATAACATTGACATAAAGTTTAAAGAAGCTTATTACACAGCAGTTATTGGAAGTGTTACAAATGGCATGTACAGGGTGGGCCAATAAAAGTGAGAACATCTCGTAAAATATTAAGCTACGAGATGTTCTCACTTTTATTGGCCCACCCTGTAAATATTCGAGAACACTTCAGGAGTAGCAAATTTAAAAATGTTATAAAACTTTTCTAGTTGGATATACCCTGTATTAAAAAAAAAAGCCTCTTGAATTTTGTAAAGAATATCAATGAAAAAAAGCATGCAATGTTTGAAGGCTGTAACTAGAATACTTTTCCTCCCAATTTATTTGGCGTTCCTAAAAAATCAGGAAAATGCAAAATTGAGAAAAATGGAAAAAAAGTATAAAATTGTGGGTTTTTTTAATTAGAGGGCTGCATGAACGATATAGGATGTATACACCATGTACATATATCATTCATGAATTAAAAACAATTAGAAAACTAAGACAGAAAAGATAGACAAAAAAATTAACACACGAACCTAATAAAAAAAAATACATAACTAAAAAAATTCTGAAAAATTTTCCTTTGAGATATTTGTTTAAAAACCATCCATCATTAAGTAGAGAATGTCAATATAAATAAGCATGCAAAGTTTCAATTATGTAGTTCCAAAACAATTCCTCCTGATTCATCAATTGACGTCAGAAACAAAAATGAAAATGCTATATCGATAAAAGCTGAAAAAGACACTGACAAATGCTTATTAAAAAAAATTATTAAAGGTTACTAAAACAACATTGGATGCATACATCATGAACACATTCCACTCGTTAATTTAAAAAAAAAATAAAATTACATAGATATAATTGATAGAATTTAAATGAATGCATTTTCCCAACAACCCACTAGCCTCAAGCCTAATAAAAAAATAAGATCATAAAAACTTCGGAATTTTGTTTATGAGACATGTAATAAAAAAAACATCAATCATTATGTAGAGAATATAACAGAAAAAAACCTTTGAAGCACGTGGTAATAATACTTTTCCTCATAATACATTTGACGTCAGAATAAATGGAAAATCCTAAGTGGACCACTTTAAAAAGAGAAAAAAAATCAGTTAAGCAATATTAGAAATATTGGAGTCAAATAAAATGAAATTTAAAGCATATCAATATGAAATTATCATAAAAGATAAGAATTTTCTAGATATCTTTACAAATGTTAAACAATATTGTAGAACATGTTAATGTTTTTTTTAATAAGAAATCTATAGACTCAGTTTAGGAAACAAAAATCTGCCCAAGAAATATAATAAAAATGGTTATTTACACAATTTTGTAGAATAATTTTCAGCACATTAAAAACATTTACATGTTTATAAAAGTAGCTGAAATCTTTCGGAACCAATCATTGCGAATCAGCAGTGAAAATAAATTTACAAGAACAAGTCAAGAATGATGATTATCTCAGCAAGGCTTTTCAAACCCAGTTGTTGGGTTCAGCTGTCTATGTTCTATAGACCGGTATTCACTTTTCTCCGTGTTAACTTGTCCGTTGGTTCACTAGTCCTGTGTTTGGATGTGTTATGGTGAGTTGTGGGTTTACTTGTCCTGCGTTCATTTGCGCGGCCACCGCAACGGACACAAACCATAAAGTTTATGCAGCATTAACGATCAGAAATCTGCTTAAAGTAAACCTATAAATGGGTAAGCCGCGGCGACAGCGTTGCTGCCCACAGCCTTACTAAACAGAAACATGGCAAAGCCGTGGTGGCCACGTCGCTCTAGCTATGCCGACGTATTACTTTAGTGTATCAGCGAATGACTTTGGTAATCAGCAGGCCAGACCAGGGAAACAGCGCTTGGGCAAAAAAAGGTGCGAAGCGAGAGACTCGGCTACGTAATAGAATTCCACCAACAACAGAGACTGAGAGAGCGACCAATGTCCAAGTCCAAGCGTTGGGTGATGTGTAACGTGTCCTCATAATGAGCAGATCTGGGAAACGTTTCGAGCGGACCAGGGGTTATGTTGCGATATGTTAATTAGAAAGTTGTGCCACCCACTACCACTAAGGTTAAAAAAAAAACAAAAAAAAAACAACTCTTCAGCACGCCGAAAATGCCGAGCCCCCTTCCTATGCAAGTGGATTGACTTTTTCCTCGGCAATTGTGTGTCATAGTAGACAAATAAGCTATTTAAATGGTCTGTGGTTGGTCAGCTCTAGTTTGATAGATGGCACTTAATTATTTAGATGCCACCTATGTTGACTCTGGTTTGCGGTGAGTAAAATGAGAGGCAGTGTTAGTGATTTTATGTACGGTATCTGGATGGAACCAAGTTGCTTTGTTAGTCATCTGTTTGCAATGGTGTTTATTTCGCTACTGACTTTATATTTCATTACTTTCCCGATTTTTGCATCTTAGTCTTAGTAAATAACCAGCTATTTATTGAGAAAGAAATCGAAACTGTCACAAATTTTTAAAAAGGAAACTGACAATTTTATTTAAAGTGTATATTTAACAAATATTTCCCACATAACCCCCACCCTCAAAGTTCTAGCCGCGTTACGTCCGTAATGGATGCACAACCATGCAAAGGAAAAGCAGCGCCCTGGGCGAATGCGCCCCCTGATATTGAGGTACCTTGCGAGTACCACCTTTACATTGCTGTGGATGGATCCAGTGGGCTAGAAAGAAATATCAAACAAAGTAGATAGATCTATACAATTTTAAAAAAATTATTTACAACTAAATTTTAATATATCCAATTGGGCAACTTTTATAACGTATCTTTGAAGACAGAAGAGTTTTCCTTGTTTTCCCACAATGGCGTCGTAAATGACAAAAGATTCATGAACTGTTGTAGGCTACTTTTTTTTTTTTTTATCTTGTTCAATTTTGTTAAATGGTTATTGTCATGAACAAAAAAACGCTATTTTAGGCCTTTAGTTCTATCAGGTAAAGAGGAAGTTTTAATTTTTTATTACTAGGAATAATTAATCGCGCTTAAATTTCATTGCCTTAACTTACATAACTTGTAAATGACAAAAGATTCATGAACTGTTGTAGGCTACTTTTTTTTTTTTATCTTGTTCAATTTTGTTAAATGGTTATTGTCATGAACAAAAAGACGCTATTTTAGGCCTTTAGTTCTATCAGGTAAAGAGGAAGTTTTAATTTTATATTACTAGGAATAATTAATCGCGCTTAAATTTCATTGCCTTAACTTACATAACTTAGTAGGCAACTTTGATTTGGATTATGATTAGAAAATTAAAACTTTTTGTAAAAATAAACCAATGGCATAGTTGAATAAAGCTATTTTTTTAAAGAATTATTACACCAAAATCATATTTTTAGCTGTTGTAGTTTTAAAGTTATGAATTTTTAAAGTAAGACTTAATTTGTCCTTTTTTAACATGGACTGCATCTCCATTTTCTGGTACCCAATTCCGCTGTTTGCGTCACGAGCTATATAACTCTTGTTTTAATGATAATTTTATTTTCAGAACTAATGCTGTATTAAAAAAATTAGTTTAATAATGTTAACAATTATAGATAAATTGTAGCTTATCTAACTAAGCACTATTTATATCAGTAAATTTAATATATAATATTATAATGTATAATTAATATTTATTATGGCTTTTCTGTTTACCAAATCTTCAGCGTCAATAATACCGGTAAATGCTATATAGTCTATATAAGGCAACGCACCCTCTAAAATGTTGTTTGGTATCTACTTATTTTGAACTTTCAACTTTGGCACATGACTAATTAACTAAAGCTTTCCCTAACCTAACCAATGGTGTTAATAGTTTTTGCACAAGGCAAACTCTTATGAATGAAACTTGACGTAGTCGGTAGTACTACGGCTACGGCATAGCATTATGCAAATGGCTGTGGTTTCCCATGACTTTTTGCACACAGTCAATTCTGATCGCTAATAATATGGACTCTACCGGGTTTTTAAAGCTCAAATTTAAAAATATTTTCAAAATGCATCTGAAACACAAGTTATAAAATATTTTGATGTATATAGAGATAATAATGAATATTTCCTAAGCTAAGTATCGGCGTTTTCCGCCATTTAAAAGGGGGCGGGATCACTAATCCAAAATGGCCTGTGCGACCTTTGCATAATGAGGTCAATGTTGATGAGGAGAATTGTGAAAATGTTTCATGAGCTATCTCAATGAAATTTTGCACATGTGTACTTCACCAAATTATGCAGGCCTACTTTTAACATGAAAGACCTACTTTGAATATTTAGACCGAATTTTTTAATGCGAAGATGCCTTATATTGACATACGATTTTCCTCACTTAAAGTTGAGATAAAGAACAAATTAACTCAATGGGAATGCAGTTCAACATTTCTCCTAAAGTTAATTCAAAACTACAGCAATAGCAGTTAATGGTATTGACCAGATGAGCTTGTGTAGATTGGTTATGTTAATGTATGCATTTATGTTGTAGTTAGTTGGAAAAATTTAATACATTTCTTTTGTTTTAAATTATCATCTAAATGGTTTATCATAATATCTTCAGTACTAGTTTATAATTCTTTTTGTCTTTCAGTTCCTATACAAGCTAAGAAGCAGTCAGAAAGATGATGCTGACCTGATTGTTGGATCTCAGGCAAAGACCATGCTGCAAAACAAAGAAAAGTACAGCCCCAGAGTCAAGGGGGTTGTGGAGTTCTATGCTTCTGTTGGAAAATATTTTGAGATGGTGCTTGACTACCTTCTAAAAAAAACTTCCCTATCAGATCCTGGACTTCAGAATGCTTCAGTATTTGATCCAAAAAGGAGGTTTAACAACACCAGCTAGAATACTTCCTTACTAGATTCCCCATTCTGATCCCCAGAGGGACTGATGTTGACACCATCTATGAAGAGTTTGATAGGCATCAGCAGAGGAACATTGAGGATTGCATTGAGGATGGGGTAAGAGTTGACAGGATATGGCAAACAATTTGCCAAAAGCACCCATCCCTTAAGAATCTTTCCCATGTAGTGAAAGGGATCCTCACCATACCTCACTCCAGTGCTGCGTGCAAGAGAATATTCTCTATGATCCTGAAAACATGCGCAGACCTGGGAAAAAAATAATGGCCCAAAAACAACAGAGGCCTTGTTAGTCCTCAAGAGAAAATCAGGTAGCTGCTTGGGCTTGGATGAAACTTTCAGTGCAAAAGAACTCCAGCAGCTTAAAAGTTCAGCAAGCGTCATCAATACACAAGGTATTTAAATATTTATAAAATGTGTACTCAGTTAGAGAATGTGCCCCTTTTATTGCTACAAGTGTACTAATTTGTTCAGTATTGTACTATTCTGAGACAATATTGTTTTTTTTTTTTTTTTTGGGGGGGGGGGGGGGGGTGACAAAGATTTTATAAGGCTAAAGCATCTAGACCTAGATGAGCCACACAGTGGGATCTGACTATGATAAAAATATCATGTTTGTGGCTCTTTAGGGTTAACAACACATGGTCAAGGGCTTACCAATAAACATAACATTAAATTAAAATTTATTTACAGCTGTAGGATGTTATAAACTATAATTATCATAAGGTAGATATTTTAAAAATAATATAATTTTGTTAACATTCACAATTTTTAGTTTTATAGTTAATGAAAATTCACAATATTTAGTTTTAATCTCAAATGTATTAAAATTGATAGCCAGTGTAAGAATGTATGTGTGTGTTTGTATGACAATGTGAGAATTAATTTGTGATGCAGATTAGTAACACATTCTTCAATGAGTG
The DNA here is from genome assembly GCA_964033795.1 of Lymnaea stagnalis. Classification (NCBI taxonomy): domain Eukaryota; kingdom Metazoa; phylum Mollusca; class Gastropoda; family Lymnaeidae; genus Lymnaea; species Lymnaea stagnalis. The sequence continues at coordinate 133,200 of CAXITT010000644.1, read as the reverse complement.
ACACTCAACGTGAAGGAATTTACCATCAGGGTCCCATTTGGATAGCTCTGCTCAGGACCATAAAAGTTATCCATGATGTTTTACCATTGCAGCTTTTTTTGCTACATTTCAACACTATAAGATAAGGTAAGGTAAGATAAGATTCTTTTCTTTATCCAAATAATGTGTTTTGATTACATTGTATCTATTCATTTTTAGCACATATCCAGCAAATATTCTTTCTAAGACAAAATTTTTAAACCAGAGCAATTTAAACACATCTAATGTGTGTCTCAAGTGCAATAATCAGGCATCATATACCACAGAATTTCACTCCCTTAGTGACCATATTAACTTTAATTAAGAGCGATTGTTTGATTTTTTTAAAGCCAGAGGAGCACTCTGTTAAATTCTAACAGACTGGGGAACAAATAAGTGCATAACTTTCAGTGTTAACTTTGAGGGAAAGAATTCTCCCTGATTGAGCTCATCTTAAGTATCTGTCGTGTCATGTTTAAAACAGAATGTTTACTTAATGAACTTGAATCAGGGTTCCCACGGCCACCTGAAATTCCAGGAGCTCCTGGAAATCTCCTGGAATTTGAAAACAAATGATAAAATCCTGGAAAACTCCTTAAATTTTAAAATTTCTCCTAAAATGTCCTGAAATTTTTGTTTCCACAGAGGGTGGGGTAAAAAAAATCTTGGTCGCGATAGTTATTTTATAAATTAATATTACCGCTATATTCAATTCGTAGTCTATTTTTAGCCATTCATTTATCAAAACGAGTTTGCCATAATAATTCTAGTGGTTTCCCCTTAACTGCGCATGCGCTTTACGAGTTTCGGATATGAAATGTCGTACCGTAATGCTTTGATAGACAAGAAGTTTTTTTCGTTCCGTTCAGTTCGCCGTTCAACTAATTTATTTGGTAAGTATAGTGTAAAATACAGTAAATAGATATTTATCTGTAGTTATTTAAATTTTTGGTAACTATTATTAGTATTATGAATAGAAAACTACGCGCCCGATCGCTGTATAATTTGACTAAGCTTAGCCTATTTTTTTTTAAAGTTGAAGTTTTGTTAGTTTTACCGTAGGTTGTCCAAACTGGAGAAAGCGTAGTTTTAGTTTTGGGGTCATTTTCCGAAGTTTTCAAAAACAAAAATTAACCTACTTATATAGTAGTTTTAAAGGAGTACAATTGATATGAATATGTGAATAAAGTTTAAGTCTTTATCTGACGAATTATCTTACTTTTATGTCTTTAACACGAGTTTGAAAAGTATCAGTTTTGACCATTATATTATACGGCGTTTTCGCGAGTATGGTGTTGCAAACGCTCGCGGCTGTTACAGTTTGCAAAGAAGATGAATTTGATTTTTATTTATAAATATTAACAAAAGGTAGTAAGTAGTAGGCCTTTTTTTATAACAATTATATTGACACATATTTTTTTAAACATAGTTTATAGTGAGTGCTAGGCCTTTTTGTAAGTTAAGTTTAGTTAGGCCTTCTAAATAGGAGAATACTAAATTAAAAAAGTTATGTTATGTTATTTTTGCATGTTGTAGCATAGTTTACGATGACTTCAAAAATGACTTCGGAACTTCATTTTAAAGTTATTAAAACTAGCTGATGCAACCATTGAGCTTCACATAACTTTACATAGTTAGTCCTTATTTATACACGTAGTTAAAAATTAAGTGATGCACCCCTGTGCTCTAGGTATAGGCCTACTTTGCGGTATTATAAGCACAGTTGGGAGGGGAAGGGGGAGAGACTTCCGAAATTAAAAAAAAAAAAAGTGGTTGCTTGGTCGCTGACCCATTCCCCTGTTTAAAATCCGGACTAAGCAGTTACATAGGCATATGCCTATATTAGTTTCTCTTCTGACTCTGTATTATTATTAATTTAGTACCGGTATAACTTATAATATAGTCAATATTATAGACCTAATATGATAATAAATTAATTCTATTTTATTTCACTATTCAAGGTCTAGGGTAAATAAATGCCCAACGGTTCCTTTGAGGACTGATAATTAAGATAGCAATCCTGATTGAACAAGCCATCACTGCTACTCTATACTAGATATTGACTCTGAACTGAGTCAATCCCAAGCTAGTGGCTAGTGTACTGGAGTTCTATCCCCAGAAAATGCCTAGACAAGCAAAAACATCACCAGCATGCCGGGTAGATGGAACTCGTTAACTTTGAATGGCAACTCAACTTGGAGAAGGAAAACTATGAAATCAAACCCGGAGATGGAGACCCGTAGACGTTATGACATTGACTCAATGAAAATTCTGACAAAATCCTATGACGTAGAAAGCATAAAGAGCATAGTGAAACACACACACACTCAATCTGGTAATCTACTGCATCCTGATCTATATCCAGTCGTCTTGACTAATCTTACCATTGAATCAAATAGGCAACGACGAGAGAGTGGCTCTGGCGAATTGAGCAACTCTCCCTAAATTTCAACAAAATACAGCTCACGTCAAGGCTACTGCTCCAGTCTTAGGGATCTTTATGTGTACAGGACAAACAAAAAATACTGTAAATATATGAAGTATATTTGCAGGACAGTTCTCGGATGCCATGAAAATTAGGGAAAAATGATCAATAATGATAAACAACAATCATCTGAGTCTTCCTCTAGTTCCACTTCAGTTTTTTCACCTACCTCGGGTGTCCACTTTTGCAACTTCCTAGTCAAGCTCCTAGGTTATGTGTATCTTGGGAAATAAATATGACTTACTTGTGAATAAAATGGATTATCTTATAACTTTATTAGTTGTTTGTTATCAAACATCAAGTACATCTTATTCTTATTAAAAACCAAGTTACTCAATTGTATGTGAACTCGGGGCCAGAATATCTATACCGGTACATACCTAAATCAAATAATTCCTATAGCATTGGCAATCCTTAGAGTAAGTACCGGTACTATATAAGTGCATTTATGTCCTGTTACTACAAAAAAATTGTATAAGCGTAAAGGGTCTCTCCGTTTTTTACTCTTTAAAAAATGTCCTGGAATTTTGTATTTTCTCCTGGAAAACTCCTGGAATTTGTTTATAGATTTGGTGCAGGAACCCTGTGTATTATAATAAGTTTATACTAGAGGTGTGATTAGAATATTAAATATAGATTGGAAGTATAGTTAGAATATTAAATTTAGACAAGAAATATGGTTAAAATATTAAGTTTAGAATAGAAGTGTAAATTATGTTTAAAATTGTATTCCTCCAGATGAGTCTCCTCTCAAATTTGGTTGGTTGAATGTATTAATGAAAGCCATGGAGATGACCAAACTGGACTTTAAAAATTTCACATGAAGATGTCAGAACTAAACATTGAAAACTTCACATGCAGATGACCAAGATGGACTTCACATGAAGATGTCAGAACTAAACATTGAAAACTTCACATGCAGATGACCAAGATGGACATTGTAAACTTCACATGAAGATGTGAGAACTGGACTTTGAAAATATCACATGCAGATGACCAAGCTAGAAATTGAAAACCTCATATAAGATGTCAAAACTGGACTTAAAACTTTACCATGACAAGGATGACCTATTGAAGTAGGTTTTTTAAAAATTGTGCCTACAATAAAAAAAAACAAAAAACAAACAATAAAACTACAACTATAATACTAAGTTTAACAGCATTCTAAAGATTAATTCATATGAACATTATGATTATTGGTATTATTACATACTTGAAAACATTAAATACAGAAATACAGAGGATACCATCTTACTATTACAGTAAAACTTACATTTTGCTACCTTTAAATTGCCATTGAAATGAGTGCGTTATTTGGTGGGGGGTCTTAAAAAAGAGGTAGGACATTTTCAAAAAACGACACTTAGAAAATTAAGTAAACAAGTAAAAAAATACACATACCATTAAGTATAGGCACCATCTTACATTCAGAATTATAGATTAAACTCTATCTCACAACCAATATAAACTCATATTGTCTCACAACCAATACAGTCATTTTCTTCCTATTCCTCATTAATTCCAATGCTGGTTTGGTAGTTGTTTAAAAACGTGTGTAAGAGCTGAGTACATGCTTAGAGTTATAACTATTTATGTATAAGATAAGCGCATAATATTGTTGTAATTATTTTTGTTCTGTCATTGAATAATTTTTTTTTATTGAAAGAAATCTGTTATTTCTGTTTGTTTTCATGATCCCCCCACCCGTGTATGTTCTTTTAGTATGTCTCTTTGAACACCAGACATGGTGTCAGCAAGGTCTGAAAGACCCCTGCTCAGGCCCTAACTGGCCATCTCCTTGGAGTATTTCAAAAGACAAATTTACGGTGAAAGCGTTATTTCCCCTTGACTTCTTCCTAGCTGCTTTAGTACATCGCCTTCTGTTAAAAGTCGTAAACGAAACTGTTTTCTCCAAGCGCGCAAATATAGCTTTGTTTTGGAATCCTTTTTCAGGTGCTAGGTCGTAAAATTGAATTATTTGAAGGTTGCAAGTCGCGTTTTTGAGGGAGTCGTTTAAGAGAGGTCTTTATATATTACAAAGCATTGGTGATTTTTTTTTTCAGTCATATGTTTGAGGAAGTCGTTAAGAGAGGGTTGCAAAACGGAGGTTTTACTGTATTGGAAAGACTTTACCATCACTTAGACAGCTCTAAAAAATATGATAGGGTGCTTTCTTGGAAGTGCTGGGTGGCCGAGTGGTCTAAACTGAGCAAATCTCAAGTTGGTGGTCGGGAGTTCAATAATTCCAGCCAAAGCCCAGTCAAGCATAAACCCATCCAGCACCCAGCGTAGATGGGGACACGTTAACCTTGGTCGGCAACTCATCTGAGAAGGAAACTCTAAATTCAAACCCGGAGATGGCGTCCCCTACAGGCGGCAAACAATGAATCATTCCGACAACCCCTGGGACACCCCGGATGCCATCACTGAGAGCGCAGTGAGCATGCTAAAATAGCATGGATACTTAGCGCTATATAAGTATTCAATCAATCAATCAATCTTTGACTTCTCATCAGCATTTAACACTATCCAACCACACCTTATGATTAAAAAGCTTTATATGTTAGCTTTTCAAGCAAGGATACTGAACTTTTTAACAAATATTTCAAGTTGAATGACCAAATATCATTAAGCAGACAAATATGTACCGGGGTACCACAAGGTTGCGTTCTCTCCCATGTCCTGTATACTATATCAGACCTGTTTACTCTTACGATTTTGGCGTACAATGTACGATTTTGAGGTGTAAACATTATATATACAATATGTTTATTTTTTACTATAAATTTAAGGTATTGAACGATTTTGTGATGATATTGTACGATTTTTAGAGTTTGAGGGTAAACAGGTCTGCAATATATACCAATAATACCCAGAGCCTAAGCAACACTGTTCCAATAATTAAATTTACTGATGATGCTACCATTGCTTAATATCTGAAGAGGAAAGCATAGACCACAACTTACTAGCTTTATCAGTTGGTGCAATAAAAATTTTCTTTAGTTAAATATCTCAAAACGGAAAGAAATGGTTATCGATTTCCAAAGGGGGAATCACCCAATTACAGATCTCACAATAAATAATCACAGTATTGAGGAAGTAGACACAAAAGTATCTAATTATCACCATTAATAATAAGCTGACAGGGCATGACTTGGACCCAAACAAAAACAGCAGAAAACCTATTAAACACATGGGAGAGAAAATTTCTCCGGGAAATATATGACAAAGGATGAATATGGATGGAGAATACGTACCAACCCGAAATTGTACAGTCTATATCAGGATCCCACGCTAGTAGCAGAAATAAAAAAGGGCAGGCTACGCTGGGCAGGACACTTAAAGAGAATGCCAAATGACAGAAGAAGAAAGCGGGTACATCACCAAACCACAGAGGAAAACGGCTCAAAGGCAGACCTAGGCTTAGATGGATGGATGATGTGGAAAAAGATCTACAGCAGCTGATAATCCAAGCATGGAAAAGAAAAGCATTAGTTAGGTCTGAGTGGAAGGAAGTAGTGAGGCAGGCCAAAGCCCTACATGGGCCATAGCGCCACAAGGATGGAAGGATGACATGGCATGAACACAGCCAAATTTTTTATTAAAAAATCAACCAAAGACTTTTCTATCTTTAAAAAATGTACTATTTGGGTGTAAACAAACAAGTTATTAACTTCTTAAAAAATGTACTATTTGGGTGTAAACAAACAAGTAGAGACCGACCGAAAGTGATTTTCTGATTTCGGCCGAAGCCGAAAATTGGCCGAAAGTTTAAAATGACTTTCGGCCGAAACCGAAAAAATACCGAAAGTTTAAAAATGAATTTCAGCCGAAACCGAAGCCGAAACCGAAAATGAAATGTTAAGATATTTTGAAATTCGTTCCCGCAAACATTCTGCATATATCGAAAAGGATGGGGAAAGTATAAATATTTAGATTCTTTTTATAAAAAATGAGATAATCGTGAATATTAATAAATAAACATCTATTATAAGGGTCTCAAACTCGAGGCCCGCGAGCCATTTATGACCCGCAAGACGATATTTTGCGGTCCGCTACATGACAGAAAAGTTTAGTGTAAATGCGCCGGCCCGTTTCCCCCATTCTCATATCTATAACGTGACTCTCCGCGACGGTTTCAGTC
>CAXITT010000644.1:95645-109986 GCA_964033795.1 Lymnaea stagnalis | reverse complement strand
TTTTGTTTATATGGGGTGACCATTTTAAGTTATTTGATGCTTGTTGGAGAATTGTCTCGTTTAGTGAGTACATATAGGTTGATGTTTTTTTTTCTTGAGATGGTCATTGTGTAGCATTTGGTTTCATTAAATTTCATGCCCCAATGGTCCGCTCAATTCATAAGGCACTTCAAATCTGTTTGGAGGTGGTTGTGGTCATCATAGCCGTTTATCTCTCTGTAGACAAGACAGTCATCTGCAAACAGCCTCACTTGAGAACTCCTGAGTCTACGGTAGCTTTCCCTGATTGGACACCGTCTACCACTACTTGCATGGTACGTTGTGTTAGGAATGTGGAGAGCCAGGAGTGAAGGTTGCCGGTAATGCCGTAGTGGTGGAGCTTATGTAGAAGAAGGCTGTGTGGAACAGTGTTGAAGGCCTTTGAAAAGTTGAGAATAGCCATGTCAACCTGGTTTTGATGCTGTCATATGCCAAAAGAATTGATGTACTGGGATATTATGTTTGTAACATTTGTATCATAGGCATCCAATCAGTCGTTGATCTGTTTTGTCTGAATCCACATTGGAAGTCACCTAGTATTTCTTCAGTGAAAGGCTGTAGCCTTTTGGCAACTACTTTTGTCAGTATATTGTATGTAACATTTAATAGGGAAATTCCTTTGTGGTTTGTGTAGTGTGGTTATTAGTGCCCTTTGCCATTCTGTTGTAATTTTCTCTTCTTGACAAATTTTAGCTATAAGTTCTGCTGTGATAAGATCTTCTCCAGGGGCTTTGTGGTTTTTCATAGAATTGATTACGTCTGAAGTTTCTTCTAGAGTTGACTAGTTTATTAAAGGGTCTGGTCCTCCATTTGGTGGTTGATAATCTTCATCTTGTCTATTGTCTGCACTTATGTCCTCAAAATTTCCATTCTGGCTCTCACACATTTGTGGTCTGGCTTGGTATCCATTCTTTTCATATTTATCTTTATGTACATTGCTCTGATGTTTCCCTCCCTTGATAAGTCTTCTTTTTCATTTAGCTTTTTCCCCATGTCCTCTTTTTCTTCCTACACATTTTTATGGCTTTCCTCTGGCTTTGTTCCTTTCTTCAACAGTCTGTCTGCATTCATGATCAAATCAGCCTACTCTATTGCTTGATTGCTGCAATCCTCATACTTTTTCTGATTTTCTGATGTTTTCACAGCTTTTTTTTAATCCGATCCCACTGTTCAATTATGTTGTTTTCCCTGTTTCCTCCTGTGATGCTTCTACTTGTTATCATTTTTGGAAAGTTTTTGGTAATCACTTTTCTCTTTGATTTTGGCCATTGTGAATAATGCTTCTTCTCTGCTTATATTTAACCCTTACAAGTAAATGGTCAGAGTCTGCATCTGCTCCTTGATAGCTTCTTACATCTAGTATGTCTAGTCTGATCCTTAAAACGAGTTCCAAGTAACTTTATGTATGTATATTTTTTGAGTGGAAACTTGGTGCTGCTAACTGACATCTCTTTTATTGAAGCAAAGTCTATGAGTGGGATGCCATTGTCATTGGATTCTTTATGCAGACTTTACCTTGCCAGTAGTTGGCATTGAAGTCGTCACTCACTATTTTAATATCATGTTGTGGTGCCTCTTTGTAGATCTTTTCCAGTGTCTCATAAAAGGATTCTTTTCCTCAACCTTCCATATCTTTGATGGGAGTATGAATGTTAATAAATGATAGATTAAGCATTTTTCCTCGTAAAGAGCACAATCTTTCATTCTCAGATCTACTGCAGTTGGGAATCAAAGCATGGAAATTTAAAAGCATCAGTTCTGAGTGGAATGAAGTTTAGGGATTGCCAGAGTTACAGGGATGAATGGGAAAAGACGATAAAAATAACAATATTATAATTAAAAGGTTATCCTCTGAATCAGCGGTTCTCAACCTGTGGCTCCCGACCCCTTTATGCGACCCTTTCATGGGGGTCGCCTAAGACCATTGGAAAACACACATTTTTGATGCAGATGATCTTAGAAACCGATTGATTTGGTCCGGCTAAAAAAACAGAAATGTCAGAAATTTTCATTATGATTGTAGAGAGCGGGTCTTGGGTTTTCCTCAGACGAATTTGTTTCAAGCTGAGTGCAATTTCTGTAACTAACGACACTGTTAGTAGAAAATGTCTGTTGATATTCTTGATCAGGTAATCCAAGAAATTAAATCTGCTCCACTCCCAATATTTAGTATCCAGCTTGATGAATCTACAGACGTTGCAAACTGTTCACAGTTACTAGTTTATGTGAGGTATATTAATGATGGTGACTTTAAGATGAGTTTCTTTTCTGCACGTGATGTATTTGACAGAGTTGTTTATTTCTGAAAGATCATAATATCTCTTGGAAAAGGTTTGGGTTGTTTGCAAAGATGGTGCTCCAGCTATGCTAGGATATTGATATGGATTCAACGTCTAATACTGAATTAGTCACAAAATGTAATTGAGACTTACTGATTGATTAATCGGCAAATATTAGCTATGAAGACACTGTCACAAGAGTTAAAAGAAGTAACGAAAAGTGTCATAAGTTCTGTCAATTTTGTAAAGGCAAGCACTTTAAACATTCGACAGTGCAACGAGTTGATGTGAACAATGCTCTGCTATTTCACACCGAAATGAGATGGTTGTTGAAAGGAAGAGTTTTAAAATGTGTTTTTGAGCTTCGTGATGAACTCAAAACTTTTTTAAATCACTAAGCAAGACCGCAGTTCGAAGCTCTTTTTTAGTGATAAAAGTGAACTGCAGAAAATAGCTTACTTGGTTGACATCTTCGCCATCTTAAATGAGTTAAATTTATCACTGCAAGGACCAAATGCAACATCCTACAATTTCCCTAAAAAGATGTGAGCATTTAAATTTTAATTTCAGCTTTGGCCAAAAAAATTGGATGAAAATAAAATGTATACGTTGCCCATATTATCTTGTTTCATGATTTGAACCAGACAAAGGAATTACAATGATAAATTCTGTGAAGGAACACTTGTACGTGCTTAGACGAAATTTAATCGCACCGGGTACTTTCAAAATCTACCTCACACCCCATTTGCACTTGGCAGACGTCCAATGACAGTCAAAGTTGAAGATTTTCCTGAGTCGCAGTAATTTCCACAAAAATTGCTCAGTACAGGATTTTCCTGGATTGACAGCGATACAGCAAGAAATGATTTCTCTACAATGCCAGTTACAAAATTCTGGATCAAGTGTTTGCAGTCATACCCTTTTCTGTTGCGCTTTCCTCTTTCTTTCCAACAACATATCTTCGTGAAACAGGGTTTTCCAGCTTGTTGGTAATCAAGCCTAAAGATAGAAGTAGACTTGTGGAAGATCATCTTCGTTGTGCTCGTGCAAAGACTGTTCTGAGCATTTCTGATCAGGTAAGAAAGAAACAATCTAAACCTTGGCACTGATGTTGGCTTTTAGCATACTGTCGCAAAATGTAGCAAAGTAGTTTACTGTTGTTAAATTAAGACTGTTACCCATGCTACACCATGCTTCAAGACAAAATTTCATTTCTTTGTAATCAAAAATTAATATTTCACAATATATTGTTTTTTGTGATTAATGCTTAAATTATGTTCAATTTGTAACAATGAAAATGAATTCTGCATATCAGACATTTACATTACGAATCATAACAGCTATGAAGTAACAATGAAAATAATTTTATGGTTGGGGGGTCGCCACAACATAAGGAACTTTATAAAGGGGTCGCGGCATTAGAAAGGTTGAGAACCACTGCTCTAAATAATTATATTTTTTTATAATGACTATGAAATTTGATTCATCTTTTAATTTGATAAATACAGGTAACAATGACTATTGCTCGTTTCATTATATTTAATAAAATCTTAAATAATAATTACCATTGCTCATTTTATATTTACTATTTTTGTTTAAGCCCAAGTTTTCACTAAAGTAGTTTAGTCGACCGAATGTTATGCTGGTAAAGGCAGACCTGTTTACTCTCACGATTTTGGCGTACAATGTACGATTTTGAGGTGTAACATTATATATACTGTATGTTTAATTTTTACTTTTTAGATAATGTATTGAACGATTTTGCGATGATAGTGTACGATTTTAAGAGTTTGAGGGTAAACTGGTCTGTAAAGGTATTTTTTTCCAAATATTTTGCTGTATTAATGTTGAACATTTCCTATTTGCTATACCCAGGTGGCCCAACTTATCACGCTCATTCATTTCATAGTAAAATTTCACATACCTTATTGTCCAAAGTTGTCATTTAATGGATCGATTTCTATGAGATCGAAGATCATTAGAACATGTCTTGTTGAGGTGTGGTTTCTCTCAACTATTCATCTTGTGATTGCTCTTGAACATTCATTCCTGTTGAAGAATGATTACAGCTCACGATGAAGGAATGCTTAATAAATTTAGCATGTGCATTAGTATCAGAGGGGTAGCGAAGGGGGGTCTGATATGGCTAAGAGAACTCACTGAATGGCTGCTAGTGAAAAATTTATTACAAATGTCTTGTGTTCAAATTGTTTTTTATATGTGCTGAAATTGTACAATGCAATCATAAAACATTTCCATTTGTTTGGATCAATAACAGAATCTTATCTTATCTTTGATGATGTACCGGTTACTTTAAAGTCTGACAATTTTACATGTGCGCTGCAACATGACAATAACAAACAAAATTTAAATTGCATTTCCAAAACAAGGGTAAAAGGGTCAGAGTATATATCAGATCCTTTGTTTGTGATACATTTTATGTTTTAATATGTTTTTTTTATTTTTATGTTTTAATATGTTTTAATCAAGAATGTATATGCATCATCTGGATGACCGATTAGATAATCTGATCGATATCTCTGATATAAAATAAAAAATAAAAATGTACCCTTTTTCTTAGCTTTTATTTTTATTTAATTCTTACTAATAATTTTTTTAGTGATAATTACATGCATTTGTTTGAAAATTATTTTATTTTAAATTATAATTGTGACTTTTTGTGACATTATTTCCTTGATTGATACGGTGTCCACAAAGTGAGTCTATTCTTTTGAAAAATGAATATTTGTTTTAGTATTGAGTATATGGTAATAAAATATAAATTTAACTAATATTTTAAATATAATTGGAAACAATTTTTTTTTCCTTCTTTGTAAAGCTGTGATTCTATGTTTTTTGTCGACTCAAAAATTTTTTGTTTAGCCTAAAAATAATAATACATAAATTGTGGAAAGTATATTTTGAACAAACACCTAATATCAATTAAAGAGCATCACCTAATATCAGTATAAGAGCATGCAATTACCTTTAGCTACAAAATTACACCTATGAGACACTTTGATAGTTAGTTGTAATATCAACAAATTGAAAAATCTGCTGTTTTTTGAGAGTTAATAACTGCAGTAACTACAGTAAATTAAGATTTAGGAGATGCTCAAAATGAATGATTATTCCTGAGGAGCGGTGTTGAATGACATACTTTATAATTTTTTGCTTTTTATTCACTTGCATTGGAACAAATGATTTACACTAATTTTACAAGTTAAAAGAGAAAGGTGATTTTATGATGAATTATAATATTGTAGGCTTACATATTTAATCTATTCTATAACATCTCTTTGGTTAATGAAAAAATGGAATTGTTTTCCAATGTGGGGCGCACAACCACCCTTATGTACACACCCCCACATTATGCATACACATCACAAGGTGACACCCAACTTGGTGCAGTTTGAAGATTAGAGAGAGCGAGACAAGCAAAAAAATATTAAAAATGGTAGCAATCAGATTAGGTAAAAGGAACTGAGCATACCTGAAAAAAGATGCATTGTTAAGCTGCATCCCCTTTTCAGAAAATTAAAAAATATAGTTGTGTTGTTTACTAAGGCTGGCTAAACAACCCCCCCCCCCCACAGATTAAACAAGATTTTTGGAAATACATGGGAGTGCTGTGAAAAAGTTTTAAAAGAAATTTAAGCTATACTGTGTTACGTTTTACAAAGGCAAATGTATATGCTGGACAGTGACGACCAGCACAAACGGTAAACAACTTCTTCAAATCACTACAGTCTAAACTTGAACATGTTTTTAGGTTTTCATTCCAAAATATAGCCTATACTATAATAAGGGAAGATAAAAATGTTTTAATTATCACTTTTTTTTATAAAAGAAAATAGCTTTCAATTAAGACATGGATTTGTTTATTCATGCATACAGCACAACTAGCAGCATTTATTAGGAATCCTATCAGTGATCAGCATTATAGATAAGGAACTGATCACAGAAAAGGTACCACAGACCTGCCAACAAAAAAAATCTGTCGGGGCGGTGCATGTGGGGGAAAGGCGCTTCCCCCCAGGGCGCGCCGACCGGGGCTAGGGGCGCATTGGTTTAACATCTATAACCTAATGCACAAGCCTTTTATTTAGCAAATAAAGAAATATAAAGTTATTGTCTCTATTGTCTTTGAAGAGTCCACAGAGCATGAGAGAAACATTACGGGAAATGTTTATATACAGATATATAGGACAGAAGATCCATTTTATTTACATATGTGTACACAGGCTGCTAACTAAGAGTTCAGTTTTCCAGCATATCCCTAGTGGCCTTTTTGCACTTGTCCAACAGCTCTTTTGACAACTTGTAATTGATTTTAGTTACAAGCAAGTTAGAAAGAGTACAACTTTCATGCTTGCCCTAGTTTCATTGTAATTTTCCATCACAATAATGGACAATGGAAAAAATTATTTCGGCATCTGCATTGCTGTGTGGATATGTTTATTAATGTCATTGTACCCCCCACTTTCAATAGATAAGTGGGTCTGGCACAGATTGCAGAATGCAAATGTTTTGCCACGGGGTGATGGCCGAATAAATGAGTGTTTTTCCGAATGCTCCTTTCGAAAACGTTAAATCAGCCGTTTATTTTATTTTTTTTTGTTAGGAGCACTATCACTATCAACCTCGGTCACTGGAAAAGCTTTTTCAGCAGTTCTCTTTACAAATTTGTCCATTTAATAAGAAAAGTAAAGCTTAAAGCAAAAAAAAAAGTCACAACACCACTGTAAGCCTAGTAAAAGTAAGGATGGGTCACGATCGGATCAATTGATGAATGAAGAATGGAATTTGTGGTTCGCTTCGATCAAAACAAAGGAAGTGGCAGTAGCAAATTGCACGGCTTCCCGTCGGACCCGTTTTTCTGTTTCTTCGCTTTCGGATTTTTATGACGGGTGAAAAATTATAATGTAATTTTCGGAAAATCTGAATTTTATGGGGTTTGTCGGAAGGTCAGAATGAGGGATAAAAAATCTGTATAATTCCGAAAAAATCGGAAGGGTTGGCAGGTCTGGTACCAGAAGGGCACAACAATTTGAAGGGATGCTATATGGCTTTTATGGTGGAGCCAATGAGGATTAAAAACTACTACAAGAACTGCACCCTTTGGGCAGCCAACCAACTATGAAACAAAAAGCGTGATCTTTACCATGAAAAATAATAAAGCCACAGGAACCAACCTTATCACTGTGGAACTTCTAAAACTAAGTGAAAACGAACTGCATAGACAAATATAGAGCTTCATATCAAGAATTTGGCAGGAAGAAGAGAAATGCCAAATAAAAAGGGGTACTGCGCTCAATTCACATGAGAGGATCTAAACTGGAATGCTCAAATTACAGAGGAATCTTCCTAATTAATGTAACCTACAAAATCATCAACAAATTAATAGCAAGAAAACTGAAAAGGTTTACTCAGAATAGACCCACCACAGATCATATTTTGACCACCAGATGTCTCCAGAAGAAATGCTAAGAATACAACATCCCCATACACCAACCATATGTGGACTACACAACAGCTTAGACAGGAAATATCTGCACTATAGAAACTTGGAGTTTCTAACAAACTTACCTGGTTTATACATGACGATGGCTACCTCCAAAAAAGAATCAAAGTACAGGAAGAGTACTTGAGGAACTTTCATAGTAATCAGGGCCACTGAGTCAAGGACACTCACTGGCATGTATCCTATTTAAATCTAACATCCCTTTAGAAAGTGTTATGAGAAACATGCATGTGCAAACCAAATGAACTATCACAAACAACTTCCAGAGAAACATACATGTGAGCACCAGATGGACTATCACAAACAACGTATCAGAATCTCAACCATCAGGACATCAACCAACTTTAAAAAGCCCAACCAGTGCAGTACCTGGCATATGCAGACAACATAGCTTTACCGGGGAGAAGCAGCATTGATATAATTTAAGCATTCCATGAATTAGAAGAGTTACCTCTAAAGGTAAGTGAAGCGAATACAAAGTGTATGTTAATGTCACGTATCAGACACACAGGTGACAAAATCAAAATCAAGCACACCAGAGAGAGAGTGAGTGAGCGAGAGAGACAGATGAAATAATGACAGAGATGAAAGAAAGGATAACAGCAGGCCATTCTTCTTATTTCGGCCTACACGAACTACAACTAGGAAGCAGAAATCTCTCAAGGAAAACTACGATGGCCCTATACACAAATTTTATTATAATAAGACCAATGGTAATGCAAAACAGCCAGACAAAAGAAGAGAACCTGTTCAATACCTGGAAAATCCTCAGAAAATATACAGTCCAGTGTTAGATAATGATGGATATATATCCCCTGGGGCTCTGGTTGACAAATTTGTAGTGGCTTGCTGGCTAAAGAGGTGCTGCCCCCTAGCGCTAGACTGGGACCAAAACCACCATTATTGCGTGAGGCTGTGCTGGCAGACAAAGAGTGTGCCGAAAATGGGCACTTAAAGGGCTACCAGGTGTGGAAAATCTGCAGCTGGAAATAAAACGGCAGAAACAGGGTAGGGAGCATGATTACATGTTGCCCTTTAAGGATACGAGGCATGAGGTGGATAGTGGCAACTCATGCCAATGGTTCTATTTACATAGCAGTTGAAGTAGTTGTACCTAGACAACCGTTTCGTCCCAGCTGCTTCGTAAATTAGTTTCAAAGTAGAAACCCACTGTAGAATTCTGTATCCAACGGCGTCGGGCGTTCCCAGGGATGGGCAGGGTAAGATTTTAGGATGTAAATACACCATCCCGACTCCTGATGCTGTGAGAGAAGCGTCACCGCCCTACCGGATGTCCTTGTGCTGGGGTGACCTCCACTGGTACTCAATGGAGTGAGTGCTGGCTGGGGCTGTCCTGGCAAAGGGAAATTTCCAACGTTCCGCTTCCCAGCCCGATAACTCAGGCTTGGGGAGTGAGGATGTGTGTGCTTTGGGGAGGGCATAAAGAGCTAATGTACTAGCTTGACAGCTCGCTGATGCAATTTCCTAATGAACATTTTCAGTACCGGAGCCATCCGTAGTTGCTGCAATTTAAAGGTGCAGGCTGCTTTGGGCAAGAAACCTTGAGAGGATATTAGATTGTAGAGCAGCAAAAGTGATCTACAGACAAAAGCCTAGGGGTTAACGGCTCATCCGTCGACCAAGACTGATATGGATTGAGCTGGAAAGGACTAAAATCACCTGGAAGGTGTAAAGTTATGGATCAGCTTAAAGGGGAGGATGTTGTAGAGCAGACCAGGCCCCTATGATGGGCTGTAGCACCTATGATGATGTCTGAATGGAAGGATGTGGTGTAACAGGCCAGGGCCCTACTAATGATCAGCATTAACAAATTGATCTGTTTATCAATCTCTATTTCTCCCATTTAGCGGCATACTTATTATTATAACTATTTAATTTGAATTTTTGGATGATGTTTAAGAATGATCAACACATAATTAAGTCTAGACATGGCTATAAATAAAAAATCAGCATGTACTGTAGATCCCTATTCAAAGGCCTATTTACACAAAAAATATTTCAACGGTATAAGTGGGCCTTTGAGTCGGTCACAGGAGGTTTTGACCACGTACATTGATTCTATTATAGAAAACAATAAGATTGTGTCTGTGTGTGAGCATATGACTGATTCTGTTCAGTGTGGTTACGGTATATATATGTAGAAAAGTGAAGTGAGTTGCTGTTATACATAATAATGTATGTTTAATAGTTTTAAGTCATTTTAATAAGCAATTATTTTTAAGGTTTTGATGAAAACCTTTAAAATAATTTCCCAGCCAAAACTGAAAGAGTACACTAATAAGCAGATTACACACTTTTCAGGGTTTTCCTGGCTAAAACTAAGATTGTGGTTGGCTTATGATCCATTGGGAATAAATTTCCAAGATCCCAATAATGGCAAGTTACCTCAAGATTATTACCCAGTGTGATAAATTAAGCATCAAGTTAAAATGTAAAACCAAACATTTTTTTTTTTTAATTAGTGGCATAGGTAATGAAAAATAAATAGAATAAAAAGGACTGGATTTACCTGAAGTAAAATGTTGACCAGTCATTGTCCTGGCATGTCATGATTCCTCTTGCACATTCATCATAAGAGCACCTGTGAATTCTGGCAGTGACGGGGGTCTTCAAGTGATCTCTGTGAAAACAACAACTTTAACCTGGAAGTAAAATAATTCATTAATTAGTAGAAGACAGAAACTTTATTATATTATAGCGCAAGGTTGCATTAATATGAAGACAATATCCTATGAACACTTTTAACCTGAAAGTTACCATCATAAAAAGTATCAAAAAAATTAATCACACACTCGGTGTAATCATTGCTTTTACACCAGCCATGTTTACATGGGTGTTTCGACAAAAAATTCCTGGTTCCCTAAGGGAAAGTTGAATAGCTTTGTTTATTTAATCTATTAAACCACTATTGGAAATTAGGGAGGTGGCGTTAAATGAACAAAAGAAAACCTTCAAAATGGTCACTTCAAGCTCAGTGCAAGATTTTAACTACAACTGCATTACAGTACCGGGTAGTGAATCTTTAAAAATTTAAATAAGATTTTTTTGTCACAGATCAATGGTAATATAATTCTAACCTGCAAGATGTAACTCTTGATTATTACTACTATGATTTTAACCTAAAAAATGTATGCTATAGCGACAGATGAATCTAAATATAAGAAGCAATCCATCTAAATAGCTCTTTTGCATTTTTTAATTATTTCTTTTACAGCAAAAATGCACTCAATATGTCAGAAGGAAATTTAGATTTTTTAGGGATTTTTATCTAATTTTAACTAAATTAGGAATGTGCAAGACTTTACCCTAACCTAATCAGTGAAACTAACCATTCCAATACAGTCTTTTGATATTTCTTACATGCACTAGCTGGATTTATCTTTATATAAAGTGCATTCAAAGGATCAAGATACTAATATTTATTATTGAAAGGGGGATTAGGATGATGCTAGGTGTTAAGAGAAAATGTAAAGATATGTGTTTATTATGGCATGTAATTGACTAGGACAGAGGCTCCCAGACTGTGTCCTGCTGCAACCTGAAGTGTTAAAAAATTAATGGACTTAATGCAAGTTAAATTAGGAATGTGCAAGACTTTACCCTAACCTAATCAGTGAAACTAACCATTCCAATACAGTCTTTTGATATTTCTTACATGCACTAGCTGGATTTATCTTTATATAAAGTGCATTCAAAGGATCAAGATACTAATATTTATTATTGAAAGGGGGATTAGGATGATGCTAGGTGTTAAGAGAAAATGTAAAGATATGTGTTTATTATGGCATGTAATTGACTAGGACAGAGGCTCCCAGACTGTGTCCTGCTGCAACCTGAAGTGTTAAAAAATTAATGGACTTAATGCAAGCCATTTATTATTAAGTTGGTATTTTTCACTAGTTCTCCAACCTACTTGGTACTCTGTACTTATTAAAGTAGCAGTTGGTTTTGTGCAGCCTCTATGCTGTATCAATTAAATATTGTTTTGATAGAGTCAAGTGAAGTTAATGAGGTATATCTTCTTGTATAAGGTTTCAAAATTGGATTTGATTGTTTAACAAGTGCTATTTTACAGTGCACAAAGAATGTGACTTAGAGCAAAATTGAAAAGACTCTGGTGCAGCAACGTGCTGTGACTCCAAAACGGTTGGGAAACTCTGGAGAAGGATATTTGAAATTCAAGCTCTAGCAGCATTGCTGGTAGGAGAGCTGGTCACCCGAAAGCTTTTTCGTTAACCCTCTTGGAACGTAACCCTCTTGATCTCTTGCTGTCTAGCACTGAATCTGACACTGACGAAAACAATCAGGAAAGTAATGAAGACAATCAAAATGATTATGTTTATGATAATGTTGTGAATCCTTGGATTAGGATTAGGGGTTCTGAATTGGATAGATATGACCCCTATGAATTTTTAGAAAAAATAGAGCCTTTAAATATGCCTCATGTCATGGGATAAGCACCACATTTGAGTAATTATGCTAATTTTTACACACTATATCATTAAAATGTTTGTGAGAAAGAATAATAATAATAACTAATAAGTATGCAGACAACTTTCTCAGTAACACCCAGCTCAAATAAACCATAATTGGATGCACAATGGTGAAAAGGACAGCTCTGTCTGAAGCAACCGAAAAGTACCCAGAGGGCAGGAAAAGAAGTAGAACTCTGTGCCAGGGGTGTCTAAGGGGCCTCCATGGGCCTTATTTCCCAAAACACATGTGTAAGGATCCATTCATGCTTCATCCATAAAAAAATTCACATAATTTACACCGGTAAGTCATGTTTATTCTCAGTCTAAATCGAAGAGTCTGTTTACATGCAGAAAAAAATCATGTCGGGCGAGTTTTGCCACAACAATGGGTCTTTGGAGGCATTTGTCAGGAGATTAGTGAGTGTTTCATGTTTTGTGTACAAGATAGATCAGCAGCTACACATTACACTTATGCCCATAATCACAGCACACATCCTGCTGGGCACAACAATCATGTCAGATCAATGGAGAGCATATATTTATAATGCAATGGGCACCACTCCGGGATTGACTCATCAAACGGTCATTCATTCTGTTAGGTTTTTGGATCCAAACTCGGGTGCCAATAGCCAATACCCAAAGCATCGAACGTTTGTGGAAATCTTCAAAAGAGAGAAACGAGCGCCACAACGGCACACACAGACATGTGCTCGATTTTTATATGTGTGAGTTCATGTGGCGTCAAAATGTGAAAGTAAATGGTTTTTATGTTTTCAACGCCATTCTAGACGATATTGTTCAATTTTGGCCACTACAGTATATCTCCCGAACTATTTGTCCGGCGACCAAGTCACATGACCGCCGTAACAAAGTGGCGAGAGATATCTTGTCGGTCAGCTTTGTCATGTTGACTGCGAATGATTCAAAACCATTATTAATTTTAAAATCTATTTCTCTACCAAGTAAAGTAATGTACTGAGTATCTTGAATGCAAATAAAAGAAAAAAACTTAAGTGAAAGTGGCTTGTAAACATTTTTGTTTAGTTTGTTATTCGAGTTTGTGTACCAGTAATCCATAAAATAAATTAGGGGCTAGTGTGGAGTAGGCAACCAATAAAAGTGAAAGATTTAATTTTAAATTGTTTAAATTGCTACAAAATATTTAAAAACTTCTCATGAAACTACTGTTGCTGATGAACATGATAATATAAATAGGCATACCGATACTCCCTTGCGCATTCATTCTGCGCATGAGGAAAAAAAACGCAAAAATTGAAGTGGCCATCTTACAATCGCTTCTACGGTGACCTCGGATTTATGCGTTTTACGTCACAGTTTCCTATTTGTACATTTGTTTTGTCATCGATGACGTTTAATATTTGTCTTCCGGTGACGCACATGTTTTTAGAGCGACTGGATTGAGCTCTGTTCTTTTTTTGTGACACTTTGACCATACGGTAAGCTATAAATATGTATTAATACTCCGTTTCAGCAATTGCACACCCTTTAAACCTAAAGAATCGAGTTAAGCATCCAAATAAGATGGGAAATAAATTTGACATTGCCAATTTACCATTTTCAAGGTGTAATAAATATCCTTCTAATTGTCATGACCCCACCAGCACCGGAAAAAAAAAAATGGTTGATTTTTATTTTTGCACCGGGAAGATTAAAGGGGCTCTAGATACTTCTTAATAAGATAGTTTTAACACATTAGTAATCTTTGAACATCGAAATAAATCTAATACAATTAGTAAAATGTATTATGAAATATCAAAGAAACTTATATGATGATTAGAATTTTAAAAAATTACATTGATTGAAATTGAAGCTTGCTTTTTTTTTTTTGGAAAGGTGGAGAATCGTATATATATTATTATTATTATTATATAGTATAATAATATAAAAAATTATTATTCAATATACAATTATAAAAATATTTAATCTATGAATAAATAAAATATGAAATATAATTTAGGAATAATCTTTTTATAGTAAAAAAA
>CAXITT010000644.1:59640-76499 GCA_964033795.1 Lymnaea stagnalis | reverse complement strand
GGGGGGCCTGTTGCAGTGTTAGTTGATTTATTGTTGGACATATTTTTGCTCCGGGGGGCACTTGGCGTTCCCGGGGAGGGGGGGAGCAGTGTCGCTCTGGAGATATAGCTGAAAGAAAGCCTGGTCTTCCGGTGCGGTAAACTCATGGTGTCAACCCCCTCCCAACGTTCACGATGGATTTCTTCTTGTTAAAATAAGCCAACACTATAACAATGACAAGGGAAAAAAATAATGGAAGGTCAGGAGGTCAATGTATTTAAGAACTGTAACAACGTTAATTTATTGTTATTTTTACATTAAATTTACTTTATTTAAAAGTTTCCTTTCCTGGGTCTTCAAAGCTGCTAACCTGTCAATCCCTTGATCAGAATTATTATCCTTCACCATATCACTTTCAATTGATAGAAGAGCGAGATCAGAAAACCTTGACTATCCCATTGGTGGATCGTAAATAGTTCTTTATAAGCCTTAGTTTTGAAAAGCTCCGCTCACATGAAGCCACAGTCTTACAGATCGTAAGAAACTATTGAAGGCTTAAGGAGAGTATTGGAAGAGATTCTAGGAAGACCGATTCAGCCACGAATTTCAAAACATCAAATACTGACCAGTCCATGACTTTGTGAAGTTCAATATAAGTTCTCTTTAGTGTCTTCTAAGCCTTGGCATTTAAAAAAAAAAATTCATCTTCATCATAGAAAAAAGTTTAATTTTGCAACAGACACCAGTAACTCTTCTTCACTTGATGATCGTAGACTCTTGGGTTGAACAGCCCAAATGATATCTGCTACTTTCTTGATCGCTGAGTATCTGATCTGAAGTAGAATGAAAACGATCAGTACACTACAGTATCTCCTACTGTTTTCTTCTCGCAGAGAGAGTTCATCATATTTTAATTGTTCTCATGCCATTCTATGTTTAAAGTGAAAGCCCTTCTTGTACAGAAACAATCTTAAGGCGTCTAGGCTGATCACCATTTTGTCAAGAATAGAGCCTTTATTCAGCAGATACTGCTGTGTGAGATTTAAATAATCAAGTAGATCAACCCAAAGGTAGAGGTAGCTGATAAACGTGAAATCACAGACAGCATGTACTGTGTACTGTACAGACTTTGTACTGTACCTCTTGTATCCAAATTTTCAAGAGCTTCACAATCGTCACCACATATTCACTAAACTCATCTTTCACTATTTTTACAGCAGCATGATGAGCACTCCGACATGTTGTTGACAGCCTCTCCATTGACATTCCATTGCGTTTAATTAAAACATCCCATCATTGAGTGGATGCCGCAAAGGAAGAAAATATTCTCTCAAGAGTACAAAAAAATTAAATACATAAAGCATTTTCGGCAAATGAGTATTGGTCATACAAATTAAGCAAATGGCCCACACATCCACTAAAAATTGCTTTCTTATTTTTATTTCCATAATGACCGGAACACCTCCATGGATAATAGATATTGTGGCAACATTATCGTAACCTTGAGCTCAGCACATCTTTAAGTCCAATCCGTCATTTTTAGATTGATAGAATGCCAGAAACACTCTTGTCTGACACCAGCTTTCCCCACGTTGGATTATCCCATTTCTGATCACTTCAGACATCTGGCCAGCGGGATATAGATAGATTATCTGGTGAGTCAACTCCTCTGTTGAGGTGTGACGAGGCTCACCAACCACGGACGGGTAGCCCCTCCCCTCCTCCCCATGTCAACTCCCCCTGTTCTACTAACTAACTAACTAACTAACTTAAGAAAATCAGCGAACACCGAGCCCTTGTAGGCTCATATGGTCCTCCCCAACGCACCACCCCGCCAACCAAACCGGCCGTCAACCACTCCCCCAGTGGTCTTTATTCCGATCGGGCCGCGAAGCGGCACGCCAGGGACGCTCCGCCCCTAAGACCGCCACACCCGACCTCCACTCGATTGGCCGCTGAGTTTGGCAGCCCCAGAGAAGAAACACCTGGCCAGCCGGATTGCTGCTCATGCAGCAACAGGGCCGGACTTTCTAAGGGGTTGGGGTGGATATTTAACGTCTCTAAAGTCCCCCCTTACCACCCCGGGGGGACCGCGTAGTTGTTTAAGACCGACGCCCTCTGCTAGGGTTTGTATGGTTATTCTACGGCGCGACTAATTCACACCGTAGATGGGAGCGAGAGAGGTTGCCTTGGAGCAGTACCCTCAAGACTGCATATTTAAAATCACCGGTGAAAGGTTGCCACACACCTTCACCTCATATCCATACGGCAACTGTAATCATGTCCCAACCTGTTTCTGCGTCACCGGTGAAAGGTTGCCACACACCTTCACCTCATATCCATACGGCAACTGTAATCATGTCCCAACCTGTTTCTGCGTTTAGTAAAATAATTCGACTGCACTTGGTGGGAAGCCATGCAATCGTGCTCGATTTAACGCAGTCTCCGTGCGTTACCTTTGCCTTTCAGCGCGGGTCCCCTACACGGTGATAATGTCGCTAGGGTAACGTTCCAGGGGTTGTGGCCGAACGCCTCTTAGTCGACATGCTAAGTAAAAACATGCCGGCTAGAGCCCTAGCTGTTCTACTAGATTGGTTTATCCTTCAACTTCTTTCACACTTTGTAATACGGTGTGCTAGTATTGAATGAACTCAAGTCCTTTATCCCAAGAAGTGTAACTTTCGTATCTAATGATACACACAGGCTTTAATGTCCCCCCAAAACGCATGAATGTAGCGCAGCTCGTGGTCAGGCAGAAATGAAACTGATTTCACAAAGGTCCATTCACGACTGCCAGACGAATAAAACGTCCGTCACAATACAGACTAGACCAGTGTTTTCTAACATTTTTTTGTGTGTGTGCCATATCCCACCTAAGTCTTTCGAAAATTCGCATGCCCCCCACCCCCCAAGTATCGTATACATAATTTTTAGTATTCAAAATAGGATTGTTCACTGAAAAACTTGAAGCTAGACAGATGCTAGGCATGCTAGACCAAGTCTATTCAGAAACAAGATAGGTGGCTAGTCAGGCTAAACTAAGTTTAGACTGAACGTCTACAGATGCTAAACATGCCAGACTGTGAGTCTAAACTGAAAATAGACAGAGGCCAGACCAATGCTACACTGTGGCAACTTAGATGCTAGACAGATGTTAGACAAGCAAGGCTGTCTAGATTGAAGTTAGACATATGCTAGACATGCTAGAAGGAGTTAAGAATGAAGCTAGACAGATGCCAAACATTCCAGTTTTAGTCTAGACTAAAGCTAGACTGATGAAACGCATGCTAGACGGAGTGGAGACTGAATATAGACAGATGCTAGACATCCTCGACTAAGTCTATACTGAATATTGGAAAATAATAGAAACTATTAGAAATATTTAGAAGCTTTTAGAAAATATTAGACAATATTAGAAACTTTTAGAAATTAAAAAAAAAATACTACACAATATTAGGAAGTTTTAGAAACTTTTAGAAACTTTTAGAAAATATAAGAAACTATGTGCATTAGAAATGCAACATTAATGGAAAATTGATGCTACCCGTAGCTCTATGCTACCTCGTTGCTACCTCGATGCTACATTGAAGCTATCTCGATGCTACCTGGATCTTGTATCCCTTTATATTACATTGCATCACTTTGTGTTTTTCAAAATCGCATTTTATCACATTATATCACTTTATATCGCATTATATCACTTTGTATCACTTTATCACATTATATCACATTTTATCACATTTAATCCTATTGTATCACTTTTTATCACTTTTTATTACATTGAATCACTCTATATTTTGTGTCTTTTTAAATCGCATATTATCACATTATATCACTTTATATCACATTATATCACTTTGTATCACTTAATATCACATTGTATCACTTTGTATCACTTTGTATCACTTTGTATCACTTTGTATCGCTTTGTATCACATTATACCACATTATATCACAATTAATCGTATTGTATCACTTTGTATCACTTTTTATTACATTGTATCACTCTATATTACTTTGTATTACATATACAATCTTCGCGCATCTACGCTCATCTACGTGCATCTAAGACAAGTAAGCGTATCTACACGAATCTACCCGCATTTACACGCATTTACACGCATTTACACGCATTTACACGCATTTACACGCATTTACACGCATTTACACGCATTTACACGCATTTACACGCATTTACGTGCAACAAAGCGCATCTACGCGCATCTACACATATCTACATCTACAGAATCTACATATATACAAACAATTAAACACAACTACACATATCTACACACATATCTACACACATCTAAGAGCATCTACACTTATCTACGCGCATCTACGCTCATATACATGCCTCTACATCGATCTACGCACATCTACACGCATCTACCCGCATCTACACGCATTTTCGTATTTCCCCGCGCATCTACGCTAATAGACATCATAAGCTGGAAGGTTGGGGGGGGGGGGCAGGAGATAGCCATGTAATGCTTGCAAATGGCCAGATAAGATCCTTCATGTTGGTCCAGCTCAATCATTAAGTGATAAAACTTCAGCTCCAAGTCCTATGCAAATGGCCAGATAAGATCCTTCATGTTGGTCCAGCTCAATCATTAAGTGATAAAACTTCAGCTCCAAGTCCTAGAAAAAAACGTAGGAGCCAGAATGATCAATGCATTGATCGTGGACACGCAACTATGCGAATATACACGAATCTACGCGGCATCTAATCACATCTACGCGCATCTACGCGACTCTACGCGCAACTTCGTGCATCTTCGCGCATCTTTGCGCATCTTCGTGCAAATACGCGCACCCACGCGCATATTAGCGCCTCTCCGCGTATCTACGCGAATCTACGTGCATCTTTGCGCATCTACAAGCATCGACAAGCATCTACGCATATCTATGCGCATCTAAGTGAATCTACGCACATCTACTTACATCTTCGCGCACCTACACACATCTAAGCGCATCTAAGCGCATCTACTCGAATCTTTGTGCATTTACGATCATCTTCACGCAGCTGCGCTCATCTACGCACACCTACGTGCAAAACGTGCTTTTATGTGCATCTACGCGTATCTACGCGCATTTACGCCCATTTACGCAGATGCGCGTAAATGCGCATAAATGAGCAAAGATTCGCGTAGTTGCGCGTAGATGCACGTAGATTCGCGCAAATGCGCGTAGTTGTGCGTGGATGCTCGTAGATGCGAGTAGATGTGGGCAGATGTTCTTAGATGCACGTAAATGCGTGTAAATGCGCGTAGATGCGTGTAGATGCACTTAGATGCTCTTAGATGTTTGTAGATGTGTGTAGTTGTGCGTATATGTTTATTGATGTAGATGTGCGTAGATGTAGATGTGTGTATATGTGTGTATATAATAATAATAATGATAATAATAAGAGGTCTTATATAGCGCGGTACACCAGCCTAGGTTTGTGTAGATGTGTGTATGTAGATGTGAGAAGTTGTGTGTGTATATGTGTAGAAGCGCGTAGATGCCCGAAGGTGCACGTAGATGCACGTAGATGCGAGTAGATGTGCGGAGATGCGGGTAGATACGTGTAAAATTGCGTAGAGGAGCGTTGGTGCGCATAGATGCGTGTAGATGCGCTTAGATGCACGTAGATGCTAATAGATCCGCGTAGATGCGTGTAGATGCGCGTAGATGCGCTAGGATTCCCGTAGATAAGCGTAGATTCGCGTAGGTGCGGGTAGAAGCACGTAGATGAACGAAGATGCCCAACAACCCGCATGTACGCGCATCTACGCGCATCTAATCACATCTTCGTGTATCTACACACATCTGCGTGCATCTACGCGCATCTACGCGCATGTACGCGCATCTACGCGCATCTACGCGCATCTAATCACATCTTCGTGTATCTACACACATCTACGTGCATCTACACGCATCTACGGGCATGTACGCGCATCTACGCGCATCTACGCGCATCTACCCGAGTCTACACTCATCTACGCGCATCTACATGCATTTGCGCGCATCGATGCACTCCTACGTGCATCTAGGCGCAACTACGCGAATCTTCGCTCATTTAAGCTCATCTACGCACATCTACTCCAATCTACGCGCATCTACCTGATTCTACGAGCATCTCTGTGCATCATTGCGCATCTACATCCATACACATCTACACACAACTACACACATCTATACACATCTAAACACAA
This sequence comes from Lymnaea stagnalis, assembly GCA_964033795.1. Taxonomy (NCBI): domain Eukaryota; kingdom Metazoa; phylum Mollusca; class Gastropoda; family Lymnaeidae; genus Lymnaea; species Lymnaea stagnalis. The sequence goes on along the minus strand of CAXITT010000644.1, from coordinate 70,317 downwards.
CTACACACATCTACACACATCTAAGAGCCTCTAAGTGCATCGACGCGCATCACCGTTCCTCTACATCTACAGACATCTAAATCTTCACACATCTACATCTATATATATATATATATACATGCGCACAACTACATACATCTACACACATCTAAGAGCTTTTAAGTGCCTCTATTCGCACGTCTACGCGCGTCTTCACCTAACTTCTCACATCTACACACACATCTACCCTCATATACACACATCTACACATATATACACATATATACACACATATAAACACGTCTACATCTACACACATCAACATCTCTACAGATATACACACAACTACACACATCTACACAAATATAAGAGCAGCTAAGTGAATCTACGCGCACCTACATATACACACACATACATCTACACACATCTACATCTACACACATCTACATCAATACACATCTACATCAATACACATCTACATCAATACACATCTACATCAATACACATCTACATCAATACACATCTACATACATCTACATCAATACACATCTACGCACAACTACACAATCTACATCTAGATGCACGTAGATGCGCGTGAAAAGGGTTTTTTGAATTATCTCATTTTGAATTATCTCATTTTGAATTATCTCATTTTGATTTATCTCATTTTGAATTATCTCATTTTGAATTATCTCATTTTGAATTATCTCATTTTGAATCATCTCATTTTGAATCATCTCATTTTGAATTATCTCATTTTGAATTATCTCATTTTGAATTATCTCATTTTGAATTATCTCATTTTGAATTATCTCATTTTGAATCGTCTCATTTTGAATTATCTCATTTTGAATTATCTCATTTTGAATTATCTCATTTTGAATTATCTCATTTTGAATTATCTCATTTTGAATTATCTCATTTTGAATTATCTCATTTTGAATTATCTCATTTTGAATTATCTCATTTTGAATTATCTCATTTTGAATTATCTCATTTTGAATTATCTCATTTTGAATTATCTCATTTTGAATTATCTCATTTTGAATTATCTCATTTTGAATTATTTCATTTTGAATTATCTTATTTTGAATTATCTTATTTTGAATTATCTCATTTTGAATTATCTCATTTTGAATTCTCTTATTTTGAATTATCTCATTTTAAATTATCTCATTTTGAATTCTATCAGTTTAAATCATCTCATTTTGAATTATCTCATTTTGAATTATCTCATTTTGAATTATTTCATTTTGAATTATCTTATTTTGAATTATCTCATTTTAAATTATCTCATTTTGAATTCTATCAGTTTTAATCATCTCATTTTGAATTATCTCATTTTAAATTATCTTATTTTGAATTATCTCATTTTGAATTATCTCATTTTGAATTATCTCATTTTGAATTATCTCATTTTGAATTATCTCATTTTGAATCATCTCATTTTGAATTATCTCATTTTGAATTGTCTCATTTTGAATTATCTCATTTTGAATTATTTCATTTTGAATTATCTTATTTTGAATTATCTCATTTTAAATTATCTCATTTTGAATTCTATCATTTTTAATCATCTCATTTTTATCATTTCATTTTTCATTATCTCATTTTTCATTATTTCATTTTGCATTATCTCATTTTTCATTATTTTATTTTTCATTAAGTCATTTTGATATATCTCATTTGAATTATCTCATTTTTCATTTTCTTATTTTGATGTATCTAATTTTTCCTTATCTCATTTTTCATTATCTTATTTTTCATTATCTCATTTTGAATTATTTTATTTTTGAATTATCTCATTTTTCATCATCTCATTTTTTGTCATCTCATTTTTCATTATCTAATTTTTAATCACCTCATTTTTCATTATCTCATTTTGAATGATCTCATTTTAATTTATCTAATTTTTGATTATTATATGTTTTATTAACTCATGTCAAATTATCTCATTTTTTATTATCTCATTTCGAATTATCTTATCTTGAATAACTCATTTTTCATTATTTCATTTTTTATTATCTTTTTTGAATCATCTCATTTTGAATTATCTCATTTTGAATTATCTAAATTTTTATGATTTAATATTTAATTATCTCATTTTTAGTTATCTTATTATAAATTGTCTCATTTTTTAAATTTAATTTTTCATTATCTTATTTTGAATTATCTCATTTTGAATAATCTCATTTGGCATTAACTCATTTCGAATCATCTCATTTTGAATTATCTAAATTTTCATTATTTTATTTTGAATTTTCCAATTTTTTAATTATCTCATTTTAAATTATATCATTTTTAATTATCTCATTTTGGATTATCTTATTTTGAGTTATCTCATTTTAATTTATATCATTTTGAATTTTCTCATTTTGAATTTTCTCATTTTTCATGAGATCATTTTAAATTATCTCAATTTAATTTAATTCATTTTCAATCTCATTTTCATTTATCTCCTTTTGAAGTATCTTTCTTTGAATTTCTTCTTTTGATTTTTCTTATTTTGAATTATATCATTTTGAATTATCTCAATTAACATAATTTCATTTTATATTATCTTCTTTTAATTATCCCATTTTACCCTTATCTCATTTTGAATTATCTCATTTTGAATTATCCCATTTTTCATTATCTCAATTTGAGACATCTCATTTTGAATTATCTCATTTTGAATTATTTCGTTTTGAATTATCTCATATTGACATATGTTATTTTGAAGTTTCTCATTTTTCATCATCTCATTTTGAATTGTATTCTCTTTAATTTATCTCATTTTCCACTATCTCATTATGAATTGTCTTATTTTTGAATGATGTCATTTTAAATTATCTCATTTTGAATAATCTCAATTTGAATGATCTCATATTGAGTCATCTCACATTGAATTAGATCTATCTCCTTTTGAATTAGCTCATATTTTATTTCTCATTTTTAATTATCTTAATTTTGTGTTCTCTCATTTTTTTCCTTATCTCATTTTTAATTATCTCATTTTGAATTCTATCATTTTGAATTATCTCATTTGGAATCATTCTCTTTTTGAATTATCTCAGCAGTTGTCGTTGTTTTAAAATTTCTTGGTGTATCCATAAATATAATGGTAGGCATAGCTATCAACGTAGCCTAACAGTAGTCTTTAACGTCCGGACTGTGGGACGAAAAATAGTTAAAACTTAAAAAAAACATACATTTAATTGAAGAAAACAAAATCCCCCCCCCCACTGCCCCACCCATGTGCCAACATCACTGTGCCTCCACCACCGTTCCCCCACTTATGTGTCAACACCACTGTGCATCCACCACTGTGCACACAACCATGTGCCACACAACTGTGCACTAATCCTGTGCCCCACCACTATGCACCCACCCCTATGCCCGTGAAATAACGAATCCCAAATAGACGCAAAATTAATTTTTATCAAAGGAAATGTGTCTTTCCAATGAGCTTCACCTGTGCTAACGTCGGCGTATTGAAATGTGTCTTTCCAATGAGCTTCACCTGTGCTAACGTCGACGTATTGAAATGTGTCTTTTCCAATGAGCTTCACCTGTGCTAACGTCGACGTATTGAAATGTGTCTTTTCCAATGAGCTTCACCTGTGCTAATGTCGGCGTATTGAAATGTGTCTTTCCAATGAGCTTCACCTGTGCTAACGTCGGCGTATTGAAATGTGTCTTTCCAATGAGTTTCACCTGTGCTAACGTCGGCGTATTGAAATGTGTCTTTCCAAATAGCTTCACCTGTGCTAACGTCGGCGTATTGAAATGTGTCTTTCCAACGAGCTTCACCTGTGCTAACGTCGGCTGAAAACGTAAACAATAATGTTTTACATGAGTGGTGTGCCCGCAACGCATTGCATCGCCAATAGCACGTATTTTTGCTTGCTTCACGCTTCCAGTGGCTGTGATTGGTACATTTACTCTCTGAGCATTGTCCAATATTACGTAATGGATATTTGCTGACATTAGATGAGCTAAAAACTGTTGCCTACTAGGCTTCAACATATTAAAAAAAATAAATAAACATAAAACAGCAGAATTAATATAATTAATAATATTCTGATGTTCTCTCCCCCCCCCCTCCATTCCGTTGCCACAGAAGTGAGCTTGTTGTGTGTGAATTCTTGACGGACCAAGTGCCCTTGGATTAATCTTTTATTTCTCAACAGCGGGTCATGGTTGTGAGTTGCAGTGGCAAGTGTTTCACGCCAGTGTGTTCAGCGTGTATATTTTAAGCTGCTGTTTGAGGACCCAAGAATGTTTTTTTTTTTTGTGTGTGTGTGTCAAGTAAGTCAATGCCCATTGTTAACAGTCATCTCAGGTTCTTATCAAGTATAATGAAAAACACAAACTGTTAGCCATTCTTTAGGAATAGCAAACATTGTTAATAATTGAGCGCTTTTAAATGAATGGTGTTAAATTTTATTTCGCCATTAGCAAATCAAGTTTAAATTCACCTTGCAAGGAATATAAGTACAATAAATATAATAAATATAAAATGTTAGACCTAGCTGTTAATTTCATTTTTTTATTTACTACAGCTGGACTCAGGATACCACATGACACTTTTAAAATGCAGGCCTCAGTATACCAAAATACACTTTCAAGTAGCAGGACTCAGGGTACCAAATGAAACTTTCCGACGGCAGGACTCAGGGTACCAAATGAAACTTTCCGACGGCAGGACTCAGGGTACCAAATGAAACTTTCCGACGGCAGAACTCAGGGTACCAAATGAAACTTTCCGACGGCAGAACTCAGGGTACCAAATGAAATTCTTAAAAGGAGAGACAATTTCGAGTGCAACCGGGCGCTCCAATAACTACAAGTTTGAAACACGTTCTGGTAAAGATAATATCAATTTATGTACATTTCAATGTTCGTGGAATTAATTTTGCACATCAGCTAATCAATGATGGTACTTGCACACATTTAAACATCAACCGAATGATTGTAATTGCAGACATTGACACATCAACCACTAAATGATTGTAATTGCAGACATTGGCACATCAACCACTAAATGATTATACTTGCAGACATTTTCATATCAACAAATCAATGATTGTAATTGCAGACATTAGCACACCAACCACTAAATGATTGTAATTGCAGACATTGGCACATCAACCACTAAATGATTATACTTGCAGACATTTTCATATCAACAAATCAATGATTGTAATTGCAGACATTAGCACATCAACCACTAAATGATTGTAATTGCAGACATTGGCACATCAACCACTAAATGATTATACTTGCAGACATTTTCATATCAACAAATCAATGATTGTAATTGCAGACATTAGCACATCAACCACTAAATGATTGTAATTGCAGACATTGGCACATCAACCACTAAATGATTATACTTGCAGACATTTTCATATCAACAAATCAATGATTGTAATTGCAGACATTAGCACATCAACCACTAAATGATTGTAATTGCAGACATTGGCACATCAACCACTAAATGATTATACTTGCAGACATTTTCATATCAACAAATCAATGATTGTAATTGCAGACATTAGCACATCAACCAATCAATGATTGTACTTGCAGACATTTTCATATCAACCACTAAATGATTGTACTTGCAGACATTTTCATATCAACAAATCAATGATTGTAATTGCAGACATTAGCACATCAACCACTAAATGATTGTAATTGCAGACATTGGCACATCAACTACTAAATGATTATACTTGCAGACATTTTCATATCAACAAATCAATGATTGTAATTGCAGACATTAGCACATCAACCACTAAATGATTGTAATTGCAGACATTGGCACATCAACCACTAAATGATTATACTTGCAGACATTTTCATATCAAAAAATCAATGATTGTAATTGCAGACATTAGCACATCAACCACTAAATGATTGTAATTGCAGACATTGGCACATCAACCACTAAATGATTATACTTGCAGACATTTTCATATCAACAAATCAATGATTGTAATTGCAGACATTAGCACATCAACCACTAAATGATTGTAATTGCAGACATTGGCACATCAACAACTAAATGATTATACTTGCAGACATTTTCATATCAACAAATCAATGATTGTAATTGCAGACATTAGCACATCAACCACTAAATGATTGTAATTGCAGACATTGGCACATCAACCACTAAATGATTATACTTGCAGACATTTTCATATCAACAAATCAATGATTGTAATTGCAGACATTAGCACATCAACCACTAAATGGTTGTAATTGCAGACATTGGCACATCAACCACTAAATGATTATACCTGCAGACATTTTCATATCAACAAATCAATTATTGTAATTGCAGACATTAGCACATCAACCAATCCATGATTGTACTTGCAGACATTAGCACATCAACCACTAAATGATTATACTTGCAGACATTTTCATATCAACAAATCAATGATTGTAATTGCAGACATTAGCACATCAACCACTAAATGATTGTACTTGCAGACATTAGCACATCAACCACTAAATGATTATACTTGCAGACATTTTCATATCAACAAATCAATGATTGTAATTGCAGACATTAGCACAACAGCCAATAAATGATTGTACTTGCAGACATTTTCATATCAACAAATCAATGATTGTACTTGCAGACATTAGCACATCAACCAATCAATGATTGTACTTGCAGAAATTTTCATATCAACCACTAAATGATTGTACTTGCAGACATTAGCACATCAACCAATCAATGATTGTACTTGCAGACATTTTCATATCAACCACTAAATGATTGTACTTGCAGACATTAGCACATCAACCAATCAATGATTGTACTTGCAGACATTTTCATATCAACCACTAAATGATTGTACCTGCAGACATTAGCACATCAACCAATCAATGATTGTACTTGCAGACATTTTCATATAAACCACTAAATGATTGTACTTGAAGACATTAGCACATCAATCAATCAATGATTGTACTTGCAGACATTTTCATATCAACAAATCAATGATTGTACTTGCAGACATTAACACATTAACCAATCAATGATTGTACTTGCAGACATTTTCATATCAACAAATAAATGATTGTACTTGCAGACATTAGCACATCAATCAATCAATGATTGTACTTGCAGATATTTTCATATCAACAAATTAGACATAGATTTAGACTTAGACTTAGACTTAGACTTCTAAGACTTAGACTTAGACTTAGACTTAGATTTAGACTAAGACTTAGACTTAGACTTAGACTTAGACTTAGACTTCTTAGACTTAGATTTAGACTTAGACTGAGACTTCTTAGTTTTCTTAGACTTAGACTTACACTTAGACTTAGACTTAGACTTAGACTTAGACTTCTTAGACTTAGACTTAGACTTAGAATTAGACTTACTTTTAGACTTAGACTTAGACTTAGACTTAGACTTCTTAGTCTTAGACTTAGACTTCTTAGACTTAGAATTAGACTTAGACTTCTTAGACATAGACTTAGACTTAGACTAAGACTTAGAATTACACTTAGACTTAGACTTACTTTTAGACTTAGACTTAGACTTGGACTTAGACTTATACTTAGACTTCTTAGACTTAGACTTAAACTTCTTAGACTTAGATTTAGACTTAGACTTTATAGACTTAGACTTAGACTTCTTAGACTTCTTAGACTTAGACTTATACTTAGACTTAGACTTAGACTTCTTAGACTTAGACTTAGACTTAGACTAAGACTTAGACTTAGAATTTGACTTAGATTTAGACTTAGACTTAGACTTAGATTTAGACTTAGACTTAGACTTAGACTTACACTTAGACTTAGACTTAGGGGGTAATAAGGGGAGAGACTGCAATCAGGTTAGTACAAAATAAAATGAGTAAAACAGAGTATGGTTAAATCTGAAAAATTAAACGCAACAAAACAGCGAACGTGTCGGCAGAAAGCCTTCGTCAGCGAACAAAACAACAGAAAAAACGTTATAAAAATAAGAAATAGCACTTAGCTGGTAAGTAGTATCTGTGGGCAGCAATAGAAGTGTGACACTTCTATTGCTGCCCACAGATACTACTTACCAGCTAAGTGCTATTTCTTATTTTTATAACGTTTTTTCTGTTGTTTTGTTCGCTGACGAAGGCTTTCTGCCGACACGTTCGCTGTTTTGTTGCGTTTAATTTTTCAGGTTTAACCATACTCTGTTTTACTCATTTTATTTTGACTTAGACTTAGCCTTAGACTTAGACTTAGACTTAGACTTCTTAGAATTAGACTTAGACTTAGACTTATACTTAGACTTAGACTTAGACTTAGACTTAGATTTAGACTTTTTAGACTTAGACTTAGACTTAGACTTAGATTTAGACTTACATTTAGATTTAGACTTAGACTTAGGCTTAGGCTTAGGCTTAGACTTAGACTTAGACTTAGACTTAGACTTAGACTTAGACTTAGACATAGACTTAGGCTTAGACTTAGACTTAGACTTAGATTTAGACTTAGACTTAGACTTATACTTAGACTTAGACTTAGACTTAGACTTAGATTTAGACTTTTTAGACTTAGACTTAGACTTAGACTTAGATTTAGACTTACATTTAGATTTAGACTTAGACTTAGGCTTAGGCTTAGGCTTAGACTTAGACTTAGACTTAGACTTAGACTTAGACTTAGACTTAGACATAGACTTAGGCTTAGACTTAGACTTAGACTTAGATTTAGACTTAGACTTAGACTTAGACTTAGACTTAGACTAACACTTAGACTTACACTTAGACTTAGACTTAGACTTAGACTGAGACTGAGACTTAGACTTAGACTTAGACTTAGACTTAGACTTAGACTTAGACTTAAACTTAGACTTAGACTTAGACTTAAGCTTAGACTTAGACTTTGACTTCTTAGACTTAGACTTAGACTTCTTAGACTTAGACTTCTTAGACTTAGACTTCTTAGACTTAGACTTAGACTTAGACTTCTTAGACTTAGACTTAGACTTAGACTTAGACTTAGACTTCTTAGACTTAGACTTAGACTTCTTAGACTTAGACTTAGACTTCATAGACTTAGACTTCTTAAACTTAGACTTAGACTTAGACTTCTCTAGACTTCTCTAGACTTCTCTAGACTTCTCTAGACTTCTCTAAACTTCTCTAGACTTCTCTAGACTTCTCTAGACTTCTCTAGACTTCTCTAGACTTCTCTAGACTTCTCTAGACTTTTCTAGACTTCTCTAGACTTCTCTAGACTTCTCTAGACTTCTCTAGACTTCTCTAGACTTCTCTAGACTTCTCTAGACTTCTCTAGACTTCTCTAGACTTCTCTAGACTTCTCTAGACTTCTCTAGACTTCTCTAGACTTCTCTAGACTTCTCTAGACTTCTCTAGACTTCTCTAGACTTCTCTAGACTTCTCTAGACTTCTCTAGACTTCTCTAGACTTCTCTAGACTTCTCTAGACTTCTCTAGACTTCTCTAGACTTCTCTAGACTTCTCTAGACTTCTCTAGACTTCTCTAGACTTCTCTAGACTTCTCTAGACTTCTCTAGACTTCTCTAGACTTCTCTAGACTTCTCTAGACTTCTCTAGACTTCTCTAGACTTCTCTAGACTTCTCTAGACTTCTCTAGACTTCTCTAGACTTCTCTAGACTTCTCTAGACTTCTCTAGACTTCTCTAGACTTCTCTAGACTTCTCTAGACTTCTCTAGACTTCTCTAGACTTCTCTAGACTTCTCTAGACTTCTCTAGACTTCTCTAGACTTCTCTAGACTTCTCTAGACTTCTCTAGACTTCTCTAGACTTCTCTAGACTTCTCTAGACTTCTCTAGACTTCTCTAGACTTCTCTAGACTTCTCTAGACTTCTCTAGACTTCTCTAGACTTCTCTAGACTTCTCTAGACTTCTCTAGACTTCTCTAGACTTCTCTAGACTTCTCTAGACTTCTCTAGACTTCTCTAGACTTCTCTAGACTTCTCTAGACTTCTCTAGACTTCTCTAGACTTCTCTAGACTTCTCTAGACTTCTCTAGACTTCTCTAGACTTCTCTAGACTTCTCTAGACTTCTCTAGACTTCTCTAGACTTCTCTAGACTTCTCTAGACTTCTCTAGACTTCTCTAGACTTCTCTAGACTTCTCTAGACTTCTCTAGACTTCTCTAGACTTCTCTAGACTTCTCTAGACTTCTCTAGACTTCTCTAGACTTCTCTAGACTACTCTAGACTTCTCTAGACTCATCTAGATTTCTCTAGACTTCTCTAGACTTCTCTAGACTTCTCTAGACTTCTCTAGACTTCTCTAGACTTCTCTAGACTTCTCTAGACTTCTCTATGACTTCTCTAGACTTCTCTAGACTTCTCTAGACTTTTCTAGACTTCTCTAGACTTCTCTAGACTTCTCTAGACTTCTCTAGACTTCTATCTAGACTTCTCTCTAGACTTCTCTCTGGACTTCTCTCTAGACTTCTCTCTAGACTTCTCTCTAGACTTCTCTCTAGACTTCTCTAGACTTCTCTCTAGACTTCTCTAGACTTCTCTCTAGACTTCTCTCTAGACTTCTCTAGACTTCTCTAGGCTTCTCTAGACTTTTCTAGACTTCTCTAGACTTCTCTAGACTTCTCTAGACTTCTCTAGACTTCTCTAGACTTCTCTAGACTTCTCTAGACTTCTCTAGACTACTCTAGACTTCTCTAGACTACTCTAGACTTCTCTAGACT
>CAXITT010000644.1:38965-54503 GCA_964033795.1 Lymnaea stagnalis | reverse complement strand
TAGAGAAGTCTAGAGAAGTCTAGAGAAGTCTAGAGAAGTCTAGAGAAGTCTAGAGAAGTCTAGAGAAGTCTAGAGAAGTCTAGAGAAGTCTAGAGAAGTCTAGAGAAGTCTAGAGAGAAGTCTAGAGGAGTCTAGTGAAGTCTAGAGAAGTCTAGAGAAGTCTAGAGAAGTCTAGAGAAGTCTAGAGAAGTCTAGAGAAGTCTAGAGAAGTCTAGAGAAGTCTAGAGAAGTCTAGAGAGAAGCCAAGAGAAGTCTAGAGAGAAGTCTAGAAAGAAGTCTAGAGAAGTCTAGAGAGAAGTCTAGAGAAGTGCAGAGAAGTCTAGAGAGAAGTCTAGAGAAGTCTAGAGAAGTCTAGAGAAGTCTAGAGAAGTCTAGAGAAGTCTAGAGAAGTCTAGAGAAGTCTAGAGAAGTCTAGAGAAGTCGAGAGAAGTCTAGAGAAGTCTAGAGAAGTCTAGAGAAGTCTAGAGAAGTCTAGAGAAGTCTAGAGAAGTCTAGAGAAGTCTAGAGAAGTCTAGAGAAGTCTAGAGAAGTCTAGAGAAGTCTAGAGAAGTCTAGAGAAGTCTAGAGAAGTCTAGAGAAGTCTAGAGAAGTCTAGAGAAGTCTAGAGAAGTCTAGAGAAGTCTAGAGAAGTCTAGAGAAGTCTAGAGAAGTCTAGAGAAGTCTAGAGAAGTCTAGAGAAGTCTAGAGAAGTCTAGAGAAGTCTAGAGAAGTCTAGAGAAGTCTAGAGAAGTCTAGAGAAGTCTAGAGAAGTCTAGAGAAGTCTAGAGAAGTCTAGAGAAGTCTAGAGAAGTCTAGAGAAGTCTAGAGAAGTCTAGAGAAGTCTAGAGAAGTCTAGAGAAGTCTAGAGAAGTCTAGAGAAGTCTAGAGAAGTCTAGAGAAGTCTAGAGAAGTCTAGAGAAGTCTAGAGAAGTCTAGAGAAGTCTAGAGAAGTCTAGAGAAGTCTAGAGAAGTCTAGAGAAGTCTAGAGAAGTCTAGAGAAGTCTAGAGAAGTCTAGAGAAGTCTAGAGAAGTCTAGAGAAGTCTAGAGAAGTCTAGAGAAGTCTAGAGAAGTCTAGAGAAGTCTAGAGAAGTCTAGAGAAGTCTAGAGAAGTCTAGAGAAGTCTAGAGAAGTCTAGAGAAGTCTAGAGAAGTCTAGAGAAGTCTAGAGAAGTCTAGAGAAGTCTAGAGAAGTCTAGAGAAGTCTAGAGAAGTCTAGAGAAGTCTAGAGAAGTCTAGAGAAGTCTAGAGAAGTCTAGAGAAGTCTAGAGAAGTCTAGAGAAGTCTAGAGAAGTCTAGAGAAGTCTAGAGAAGTCTAGAGAAGTCTAGAGAAGTCTAGAGAAGTCTAGAGAAGTCTAGAGAAGTCTAGAGAAGTCTAGAGAAGTCTAGAGAAGTCTAGAGAAGTCTAGAGAAGTCTAGAGAAGTCTAGAGAAGTCTAGAGAAGTCTAGAGAAGTCTAGAGAAGTCTAGAGAAGTCTAGAGAAGTCTAGAGAAGTCTAGAGAAGTCTAGTGAAGTCTAGAGAAGTCTAGAGAAGTCTAGAGATGTCTAGAGAAGTCTAGAGAAGTCTAGAGAAGTCTAGAGAAGTCTAGAGAGAAGTCTAGAGAAGTCTAGAGAAATCTAGAGAAGTCTAGAGAAGTCTAGAGAAGTCTAAGGATGTCTAGAGAAGTCTAGAGAAGTCTATAGAAGTCTAGAGAAGTCTATAGAAGTCTAGAGAAGTCTAGAGAAGTCTAGAGAAGTCTAGAGAAGTCTAGAGAAGTCTATAGAAGTCTAGAGAAGTCTAGAGAAGTCTAGAGAGAAGTCTAGAGAAGTCTAGAGAAGTCTAGAGAAGTCTAGAGAAGTCTAGAGAAGTCTAGAGAGAAGTCTAGAGGAGTCTAGAGAAGTCTAGAGAAGTCTAGAGAAGTCTAGAGAAGTCTAGAGAGAAGCCAAGAGAATTCTAGAGAAGTCTAGAGAAGTCTAGAGAAGTCTAGAGAAGTCTAGAGAAGTCTAGAGAAGTCTAGAGAAGTCTAGAGAAATCTAGAGAAGTCTAGAAAAGTCTAGAGAAGTCTAGAAAAGTCTAGAGAAGTCTAGAGAAGTCTAGAGAAGTCTAGAGAAGTCTAGAGAAGTCTAGAGAAGTCTAGAGAAGTCTAGAGAAGTCTAGAGAAGTCTAGAGAAGTCTAGAGAAGTCTAGAGAAGTCTAGAGAAGTCTAGAGAAGTCTAGAGAAGTCTAGAGAAGTCTAGAGAAGTCTAGAGAAGTCTAGAGAAGTCTAGAGAAGTCTAGAGAAGTCTAGAGAAGTCTAGAGAAGTCTAGAGAAGTCTAGAGAAGTCTAGAGAAGTCTAGAGAAGTCTAGAGAAGTCTAGAGAAGTCTAGAGAAGTCTAGAGAAGTCTAGAGAAGTCTAGAGAAGTCTAGAGAAGTCTAGAGAAGTCTAGAGAAGTCTAGAGAAGTCTAGAGAAGTCTAGAGAAGTCTAGAGAAGTCTAGAGAAGTCTAGAGAAGTCTAGAGAAGTCTAGAGAAGTCTAGAGAAGTCTAGAGAAGTCTAGAGAAGTCTAGAGAAGTCTAGAGAAGTCTAGAGAAGTCTAGAGAAGTCTAGAGAAGTCTAGAGAAGTCTAGAGAAGTCTAGAGAAGTCTAGAGAAGTCTAGAGAAGTCTAGAGAAGTCTAGAGAAGTCTAGAGAAGTCTAGAGAAGTCTAGAGAAGTCTAGAGAAGTCTAGAGAAGTCTAGAGAAGTCTAGAGAAGTCTAGAGAAGTCTAGAGAAGTCTAGAGAAGTCTAGAGAAGTCTAGAGAAGTCTAGAGAAGTCTAGAGAAGTCTAGAGAAGTCTAGAGAAGTCTAGAGAAGTCTAGAGAAGTCTAGAGAAGTCTAGAGAAGTCTAGAGAAGTCTAGAGAAGTCTAGAGAAGTCTAGAGAAGTCTAGAGAAGTCTAGAGAAGTCTAGAGAAGTCTAGAGAAGTCTAGAGAAGTCTAGAGAAGTCTAGAGAAGTCTAGAGAAGTCTAGAGAAGTCTAGAGAAGTCTAGAGAAGTCTAGAGAAGTCTAGAGAAGTCTAGAGAAGTCTAGAGAAGTCTAGAGAAGTCTAGAGAAGTCTAGAGAAGTCTAGAGAAGTCTAGAGAAGTCTAGAGAAGTCTAGAGAAGTCTAGAGAAGTCTAGAGAAGTCTAGAGAAGTCTAGAGAAGTCTAGAGAAGTCTAGAGAAGTCTAGAGAAGTCTAGAGAAGTCTAGAGAAGTCTAGAGAAGTCTAGAGAAGTCTAGAGAAGTCTAGAGAAGTCTAGAGAAGTCTAGAGAAGTCTAGAGAAGTCTAGAGAAGTCTAGAGAAGTCTAGAGAAGTCTAGAGAAGTCTAGAGAAGTCTAGAAAAGTCTAGAGAAGTCTAGAGAAGTCTAGAGAAGTCTAGAGAAGTCTAGAGAAGTCTAGATAAGTCTAGCGAAGTCTAGTGAAATCTAGTGAAGTCTAGAGAAGTCTAGTGAAGTCTAGAGAAGTCTAGAGAAGTCTAGAGAAGTCTAGAGAAGTCTAGAGAAGTCTAGAGAAGTCTAGAGAAGTCTAGAGTAGTCTAGAGAAGTCTAGAGAAGTCTAGAGAAGTCTAGAGATGTCTAGAGAAGTCTAGAGAAGTCTAGAGAAGTCTAGAGAAGTCTAGAGAAGTCTAGAGAAGTCTAAGGAGGTCTAGAGAAGTCTAGAGAAGTCTAGAGAAGTCTAGAGAAGTCTAGAGAAGTCTAGAGAAGTCTAGAGAAGTCTAGAGAAGTCTAGAGAAGTCTAGAGAAGTCTAGAGAAGTCTAGAGAAGTCTAGAGTAGTCTAGAGAAGTCTAGAGAAGTCTAGAGAAGTCTAGAGAAGTCTAGAGAAGTCTAGAGAAGTCTAGAAAAGTCTAGAGAAGTCTAGAGAAGTCTAGAGAAGTCTAGAGAAGTCTAGAGAAGTCTAGAGAAGTCTAGAGAAGTCTAGAGAAATCTAGAGAAGTCTAGAGAAGTCTAGAGAGAAGTCTAGAGTAATCTAGAGAAGTCTAGAGAAGTCTAGTGAAGTCTAGAGAAGTCTAGAGAAGTCTAGAGATGTCTAGAGAAGTCTAGAGAAGTCTAGAGAAGTCTAGAGAAGTCTAGAGAAGTCTAGAGAGAAGTCTAGAGAAGTCTAGAGAAGTCTAGAGAAGTCTAGAGAAGTCTAGAGAAGTCTAGAGAAGTCTAGAGAAGTCTAGAGAAGTCTAGAGAAGTCTAGAGAAGTCTAGAGAAGTCTAGAGAAAACTAGACAAGTCTAGAGAAGTCTAGAGAGAAGTCTAGAGTAATCTAGAGAAGTCTAGAGAAGTCTAGTGAAGTCTAGAGAAGTCTAGAGAAGTCTAGAGATGTCTAGAGAAGTCTAGAGAAGTCTAGAGAAGTCTAGAGAAGTCTAGAGAAGTCTAGAGAAGTCTAGAGAAGTCTAGAGAAGTCTAGAGAAGTCTAGAGAAGTCTAGAGAAGTCTAGAGAAGTCTAGAGAAGTCTAGAGAAGTCTAGAGAAGTCTAGAGAAGTCTAGAGAAGTCTAGAGAAGTCTAGAGAAGTCTAGAGAAGTCTAGAGAAGTCTAGAGAAGTCTAGAGAAGTCTAGAGAAGTCTAGAGAAGTCTAGAGAAGTCTAGAGAAGTCTAGAGAAGTCTAGAGAAGTCTAGAGAAGTCTAGAGAAGTCTAGAGAAGTCTAGAGAAGTCTAGAGAAGTCTAGAGAAGTCTAGAGAAGTCTAGAGAAGTCTAGAGAAGTCTAGAGAAGTCTAGAGAAGTCTAGAGAAGTCTAGAGAAGTCTAGAGAAGTCTAGAGAAGTCTAGAGAAGTCTAGAGAAGTCTAGAGAAGTCTAGAGAAGTCTAGAGAAGTCTAGAGAAGTCTAGAGAAGTCTAGAGAAGTCTAGAGAAGTCTAGAGAAGTCTAGAGAAGTCTAGAGAAGTCTAGAGAAGTCTAGAGAAGTCTAGAGAAGTCTAGAGAAGTCTAGAGAAGTCTAGAGAAGTCTAGAGAAGTCTAGAGAAGTCTAGAGAAGTCTAGAGAAGTCTAGAGAAGTCTAGAGAAGTCTAGAGAAGTCTAGAGAAGTCTAGAGAAGTCTAGAGAAGTCTAGAGAAGTCTAGAGAAGTCTAGAGAAGTCTAGAGAAGTCTAGAGAAGTCTAGAGAAGTCTAGAGAAGTCTAGAGAAGTCTAGAGAAGTCTAGAGAAGTCTAGAGAAGTCTAGAGAAGTCTAGAGAAGTCTAGAGAAGTCTAGAGAAGTCTAGAGAAGTCTAGAGAAGTCTAGAGAAGTCTAGAGAAGTCTAGAGAAGTCTAGAGAAGTCTAGAGAAGTCTAGAGAAGTCTAGAGAAGTCTAGAGAAGTCTAGAGAAGTCTAGAGAAGTCTAGAGAAGTCTAGAGAAGTCTAGAGAAGTCTAGAGAAGTCTAGAGAAGTCTAGAGAAGTCTAGAGAAGTCTAGAGAAGTCTAGAGAAGTCTAGAGAAGTCTAGAGAAGTCTAGAGAAGTCTAGAGAAGTCTAGAGAAGTCTAGAGAAGTCTAGAGAAGTCTAGAGAAGTCTAGAGAAGTCTAGAGAAGTCTAGAGAAGTCTAGAGAAGTCTAGAGAAGTCTAGAGAAGTCTAGAGAGAAGTCTAGAGAAGTCTAGAGAAGTCTAGAAAGAAGTCTAGAGAAGTCTAAAGAGAAGTCTAGAGAAGTCTAGAGAAGTCTAGAGAAGTCTAGAGAAGTCAAGAGAAGTCTAGAGAGAAGTCTAGAGAAGTCTAGAAAAGTCTAGAGAAGTCTAGAGAAGTCTAGAAAAGTCTAGAGAAGTCTAGAGAAGTCTAGAGAAGTCTAGAGATGTCTAGAGAAGTCTAGAGAAGTCTAGAGAAGTCTAGAGAACTCTAGAGAAGTCTAGAGAAGCCTAGAGAAGTCTAGAGAAGTCTAGAGAAGTCTAGAGAGAAGTCTAGAAAGAAGTCTAGAGAAGTCTAGAGAGAAGTCTAGAGAAGTCTAGAGAGAAGTCTAGAGAAGTCTAGAGAAGTCTAGAGAAGTCTAGAGAAGTCTAGAGAAGTCTAGAGAAGCCTAGAGAAGTCTAGAGAAGTCTAGAGAAGTCTAGAGAAGTCTAGAGAAGTCTAGAGAAGTCTAGAGAAGTCTAGAGAAGTCTAGAGAAGTCTATAGAAGTCTAGAGAAGTCTAGAGAGAAGTCTAGAAAGAAGTCTAGAGAAGTCTAGAGAAGTCTAGAGGGAAGTCTAGAGAAGTCTAGAGAAGTCTAGAGAGAAGTCTAGAGAAGTCTAGAGAAGTCTAGAGAAGTCTAGAGAAGTCTAGAGAAGTCTAGAGAAATCTAGAGAAGTCTAGAGAAGTCTAGAGAGAAGCCAAGAGAAGTCTAGAGAAGTCTAGAGAAGTCTAGAGAAGTCTAGAGAAGTCTAGAGAAGTCTAGAGAAATCTAGAGAAGTCTAGAAAAGTCTAGAAAAGTCTAGAAAAGTCTAGAGAAGTCTAGAGAAGTCTAGAAACGTCTAGAGAAGTCTAGAGAAGTCTAGAGAAATCTAGAGAAGTCTAGAGTAGTCTAGAGAAGTCTAGAGAAGTCTAGAGAAGTCTAGAGAAGTCTAGATAAGTCTAGAGAAGTCTAGAGAAGTCTAGAGAAGTCTAGAGAAGTCTAGAGAAGTCTAGAGAAGTCTAGAGAAGTCTAGAGAAGTCTAGAGAAGTCTAGAGAAGTCTAGAGAAGTCTAGAGAAGTCTAGAGAAGTCTAGAGAAGTCTAGAGAAGTCTAGAGAAGTCTAGAGAAGTCTAGAGAAGTCTAGAGAAGTCTAGAGAAGTCTAGAGAAGTCTAGAGAAGTCTAGAGAAGTCTAGAGAAGTCTAGAGAAGTCTAGAGAAGTCTAGAGAAGTCTAGAGAAGTCTAGAGAAGTCTAGAGAAGTCTAGAGAAGTCTAGAGAAGTCTAGAGAAGTCTAGAGAAGTCTAGAGAAGTCTAGAGAAGTCTAGAGAAGTCTAGAGAAGTCTAGAGAAGTCTAGAGAAGTCTAGAGAAGTCTAGAGAAGTCTAGAGAAGTCTAGAGAAGTCTAGAGAAGTCTAGAGAAGTCTAGAGAAGTCTAGAGAAGTCTAGAGAAGTCTAGAGAAGTCTAGAGAAGTCTAGAGAAGTCTAGAGAAGTCTAGAGAAGTCTAGAGAAGTCTAGAGAAGTCTAGAGAAGTCTAGAGAAGTCTAGAGAAGTCTAGAGAAGTCTAGAGAAGTCTAGAGAAGTCTAGAGAAGTCTAGAGAAGTCTAGAGAAGTCTAGAGAAGTCTAGAGAAGTCTAGAGAAGTCTAGAGAAGTCTAGAGAAGTCTAGAGAAGTCTAGAGAAGTCTAGAGAAGTCTAGAGAAGTCTAGAGAAGTCTAGAGAAGTCTAGAGAAGTCTAGAGAAGTCTAGAGAAGTCTAGAGAAGTCTAGAGAAGTCTAGAGAAGTCTAGAGAAGTCTAGAGAAGTCTAGAGAAGTCTAGAGAAGTCTAGAGAAGTCTAGAGAAGTCTAGAGAAGTCTAGAGAAGTCTAGAGAAGTCTAGAGAAGTCTAGAGAAGTCTAGAGAAGTCTAGAGAAGTCTAGAGAAGTCTAGAGAAGTCTAGAGAAGTCTAGAGAAGTCTAGAGAAGTCTAGAGAAGTCTAGAGAAGTCTAGAGAAGTCTAGAGAAGTCTAGAGAAGTCTAGAGAAGTCTAGAGAAGTCTAGAGAAGTCTAGAGAAGTCTAGAGAAGTCTAGAGAAGTCTAGAGAAGTCTGGAGAGAAGTCTAGAAAGAAGTCTAGAAAGAAGTCTAGAGAAGTCTAGAGAAGTCTAGAGAAGTCTAGAGAAGTCTAGAGAAGTCTAGAGAAGTCTAGAGAAGTCTAGAGAAGTCTAGAGAGAAGCCAAGAGAAGTCTAGAGAAGTCTAGAGAAGTCTAGAGTAGTCTAGAGAAGTCTAGAGAAGTCTAGAGATGTCTAGAGAAATCTAGAGAAGTCTAGAAAAGTCTAGAGAAGTCTAGAGAAGTCTAGAGAAGTCTAGAGAAGTCTAGAGAAGTCTAGAGTAGTCTAGAGAAGTCTAGAGAAGTCTATAGAAGTCTAGAGAAGTCTAGAGAAGTCTAGAGAAGTCTAGAGAAGTCTAGAGAAGTCTAGAGAAGTCTAGAGAAGTCTAGAGAAGTCTATATAAGTCTAGAGATGTCTAGAGAAGTCTAGAGAAGTCTAGAGAAGTCTAGAGAAGTCTAGAGAAGTCTAGAGAAGTCTAGAGAAGTCTAGAGAAGTCTAGAGAAGTCTAGAGAAGTCTAGAGAAGTCTAGAGAAGTCTAGAGAAGTCTAGAGAAGTCTAGAGAAGTCTAGAGAAGTCTAGAGAAGTCTAGAGAAGTCTAGAGAAGTCTAGAGAAGTCTAGAGAAGTCTAGAGAAGTCTAGAGAAGTCTAGAGAAGTCTAGAGAAGTCTAGAGAAGTCTAGAGAAGTCTAGAGAAGTCTAGAGAAGTCTAGAGAAGTCTAGAGAAGTCTAGAGAAGTCTAGAGAAGTCTAGAGAAGTCTAGAGAAGTCTAGAGAAGTCTAGAGAAGTCTAGAGAAGTCTAGAGAAGTCTAGAGAAGTCTAGAGAAGTCTAGAGAAGTCTAGAGAAGTCTAGAGAAGTCTAGAGAAGTCTAGAGAAGTCTAGAGAAGTCTAGAGAAGTCTAGAGAAGTCTAGAGAAGTCTAGAGAAGTCTAGAGAAGTCTAGAGAAGTCTAGAGAAGTCTAGAGAAGTCTAGAGAAGTCTAGAGAAGTCTAGAGAAGTCTAGAGAAGTCTAGAGAAGTCTAGAGAGAAGTCTAGAGAAGTATAGAGAAGTCTAGAGAGAAGTATAGAGAAGTCTAGAGAAGTCTAGAGAAGTCTAGAGAAGTCTAGAGAAGTCTAGAGAAGTCTAGAGAAGTCTAGTGAAGTCTAGAAACGTCTAGAGAAGTCTAGAGAAGTCTAGAGAAGTCTAGAGTAGTCTAGAGAAGTCTAGAGTAGTCTAGAGAAGTCTAGAGAAGTCTAGAGAAGTCTAGAGAAGTCTAGAGAAGTCTAGAGAAGTCTAGAGAAGTCTAGAAAGTCTAGAGAAGTCTAGAGAAGTCTAGAGAAGTCTAGAGAGAAGTCTAGAGAGAAGTCTAGAGAAGTCTAGAGAGAAGTCTAGAGAGAAGTCTAGAGAGAATTCTAGAGAGAAGTCTAGAGAACTCTAGAGAAGTCTAGAGAGAAGTCTAGAGAAGTCTAGAGAAGTCTAGAGAAGTCTAGAGAAGTCTAGAGAAGTCTAGAAAAGTCTAGAGTAGTCTAGAGAAGTCTAGAGAAGTCTAGAGAAGTCTAGAGAAGTCTAGAGTAGTCTAGAGAAGTCTAGAGAAGTCTAGAGAAGTCTAGAGAAGTCTAGAGAAGTCTAGAGAAGTCTAGAGAAGTCTAGAGAAGTCTAGAGAAGTCTAGAGAAGTCTAGAGAAGTCTAGAGAAGTCTAGAGAAGTCTAGAGAAGTCTAGAGAAGTCTAGAGAAGTCTAGAGAAGTCTAGAGAAGTCTAGAGAAGTCTAGAGAAGTCTAGAGAAGTCTAGAGAAGTCTAGAGAAGTCTAGAGAAGTCTAGAGAAGTCTAGAGAAGTCTAGAGAAGTCTAGAGAAGTCTAGAGAAGTCTAGAGAAGTCTAGAGAAGTCTAGAGAAGTCTAGAGAAGTCTAGA
This sequence comes from Lymnaea stagnalis, assembly GCA_964033795.1. Classification (NCBI taxonomy): domain Eukaryota; kingdom Metazoa; phylum Mollusca; class Gastropoda; family Lymnaeidae; genus Lymnaea; species Lymnaea stagnalis. Next base: position 45,042 of record CAXITT010000644.1, on the reverse strand, counting down.
GAAGTCTAGAGAAGTCTAGAGAAGTCTAGAGAAGTCTAGAGAAGTCTAGAGAAGTCTAGAGAAGTCTAGAGAAGTCTAGAGAAGTCTAGAGAAGTCTAGAGAAGTCTAGAGAAGTCTAGAGAAGTCTAGAGAAGTCTAGAGAAGTCTAGAGAAGTCTAGAGAAGTCTAGAGAAGTCTAGAGAAGTCTAGAGAAGTCTAGAGAAGTCTAGAGAAGTCTAGAGAAGTCTAGAGAAGTCTAGAGAAGTCTAGAGAAGTCTAGAGAAGTCTAGAGAAGTCTAGAGAAGTCTAGAGAAGTCTAGAGAAGTCTAGAGAAGTCTAGAGAAGTCTAGAGAAGTCTAGAGAAGTCTAGAGAAGTCTAGAGAAGTCTAGAGAAGTCTAGAGAAGTCTAGAGAAGTCTAGAGAAGTCTAGAGAAGTCTAGAGAAGTCTAGAGAAGTCTAGAGAAGTCTAGAGAAGTCTAGAGAAGTCTAGAGAAGTCTAGAGAAGTCTAGAGAAGTCTAGAGAAGTCTAGAGAAGTCTAGAGAAGTCTAGAGAAGTCTAGAGAAGTCTAGAGAAGTCTAGAGAAGTCTAGAGAAGTCTAGAGAAGTCTAGAGAAGTCTAGAGAAGTCTAGAGAAGTCTAGAGAAGTTTAGAGAAGTCTAGATAAGTCTAGAGAAGTCTAGAGAGAAGTCAATAGAAGTCTAGAGAAGTCTATAGAAGTCTAGAGAAGTCTAAAGAAGTCTAGAGAAGTCTAGAGAAGTCTAGAGAAGTCTAGAGAGGTCTAGAAAAGTCTAGAGAAGTCTAGAGAAGTCTAGAGAAGTCTAGAAAAGTCTAGAGAAGTCTAGAGAAGTCTAGAGAAGTTTAGAGAAGTCTAGAAAAGTCTAGAGTAGTCTAGAGAAGTCTAGAGAAGTCTAGAGAAGTCTAGAGAAGTCTAGAAAAGTCTAGAGAAGTCTAGAGAAGTCTAGAGAAGTTTAGAGAAGTCTAGAAAAGTCTAGAGTAGTCTAGAGAAGTCTAGAGAAGTCTAGAGACGTCTAGAGTAGTCTAGAGAAGTCTAGAGAAGTCTAGAGAAGTCTAGAGAAGTCTAGACAAGTCTAGAGAAGTCTAGAAAAGTCTAGAGAAGTCTAGAGAAGTCTAGAGAAGTCTAGAGAAGTCTAGAGAAGTCTAGAGAAGTCTAGAGAAGTCTAGAGAAGTCTAGAGAAGTCTAGAGAAGTCTAGAGAAGTCTAGAGAAGTCTAGAGAAGTCTAGAGAAGTCTAGAGAAGTCTAGAGAAGTCTAGAGAAGTCTAGAGAAGTCTAGAGAAGTCTAGAGAAGTCTAGAGAAGTCTAGAGAAGTCTAGAGAAGTCTAGAGAAGTCTAGAGAAGTCTAGAGAAGTCTAGAGAAGTCTAGAGAAGTCTAGAGAAGTCTAGAGAAGTCTAGAGAAGTCTAGAGAAGTCTAGAGAAGTCTAGAGAAGTCTAGAGAAGTCTAGAGAAGTCTAGAGAAGTCTAGAGAAGTCTAGAGAAGTCTAGAGAAGTCTAGAGAAGTCTAGAGAAGTCTAGAGAAGTCTAGAGAAGTCTAGAGAAGTCTAGAGAAGTCTAGAGAAGTCTAGAGAAGTCTAGAGAAGTCTAGAGAAGTCTAGAGAAGTCTAGAGAAGTCTAGAGAAGTCTAGAGAAGTCTAGAGAAGTCTAGAGAAGTCTAGAGAAGTCTAGAGAAGTCTAGAGAAGTCTAGAGAAGTCTAGAGAAGTCTAGAGAAGTCTAGAGAAGTCTAGAGAAGTCTAGAGAAGTCTAGAGAAGTCTAGAGAAGTCTAGAGAAGTCTAGAGAAGTCTAGAGAAGTCTAGAGAAGTCTAGAGAAGTCTAGAGAAGTCTAGAGAAGTCTAGAGAAGTCTAGAGAAGTCTAGAGAAGTCTAGAGAAGTCTAGAGAAGTCTAGAGAAGTCTAGAGAAGTCTAGAGAAGTCTTCAGAAGTCTAGAGAAGTCTAGAGAAGTCTAGAGAAGTCTAGAGAAGTCTAGAGAGAAGTCTAGAGAGAAGTCTAGAGAGAAGTCTAGAGAGAAGTCTAGAGAAGTCTAGAGAAGTCTAGAGAAGTCTAGAGAAGTCTAGAGAAATCTAGAGGTCTAGAGAAGTCTAGAAAAGTCTAGAGAAGTCTAGAGAAGTCTAGAGAAGTCTAGAGAAGTCTAGAGAAGTCTAGAGAAGTCTAGAGTAGTCTAGAGAAGCCTAGAGTAGTCTAGAGAAGTCTAGAGAAGTCTAGAGAAGTCTGGAGAGAAGTCTAGAAAAGTCTAGAGAAGTCTAGAAAAGTCTAGAGAAGTCTAGAGAAGTCTAGAGAAGTCTAGAGAAGTCTAGAGAAGTCTAGTGAAGTCTAGAGAAGTCTAGAGAAGTCTAGAGAAGTCTAGAGAAGTCTAGAGAAGTCTAGAGAAGTCTAGAGAAGTCTAGAGAAGTCTAGAGAAGTCTAGAGAAGTCTAGAGAAGTCTAGAGAAGTCTAGAGAAGTCTAGAGAAGTCTAGAGAAGTCTAGAGAAGTCTAGAGAAGTCTAGAGAAGTCTAGAGAAGTCTAGAGAAGTCTAGAGAAGTCTAGAGAAGTCTAGAGAAGTCTAGAGAAGTCTAGAGAAGTCTAGAGAAGTCTAGAGAAGTCTAGAGAAGTCTAGAGAAGTCTAGAGAAGTCTAGAGAAGTCTAGAGAAGTCTAGAGAAGTCTAGAGAAGTCTAGAGAAGTCTAGAGAAGTCTAGAGAAGTCTAGAGAAGTCTAGAGAAGTCTAGAGAAGTCTAGAGAAGTCTAGAGAAGTCTAGAGAAGTCTAGAGAAGTCTAGAGAAGTCTAGAGAAGTCTAGAGAAGTCTAGAGAAGTCTAGAGAAGTCTAGAGAAGTCTAGAGAAGTCTAGAGAAGTCTAGAGAAGTCTAGAGAAGTCTAGAGAAGTCTAGAGAAGTCTAGAGAAGTCTAGAGAAGTCTAGAGAAGTCTAGAGAAGTCTAGAGAAGTCTAGAGAAGTCTAGAGAAGTCTAGAGAAGTCTAGAGAAGTCTAGAGAAGTCTAGAGAAGTCTAGAGAAGTCTAGAGAAGTCTAGAGAAGTCTAGAGAAGTCTAGAGAAGTCTAGAGAAGTCTAGAGAAGTCTAGAGAAGTCTAGAGAAGTCTAGAGAAGTCTAGAGAAGTCTAGAGAAGTCTAGAGAAGTCTAGAGAAGTCTAGAGAAGTCTAGAGAAGTCTAGAGAAGTCTAGAGAAGTCTAGAGAAGTCTAGAGAAGTCTAGAGAAGTCTAGAGAAGTCTAGAGAAGTCTAGAGAAGTCTAGAGAAGTCTAGAGAAGTCTAGAGAAGTCTAGAGAAGTCTAGAGAAGTCTAGAGAAGTCTAGAGAAGTCTAGAGAAGTCTAGAGAAGTCTAGAGAAGTCTAGAGAAGTCTAGAGAAGTCTAGAGAAGTCTAGAGAAGTCTAGAGAAGTCTAGAGAAGTCTAGAGAAGTCTAGAGAAGTCTAGAGAAGTCTAGAGAAGTCTAGAGAAGTCTAGAGAGAAGTCTAGAGAGAAGTCTAAAGAGAAGTCTAGAGAGAAGTCTAGAGAGAAGTCTAGAGAAGTCTAGAGAAGTCTAGAGAAGTCTAGAGAAGTCTAGAAAAATCTAGAGGTCTAGAGAAGTCTAGAAAAGTCTAGAGAAGTCTAGAGAAGTCTAGAGATGTCTAGAGAAGTCTAGAGAAGTCTAGAGAAGTCTAGAGAAGTCTAGAGTAGTCTAGAGAAGTCTAGAGTAGTCTAGAGAAGTCTAGAGAAGTCTAGAGAAGTCTGGAGAGAAGTCTAGAAAAGTCTAGAGAAGTCTAGAGAAGTCTAGAGAAGTCTAGAGAAGTCTAGAGAAGTCTAGAGAAGTCTAGAGAAGTCTAGAGAAGTCTAGAGAAGTCTAGAGAAGTCTTCAGAAGTCTAGAGAAGTCTAGAGAAGTCTAGAGAAGTCTAGAGAAGTCTAGAGAGAAGTCTAGAGAGAAGTCTAGAGAGAAGTCTAGAGAGAAGTCTAGAGAAGTCTAGAGAAGTCTAGAGAAGTCTAGAGAAGTCTAGAGAAATCTAGAGGTCTAGAGAAGTCTAGAAAAGTCTAGAGAAGTCTAGAGAAGTCTAGAGAAGTCTAGAGAAGTCTAGAGAAGTCTAGAGAAGTCTAGAGAAGTCTAGAGAAGTCTAGAGAAGTCTAGAGAAGTCTAGAGAAGTCTAGAGAAGTCTAGAGAAGTCTAGAGAAGTCTAGAGAAGTCTAGAGAAGTCTAGAGAAGTCTAGAGAAGTCTAGAGAAGTCTAGAGAAGTCTAGAGAAGTCTAGAGAAGTCTAGAGAAGTCTAGAGAAGTCTAGAGAAGTCTAGAGAAGTCTAGAGAAGTCTAGAGAAGTCTAGAGAAGTCTAGAGAAGTCTAGAGAAGTCTAGAGAAGTCTAGAGAAGTCTAGAGAAGTCTAGAGAAGTCTAGAGAAGTCTAGAGAAGTCTAGAGAAGTCTAGAGAAGTCTAGAGAAGTCTAGAGAAGTCTAGAGAAGTCTAGAGAAGTCTAGAGAAGTCTAGAGAAGTCTAGAGAAGTCTAGAGAAGTCTAGAGAAGTCTAGAGAAGTCTAGAGAAGTCTAGAGAAGTCTAGAGAAGTCTAGAGAAGTCTAGAGAAGTCTAGAGAAGTCTAGAGAAGTCTAGAGAAGTCTAGAGAAGTCTAGAGAAGTCTAGAGAAGTCTAGAGAAGTCTAGAGAAGTCTAGAGAAGTCTAGAGAAGTCTAGAGAAGTCTAGAGAAGTCTAGAGAAGTCTAGAGAAGTCTAGAGAAGTCTAGAGAAGTCTAGAGAAGTCTAGAGAAGTCTAGAGAAGTCTAGAGAAGTCTAGAGAAGTCTAGAGAAGTCTAGAGAAGTCTAGAGAAGTCTAGAGAAGTCTAGAGAAGTCTAGAGAAGTCTAGAGAAGTCTAGAGAAGTCTAGAGAAGTCTAGAGAAGTCTAGAGAAGTCTAGAGAAGTCTAGAGAAGTCTAGAGAAGTCTAGAGAAGTCTAGAGAAGTCTAGAGAAGTCTAGAGAAGTCTAGAGAAGTCTAGAGAAGTCTAGAGAAGTCTAGAGAAGTCTAGAGAAGTCTAGAGAAGTCTAGAGAAGTCTAGAGAAGTCTAGAGAAGTCTAGAGAAGTCTAGAGAAGTCTAGAGAAGTCTAGAGAAGTCTAGAGAAGTCTAGAGAAGTCTAGAGAAGTCTAGAGAAGTCTAGAGAAGTCTAGAGAAGTCTAGAGAAGTCTAGAGAAGTCTAGAGAAGTCTAGAGAAGTCTAGAGAAGTCTAGAGAAGTCTAGAGAAGTCTAGAGAAGTCTAGAGAAGTCTAGAGAAGTCTAGAGAAGTCTAGAGAAGTCTAGAGAAGTCTAGAGAAGTCTAGAGAAGTCTAGAGAAGTCTAGAGAAGTCTAGAGAAGTCTAGAGAAGTCTAGAGAAGTCTAGAGAAGTCTAGAGAAGTCTAGAGAAGTCTAGAGAAGTCTAGAGAAGTCTAGAGAAGTCTAGAGAAGTCTAGAGAAGTCTAGAGAAGTCTAGAGAAGTCTAGAGAAGTCTAGAGAAGTCTAGAGAAGTCTAGAGAAGTCTAGAGAAGTCTAGAGAAGTCTAGAGAAGTCTAGAGAAGTCTAGAGAAGTCTAGAGAAGTCTAGAGAAGTCTAGAGAAGTCTAGAGAAGTCTAGAGAAGTCTAGAGAGAAGTCTAGAGAGAAGTCTAGAGAAGTCTAGAGAGAAGTCTAGAGAAGTCTAGAGAGAAGTCTAGAGAGAAGTCTAGAGAGGTCTAGAGAAGTCTAGAGAGAAGTCTAGAGAAGTCTAGAGAGAAGTCTAGAGAGAAGTCTAGAGAGGTCTAGAGAAGTCTAGAGAAGTCTAGAGAGAAGTCTAGAGAAGTCTAGAGAAGTCTAGAGAGAAGTCTAGAGAAGTCTAGAGAAGTCTAGAGAAGTCTAGAGAGGTCTAGAGAAGTCTAGAGAGAAGTCTAGAGAAGTCTATAAGAACTCTAAGTCTAAGTCTAAGTCTAAGTCTGTCTAAGTCTAAGTCTAAGAAGTCTAAGTCTAAGTCTAAGTCTAAGTCTAAGTCTAAGTCTAAGTCTAAGTCTAAGTCTAAGTCTAAGTCTAAGTCTAAGAAGTTTAAGTCTAAGTCTAAGTCTAAGTCTAAGTCTAAGTCTAAGTCTAAGTCTAAGTCTAAGTCTAAGTCTAAGTCTAAGTCTAAGTCTAAGTCTA
>CAXITT010000643.1:427119-438230 GCA_964033795.1 Lymnaea stagnalis | reverse complement strand
CTACAACTCCGAGACTACCCCCCCACCCCCTGCTACTTCTACATCTCCGAGACTAAGCTCCCACCCCCTGCTACTTCCACAACTCCGAGACTAAGCTCCCACCCCCTGCTACTTCTACATCTCCGAGACTAAGCTCCCACCCCTTGCTACTTCTACATCTCCGAGACTAAGCTCCCACCCCCACAGCCCTAAGAAAAACAAATTTCGCTTATGTAGCGACCGGGTGTGCTAAATATATTCCCTTTTGAAATGAATGGATCATAATCACCAGCCCAACATCGTCATCTCACACAGATTACAAATTATTTCGACTGAGATTATAGCCCTAGACAAGGGGAAGCAACATCAGTATGTCAACGGCTCCTTTATTTCACCAGAGTTCATCACCCTGTCTCCCCCTCCCCCCCTACCCCCCCAGACGAATTCCCGATACGTCATCGCCTGAGTAATCTCGTAGGGTTGAGACTCGCGTTCATTACGTAGGCGAGGGCAGTGTTCACATATACAAGCGACTTTAAAGTCTGTGACACGCCAGGCTGGATTAGATTATCGTCCAGTCGTTAATGGTAACCCCTTTTCCTCCCCTTTCTTTTAAGTCGTTTTCGAGACACACACGCACACACACGCACACACACACTCACCCACACTCACACACATGCACGCACACACGCACCCACATGCATACACACACGCACGCACATGCACGCACACACATGCACACGCATGCACACGCGCACACACACACACGAAGAAGAATTCTGGAGTTATTAAAAAATAAAAGATTGTTATCATATTGTTTACGTACATCTTCTTCCACATGAACCGTGTACATATAGTGTCCTAAGATTTTTCAAATTATCGTTTTGGGAGATACTGGAAAATGAAAATATCAGATAACTGTGGAGAGAATTTAAGTAAGTCAATTTCAACAAGGGCAAGTCCTTGTTGGAAACGTTATAGAAAAACACGAGCCGATGGATGATGTAAAACAAAACACAAAAATCACCTTACAAGTGTTATATAAGAGAGTACACGACGGTGAAAAGTATTGTAAACAATTAACTGTCTCCTGAGTTTATGTAGAAAGCCCTGTCTTTAAAAAAAATTTTTAAAAAAATTTTAAAAAATTAAACAATTCTTTGTTTAATGACTGGTAATCTGAGACACCAAAACATATTAGCAATTTGATGATGAGATTATTTGACATTTGACGACGGGACAGTTTGGATTAGAGTTTGTTTTTACCAGCGTCTTCTAAATTATTAGTAACTTGATACATTTAAAAGTATAAAAGTGACAAGTAAGAAGCAATAAATTAATATATATATATATATATATATGGGCTCGCTCATTTGGTTACTTTCTTACGTCATGTATAAATGACACGCTAAGAGCGTAACAAATAAAACTGAGGATATTTTGCACGAAGCTGTAGTTTAAAAATCCACGGAAGTGACGTCATTCTCATCTAACGTGCATACTTTTTTTTCCTTCAACATTTTTTGCTGAACGTTTGTTTGTATTTCCATGTTCTAAACAACGAAAAAAAGTTGTTATCTCCCACCAAAAGATCGGTGGTGCGAGTTAAGTGATCGTTGCTGGGTTGTTGTACGACAGGTTGGGGGGGGGGCTGCTTCCTTCCTTGTGTATCGTTTGGTTCTGCTCCCCCGACTTATCTGGTTATAAAATCTTTTAACAGTTTTCATATTTGGTCAGTTTTGTATTGAGACCCGCGGATCTCCCCCCCCTCCCCCCCCCCCGAAGCAATAGAAATTTTACCTCTTCCAATGTCGTACCGCTAGGAGTTTTTTTAGAGGGAGGGGAGATTATTTCCTTTCTTCCCCGCCCCCTCCCGCCACTGGTATATCTTGTAAAGTGTAGAGATTTCCGATATGTCTATCAGTACTCTACTGTCCTTTCAATCACAAATCAAGACACCCCCTACCTCTTCAGATTAGACCCCCTTGTCGCAGTTCCCCTAAAAAGCTTCGGGGGGGGGGGGGGGGGCTAGACACGTCCCACATCTGCCTACAGCTTAATCCGGCACTCTATTCTGACAGTGCCGAGGGCAGTGGAACGGCTGGTGGTCAAGGATGTTGTCTAACGTTGCAAAAGATGAGAAATGTATCAGTTCTGAGCCTCCGTACCTCTGCTTGGCCACGGTTCTTGGTATTTCTCTCACCCCTGAACCAGATTATTCTAAACACTTAAGCTTCTAATGTTCGGATGGGCAGTCACCTCTTTAGTTCGCATGCCCAGAGGCTGACAGTATCCGGCTGGTCAGTCACTTGGTCCGTGCGCATGCTACCGACAGCTGAGAATATCCGGCTGGTCAGTCACTTGGTCCGTGTGCATGCTCCCGACGGCTGAGAATATCCGACTGGTCAGTCACTTGGTCTGTGCGCATGCCCCGGACGGCTGAGAATATCCGGCTTGTCAGTCACTTGCTCGGTGCGCATGCTCCCGACGGCTGAGAATATCCGGCTTGTCAGTCACTTGCTCGGTGCGCATGCCCCCGACGGCTGAGAATATCCGACTGGTCAGTCACTTGCTCGGTGCGCATGCTCCCGACGGCTGAGAATATCCAAAGACAACACACGGGACACTAAAATCAACCGTCTACAAAAAAATACGGAATTTAATTCCTTCAAAATTATTAAAAATCTTAAAACGAAGTCAATAACTAAATTACCCAGGGGGTAGCGGGGAGGAGGGGGGGGGAAGAGGAAGCGTCAGGTGTCTGGGAAATATTTGTCCAGGCGCCAGTGCTAAGAGTTTTCTATTATTTATACCAATTTGTAATGCTTTCCCTCGCCGCGGTGATCTCCCATAATGGATGTAAGAAAACGAATATTTATTTTGGTACCAGCGGACAAAATGTTATTGATTTCTGTACTAGATCATCATGGATGAAGTTTGTTTTTTTTGGTGGCTTGTTTGTTTTTCAAGAAGAGCTCGCCACCAAAAGGCGTTTTAATCAAAAGGTGTTTTAATCAAAAGGCGTTTTAATCAAAATGTGTTTTAATCAAAAGGTGTTTTAATCAAAAGGTTAAAGGTGTTTTTATCAAAAGGTGTTTTAATCAAAAGGTGTTTTAATCAAAAGGTGTTTGAATCAAAAGGTGTTTTAATCAAAAGGTGTTTTAATCAAAAGGTGTTTTTATCAAAAGGTGTTTTTATCAAAAGGTGTTTTAATCAAAAGGTGTTTTAATCAAAAGGTGTTTGAATCAAAAGGTGTTTTAATCAAAAGGTGTTTTAATCAAAATGTGTTTTTATCAAAAGGCGTTTTTATCAAAAGGTGTTTTTATCAAAAGGTGTTTTAATCAAAAGGTGTTTTAATCAAAAGTTGTTTTAATCAAAAGGTGTTTTAATCAAAAGGCGTTTTTATCAAAAATCCGGGGGATTCTCAACCCGAGAGACTTTTTTTTTCTTTTCACAACAACGGCAATGATAAAGATTGCCTAAAAATCTTCTTTTTTTTTTTTAATTATGGAAAGGGATTTTTTTTAGGACTTCAGTTTTTAAAAAAATTAATTATTTTATGCTACAGGAGCGATTTTTTTTCTCTTTTTTTCCAATTCATCTTTAAGAACAATGGCGTGTGGGGTGTTTTACCATTGTCAGGACACACAGTTAGAGGGCGCTAAAATTTGTGGCCGGGGAGGGGGAGGTAGTGAGTTTTAGGACGCTGTCGTCGGCAATTTAAATCTCTACCTGGAAAGAAACACCTAAGAGTGTCCCCAAAAAGACACTTCACTTTTTAAAACCATTTTGCCTAATCCCAAAAACTTCAATTTCCAAGTCCTCAAATCTCTAAATCCTCAAATCATCAAATCCCTAAATCCTCAAATCCCCAAATCCCTAACTCCTCGTATCTATAAACCCCTGGCGAGTGAAAGAAGCGAGTGCTTAATATTTACCCCAAAAAAAGCCAGTCATAAGTTTAAAAAAAAATCTTTAAGATATTTATATGCTTTATTTTGTGTGTGTGCAAGATAGGGCATTTATCCAACTTAAACTCACTCAAGATGGAACTCTTGCGTCCCACAGCCCCATCCTCTCTTTGATCTCCGTATTTTTTTAAACTGTCTCACGTGAGACCACCCATCTACGCACTCAACAGTTTTAAATAAATATAACACAATGTAACTCATTATTAACTCATCTAAAGATGATTAAGATTATATCTACGCCTTCTTACACCAGGAGTCGGCGCCGAACGTTTTCTATTAGCCATTACGGCTAAAATATTTACTAATACGCCACGTCCCCCCTCTTACTCCTACTCCCACGCCTTCCTCTCCCCCCCCCAACCGCCCCCCACCTTTTCTGATTTCAAAGGAAGAAAATCACACAAAAAAATTTAATGAAGAGAGAAAATTTGTTTGTCGAAACTATTTCTTTGGGAAATACAATTATTATTTTAAGAGTACAATATGAATTCTTTAAATAAGTGAATTAAAAATCCTCATTGTGGAACACGAAGATTGCTTTTTGAACCAACGTTCAGTTCAAATTTTGTAGAAATAATGTTCCCTTCTCAAATCATGAAATCAGAACTGATCGTGTTTTTTTAATCAGAGAAGAATTTTATACTGTACTTTGGGGCTTTCAGTAATTCAATACTCTTTTTTTTTTTTTTTTAATTGGGGGAGGGGGGGATTTCGAAAAGTTAGGTTTTGCAAAAGTTAGGTTGATTCAAAAGTTGGTTTGATTCAAAAGTTGGGTTGATTCAAAAGTTGGGTTGATTCAAAAGTTGGGTTGATGCAAAAGTTGGGTTGATGCAAAGTTAGGCTGTTGTAAAGTTAGGTTGAAGTCAAGTTAGGCTGTTGTAAAGTTAGGTTGAGGTCAAGTTATGCTGGTGTTAAGTTAAGCTGTTGTAAATTTAGGCTGTTGTAAAGTTAAGTTGAAGTCAAGTTAGGCTGTTGTAAAGTTATTTTAAGTCAAGTTAGGCTGTTGTGAAGTTAGGTTAAGTCAAGTTAGGCTGTTGTGAAGTTAGGCTGTTGTAAAGTTAGGCTGTTGTAAAGTTAGGTTAAGTCAAGTTAGGCTGTTGTGAAGTTAGGTTAAAGTCAAGTTAGGCTGTTGTAAAGTTAGGTTGAGGTCAAGTTAGGCTGTTGTAAAGTTAGGTTGAAGTCAAGTTAGGCTGTTGTAAAGTTAGGTTGAGGTCAAGTTATGCTGGTGTTAAGTTAAGCTGTTGTAAAGTTAGGTTGTTGTAAAGTTAGGTTGAAGTCAAGTTAGGCTGTTGTAAAGTTAGGTTAAGTCAAGTTAGGCTGTTGTGAAGTTAGGTTAAGTCAAGTTAGGCTGTTGTGAAGTTAGGCTGTTGTAAAGTTAGGCTGTTGTAAAGTTAGGTTGAAGTCAAGTTAGGCTGTTGTAAAGTTAGGTTGAGGTCAAGTTATGCTGGTGTTAAGTTAAGCTGTTGTAAATTTAGGCTGTTGTAAAGTTAAGTTGAAGTCAAGTTAGGCTGTTGTAAAGTTATTTTAAGTCAAGTTAGGCTGTTGTGAAGTTAGGTTAAGTCAAGTTAGGCTGTTGTAAAGTTAGGCTGTTGTAAAGTTAGGCTGTTGTAAAGTTAGGTTGAAGTCAAGTTAGGCTGTTGTAAAGTTAGGTTGAGGTCAAGTTATGCTGGTGTTAAGTTAAGCTGTTGTAAATTTAGGCTGTTGTAAAGTTAAGTTGAAGTCAAGTTAGGCTGTTGTAAAGTTATTTTAAGTCAAGTTATGCTGGTGTTAAGTTAAGCTGTTGTAAAGTTAGGCTGTTGTAAAGTTAGGTTTAAGTCAAGTTAGGCTGTTGTAAAGTTAGGTTGAAGTCAAGTTAGGCTGTTGTAAAGTTAGGCTGTTGTAAAGTTAGGTTGAAGTCAAGTTAGGCTGTTGTAAAGTTAGGTTAAGTCAAGTTAGGCTGTTGTGAAGTTAGGCTGTTGTAAAGTTAGGTTGAAGTCAATTTAGGCTGTTGTAAAGTTAGGCTGTTGTAAAGTTAGGCTGTTGTAAAGTTAGGTTGAAGTCAAGTTAGGCTGTTGTAAAGTTAGGCTGTTGTAAAGTTAGGCTGTTGTAAAGTTAGGTTGAAGTCAAGTTAGGCTGTTGTAAAGTTAGGCTGTTGTAAAGTTAGGCTGTTGTAAAGTTAGGCTGTTGTAAAGTTAGGTTGAAGTCAAGTTAGGTTGAAGTCAAGTTAGGCTGTTGTGAAGTTAGGCTGTTGTGAATTTAGGCTGTTGTAAAGTTAGGTTGAAGTCAAGTTAGGCTGTTGTAAAGTTAGGCTGTTGTAAAGTTAGGTTGAAGTCAAGTTAGGCTGCTGTAAAGTTAGGCTGTTGTAAAGTTAGGCTGTTGTAAAGTTAGGTTGATGTAAAGTTAGGCTGTTGTAAAGTTAGGCTGTTGTAAATTTAGGCTGTTGTAAAGTTAGGTTGAAGTCAAGTTAGGCTGTTGTAAAGTTAGGCTGTTGTAAAGTTAGGTTGAAGTCAAGTTAGGCTGCTGTAAAGTTAGGCTGTTGTAAAGTTAGGCTGTTGTAAAGTTAGGCTGTTGTAAAGTTAGGTTGATGTAAAATGCAGCAACCTTTTGACTGTCTCCTGGTGAGATGCGTTGAAAACTTTGCTGCATCTCTCGGCGTCTTGAGCATAAGCAGCAGCCACGCCACTTGGGGTGTGGGAAGTAGGGTGGGGGGACCGTGGGAGGACGGTACCCGGGACATCCGCATAGGGGGTAGGACAGTAGGGTACCACCAAAACAGGTTGTCACGTGTCACCAGAGCAGGGTGGGTCGCCGGTAACCAGAGTAGCGTACCACCAAAACCGAATCTCACCTGTCACCAGAGTAGGGTACATCCAGAGCAGGCTGTCACTGGAGTGTCACCAGAGAGGGCTGACTCGGAGTTGGTGAACGGAGAAGTTCGGATGGGGTGATACCTTGAAAAAAAAATCTCACTGGGTGGAACCGAGTCTGGCGACGCCGCAGAAGATAAGATGAAGTAGCGATTCTGGAAAAGGAAATGACGTATTCGAGACAAGGCGTGCGCACTAGATGTCATGCTACTAACAATCGGTGTTACTAGTAATCGTGTTACTAGCAATCGTGTTACTAGCAATCGTATTACTAGTAATCGCATTACTAGTAAAGTAATCGTGTTACTAGCAATCGTGTTACTAGTAATCGTGTTACTAGCAATCGTATTACTAGTAATCGTGTTACTAGTAATCGTGTTACTAGTAATCGCATTACTAGTAAAGTAATCGTGTTGATAGTAATCGCATTACTACAAATCGTGTTACTAGTAATCGCGTTACTTGTAATCGTGTTACTTGTAATCGTGTTACTTGTAATCGTGTTACTTGTAATCGTGTTACTAGTTATTGCAAGTTATTGGGGGGTCGGTTGCGATTACACAGTCATAATGCAGTATCGCTAAAAAAAACAACACAATACTTCATTTAAACTAAACACGATTCGAACACAATTTAATTTCTGTCGTCACATGATCCATCATTACACCCCCATCCCCCAAAGTTTACACTTTTCACCCCATTTCCATGGGGTAATTTACACCACCCCCCCCCCCAGTTTGTTGACCACTGCCTTAAACCATAAAATAACCAGAGGCGTATTGTTTTGTCGTCAACGCTACGGCTAATCCGGGATTAGGAGAGATATCTCGTCGGCCTGTACTTTACGATGATTAACAGGAGATCAGTTGTAGATTAAAGACGCCTCACAAGCTTGGAACGTCGACGGCTTCTTCAGGGAGCGCTTTTAGTTTGAGATGAAAGAAAGAAGAGAAAAAGGAGCAAAAAGGGGGGAGTCCTGGCCGGTCTCCTCCGTCACACGTCAATCAAACGCGCAGACGTGAGTGGGTTTTTTGCGGGGCGTCTTGGAACGTGCGTGGAGGGTGGGGGGGGGGTCAGCGGTTCTAAGACTGTAACCAATGTGGGGGCTCATTTCAGGTACTGGCGTTAGCGGTCACGTTAATTTACCATCCGTAATTATTGTTCTGTTGGTCTTTTCAAAATAGTGTTCAGTTTTTTACGTTCTCACTATTGTCCTGTTTGTACAGTGAAGCGATTGTACCAGTGGAACTGTGCTATGATTTCTATACTTTTTGGTTCAAAGAATCATTCTATTGGTCCCAAGTAACACTTGTTCCACTATCACTCTAGCTGTACTGATTAGCTATTGCTAAGTGTGCCCCGTGTGCTATTGTTCTGTCTTTACTGTCTGATTACTGGTTTATCTTTACTGGCTAACTATTGTCCGTCTGTTCTGTCTAACTTTGTTCTATCCGTACGGCCTAACCATTGTTCTGTCCGTAATTCTAACTATTGCTCTCTGTGTACTTTCTTACTATTGGTCTACGTGTACTTTCTTACTATTGTTCTATGTGTACTGTATAACTAATGTTCTATCTGGACTGTCTAACTATTGTTTATATAGTACAAAAGGTAAAATTTATTAATTTATTTTACAAAATATCGCTCTGCAGAAAAAATCACTCACCACTGTGTCTGTGCTTACTTCTCATTCACCAGTGTCTGTGCTTACTTCTCATTCACCAGTGTATGTGGTTACTTCTCATTCACCAGTGTCTGGGCTTACTTCTCATTCACCAGTGTCTGTGCTTACTTCTCATTCACCAGTGTCTGTGCTTACTTCTCGTTCACCAGTGTCTGTGCTTACTTCTCGTTCACCACTGTCTGTGCTTACTTCTCATTCACCACTATGTTTCAGCCTACTTCTCACTCACCCACGAGCCTGCTTACTTCTCACTCACCAGTGTGTCTGTGCTTACTTCTCACCCACTCACTGATGCATGTGCTTACTTCTCACCCACTCACTGATGTCTGTGCTTACTTCTCACCCACTCACTGATGTCTGTGCTTACTTCTCACCCACTCACTGATGTCTGTGCTTACTTCTCACCCACTCGCTGATGTCTGTGCTTACTTCTCACCCACTCACTGATGTCTGTGCTTACTTCTCACCCACTCACTGATGTCTGTGCTTACTTCTCACCCACTCACTGATGTCTGTGCTTACTTCTCACCCACTCACTGATGTCTGTGCTTACTTCTCACCCACTCGCTGATGTCTGTGCTTACTTCTCACTCCCCAGTGTGTCTGTGCCTACTTCTCACTCATCAGTGTGTCTGTGCTTACTTCTCACCCACTCACTGATGTCTGTGCTTACTTCTCACCCACTCACTGATGTCTGTGCTTACTTCTCACCCACTCACTGATGTCTGTGCTTACTTCTCACCCACTCACTGATGTCTCTGCTTACTTCTCACCCACTCGCTGATGTCTGTGCTTACTTCTCACCCACTCACTGATGTCTGTGCTTACTTCTCACCCACTCACTGATGTCTCTCGTCCAATCGATTTGTATCCGCAGATTTAACGCCCGAAACGTTGACTTACCAAAAAAACCAAAAAAAAAACAACTAAAACAAGTGTAAAACAAGCCTAACCCTAACCTAAAACAATCCTAACACAAGCCTAACCCTAACCTAAAACAATCCAAACACAAGCCTAACCCTAACCTAAAACAATCCTAACACAAGCCTAACCCTAACCTAAAACAATCCTAACACAAGCCTAACCCTAACCCTAACCTAAAGCAATCCTAACACAAGCCTAACCCTAAACCTAAAACAATCCTATCACAAGCCTAACCCTAACCTTAACCTAAAACAATCCTAAAACAATCCTAACACAAGCCTCACCAAACACTAACGCATTACCATTATTGCTCACTTTAAAAAAAAAACAACAGTTATTGATTGATTAATGGCGTCTCCGGTTTCCTAATTGAAAAGGTCAAGAGACGAAAACGTCAGATTTAATTTATCGCAACGTTTGTTCAATTTCACTCGTCCGGTTAATGGCTAGTCCTGGAACAATACACATGGCTACCTTATCGTCAACACACAAACACACACACACACACACACACATAGTTAGACTCACACACATAGACAGACACACACCCACACACACCCACACCCACACACGAACACAAATGCTTATAAAGAGTTTGACCTACTTTTTATAATGTGTTTGTTTTCACACTCTGAAATAACCATTCAGGCTCGCATTACCCTTGATTGTGATTTTACTCTGGTGGCTTGGGGGGGGAAAGGGGGGGGGGAATCAGTTTGAGTCCCATTTCACTGATGATACATAAACTCAATGACCAAATGACCGGTACCAATCGTTGGTGTTGTTGCCCGCACGCACTACTGAGATTACAAATGTTGCATAAGTCATGGCGCTGTGGGCGGGGCTGCGGGTGGCGTGTGGGGGAAACGGGCCCAGGCGGGTGCCACATGTCTTTTACCATTTGAACTGACGCCATTGTTTCCACGTGGCCACGTTCAAGTGCGTGACCCTAAACACAAAAATAATAAGATTTTATTTTAATTTTGAGTAGGTCGGAATTGTGGACGTGATGGTGAAATAATGTGGTGAGATTGTATGGTGAAATTGTATGGTGAAATTATGTGTTGCGATTATGTGGTGAAATTATATGGTGAAACATAATATGGTAAAATTACATGTTGAAATTAGATGGTGGAAAATAATATGGTTAAATTACATGGTGAAATTAGATGGTGAAAAATAATATGGTGAAATTACATGGTGAAATTAGATGGTGAGAAATAATATGGTGAAATTACATGGTGAAATTAGATGGTGAGAAATAATATGGTGAAATTATGTGATAAAATTAGACGGGGGTTTATATTTATTTACCGATTAACATATTGCTGTTGTTTGCCCTTCGAATGCGAAAATGACCAAGGCGAGTGGCCTGCCAGCCGTGCCAAGATGATAAGGCTATATTTCACGGTGAGTACGCAGGTGGCCTGCAGCCGAGCGAAAAAGACCAAGGCTATGTTCCATTGTCATTATGCAGGTAGCCTGCCAGTCGTGCGAATATGATAAGGCTATATTCCACGTTGAGTACGCCGGTATCCTGCCAGTCCTATTTGTGCCTGGAAATCTTTGCCCGCGCTTGGGAAACACGTTATGGGGGTGGGGGGGGGGGGGTGGAGTGTTTGGGGTTTAGTTACCACTTAGCATCATGTCGTTTAAAACGATCGTGAATTTATTTGTTTCAAATTAAATATTAAAAAAAAAAAAAAA
>CAXITT010000643.1:387392-397663 GCA_964033795.1 Lymnaea stagnalis | reverse complement strand
ATTTTTTTTTTTTTTTTTTTTTTTTTAGGTAACACTTGGAGCCACCGGGTCTTTGCTCAAAATACCCGGACCCGGTGTAAAAAAACAACTGCACCCGGTTAAGCCCTAGTATTATAAAAGTGTTGTTGTTTTTTTTCTCTTGGTTTAGTGCATGCAGGTCAAGTCAGCAGCTGGTTTTGTTATACGCAATTGATTTTTTTTTATTTTTTTTTTAGCACCGACAAACGACGGAAGAAACAACACACCACTGCCGCTAACAAACAACACACCACTGCCGCTAACAAACAACACACCACTGCCGCTAACAAACAACACACCACTGCCGCTAACAAACAACACACCACTGCCGCTAACAAACAACACACCACTACCGCTAACCGTACTTCCATCCTAGCCTCCACTATAGCTTGTACAAATAATGTGTACATATAATTCGTCCGAATAAGTTTTACGTATATTTTGTGCTATGATTTTTTTTTACAAGTAGTTTATACATGAATTCACATATGAATTGGCTTAACCTTTAGTTGTTGTTTTTTTGTTGTTGTTGTTGTTGCCTCTAGCTGTTATTGGTGATATCAGCCCCACCCCCCACCCCACATCTCATTGCTGAGTTATAACACTGCTTCTGTAATCAACTGAATGGTCTTCTCGCATATGCCGATTTTTTAACAACTGTTTGTCTCAGCTGTATGTCTCAACTGTATGTCTGGACTGTATGTCTCAACTGTATGTCTCAACAGTATGTCTCGACTGTTTGTCTCAGCTGTATGTCTCAGCTGTATGTCTCAACTGTATGTCTCAACTGTATGTCTCAACTGTATGTCTCAACTGTATGTCTCAACTGTATGTCTCAACTGTATGTCTCAACTGTATGTCTCAACTGTATTCTCAACTGTTTGTCTCAACTGTATGTCTCGACTGTATGTCTCAACTATATGTCTCAACTGTATGTCTCAACTGTATATCTCAACTGTATGTCTCAGCTGTATGTCTCAACTGCATGTCTCGGCTGTATGTCTCGACACTATGTATAAACTGTAAGTATTGATTGAATATCTCAACTGCATGTCTCAACTGTATGCATCCGCTGTATGTCTCAACCGCAGGTCTCCAATGTATGTCTCAACCGCAGGTCTCCAATGTATGTATCAAATTATTTCTCAACTGTATAAACGCCATCAAAACGCCATTTGGGGGGGGGGGTTGGATGTCACCACAACACGAGGAACCTTATTAAAGGGGCGCGACATTAGGAATGTTTGAGAACCACTGACATAAACGAACACCCCCGTTCTTGTAATTTCTCCCTGCCGTAGGTCTCCAATGTATGTCTCAACCGCAGGTCTCCAATGTATGTATCAAATTATTTCTCAACTGTATAAACGCCATCAAAACGCCATTTGGGGGGGGGGGGGTTGGATGTCACCACAACACGAGGAACCTTATTAAAGGGTCGCGACATTAGGAATGTTTGAGAACCACTGACATAAACGAACACCGCCGTTCTTGTAATTTCTCACTGCCGTGAATGCGCGGTCCAGCAGGTCGATCTAGATTGTCCCCCCACTGTGGCGTCTGCGTCAGCTGTCGACGCCAGGCATGCTCACAACGAGACACGTGAGGGCTGGTCTGGTGCGCCACATGGAAGCCCTGTCAGACCAAACACTCGGTTTTTTTATGTGTTTGTTAACAGCGCGAAAATATGTCAAACATTTTGATACATTCTTTTAAAAAAACAAACAAACAACACACACTGTTGTTTTTTAAGTTAAATGTTTTAGAAGGATTTTTTTTGTGTTTGTTTATTGAACTTTGAATGAGCGACTTGAAGACTTCTACCCGTGTGGTTTTTTTTCTCTTTGGATTTTTATTGTGCGAGCGATCGGTGTTCGTAAGTGGTCTGTAGGTAAGAAAATGCCATTGATGTGTTTTAATGTTTGGCTTGATTTGACTTAGTGGTAGGCTGTGCGTGGCCTTGTGAGGAGACAGACTCTTGCATGGACACATGTTCAGTCCGACACGTGTGTTTTCAGGCAGCGACCCCCCGTACTTAGGCAGTCACGTGTATTAATTTGATACCCAATGGGCGTACATAATGAGCGCATATAATTTAACACTCACTCTTATTTATTTAATTGAAGGAAGGGAGGGGGCAGAGAGAAAGAGAGAGAGAGAGAGAGAAATAAAGACAGATAGAGATAAAGAGAGATATATGTATAGAGAAAGGGAGAGAAAGACACAGAGAGAGATGAAGTGATTGAGAAAGATAGAGATAAATAAAGAGAGAGAAAGAGAGCAAAAAGAGTGAGAGAAAGTGAGAAAAAAATGAGAGAGAGAAAGAGAGAGAAAAAGATAGAGAGCGAAAGAGAGTGAGAAAGGGGGCAGGGGCGCAGACGCAGCAAAATTTAACGTTTTAAAAAAAAAATCGAAATGAAATATTTTCTTCACACATTTGATCATTTGTTAAACACGTCTAAATGAAAGCGAGCGTATTTGGTTCACATGATGCTATCTTTGTTCACTTCTTGTTCAAAAGTTTTCTACTGTAGGTACATCGAAGCTTCATCAAATGTTCATAGATTATTAACAACAATAATTAATTTGTCCCTTATACCACCATGCTATAGCATTGTATACTGTAGACTGTAGAGTTTTGCCATAGAGTCGAACAATGGAATTGGACCATAGAGTCGAACAGTTGAGTTGGGCCACAGAGTCGAACAAGTGCCTTCGGACCCTGGAGTCGTCCAGTGGCATTGTTCAACCGCGCAGCCTTCCAGTTGCGTTCGACCGTTGAGTCGTCCAGTTACGCCGGGCCGTGCATCTGGCATTTGCGGTCTCTCAGATGAAACACATTTCAAATTTCTCATTCATCACTTCAACTACTGTCAAAAGTTAAACTTAATCCTTCAATAAAGTGTACTGTATGAAACAGATCGCTGCCTCGAAAGGCCGTGGCCCTATTCCCCATTAACCCCTCTATTCCCATTAACCCCTCTATTCCCATTAACCCCTCTATTCCCATTAACCCCTCTATTCCCATTAACCCCTCTATTCCCATTAAACCCTCTATTCCCATTAACCCCTCTATTCCCATTAACCCCTCTATTCCCATTAACCCTTCTATTCCCATTAACCCCTCTATTGCCATTAACCCCTCTATTCCCATTAACCCTTCTATTCCCATTAACCCTTCTATTCCCATTAAACACTTATTCCCATTAACCCCTCTATTCCCATTAACCTCTTTATTCCCATTAACCCCTCTATTCCCACTAACCCCTCTATTCCCATTAACCCCTCTATTCCCATTAACCCCTCTATTGCCATTAACGTAACGAAGTACATCCCACCGTCAAGAGCGCTTAGTATTCTTCATGTCTCTCTATATATCTATCTCCGCGATCTGAGGCAATCCTTGCCGTAGGTCATACGACTGAGTTGCGGGTCTTGAATCAATTTTCCCATTTTCGCTGCCCGCAGCAAAACTCTAACGTCTTCTTTACTGTGTTGGCTCTTTCATCATTTAAAAATACAAAAAAAAAAAAAAAAAAAAAAAAAAAAAAATNGTGAAGGGGATGTCTATGGCTGTGAATGGGGTGTCTCTGGTTGTGGAGGGGATGTCTGTGGCTGTTAAGGGGATGTCTCTGGCTGTGAAGGGGATGTCTCTGGCTGTGAAGGGGATGTCTCTGGCTGTGAAGGGGATGTCTCTGGCTGTGAAGGGGATGTCTATGGCTGTGAATGGGGTGTCTCTGGTTGTGGAGGGGATGTCTCTGGCTGTTAAGGGGATGTCTCTGGCTGTGAAGGGGATGTCTCTGGCTGTGAAGGGGATGTCTCTGGCTGTCAATGGCTGTTACTGAGTATCGTGATTGTCGGTGCAATATCTTTTTTTATGCGCCGTCGAGTTTTAAATACATGACGTCTCGATTAACAGAAAATTGCACAGTCCTTAATCATTAATCCATTCATTTTTTTAATCCATTGTTATAATCATTTCATCTTGGGTTTAATTTAACCTTGGCCAAACCATTAAAAAAAAAATATATATATATATATATATATATATATATATATAAATATCCCTGTGCGCTCCAGGGCTTATGGTAATTAGTGGAAGAGAGGAGGTAATCCTGATTTAATTCGTTAACGATATCTGTATTAATTCCCTTGATTAAGATGTATCTCCACTGCTTATCTCTCACCCCCCCCCCCACACACACACAGTTTCTTGAACGTTTATTCAGAGATACCCAGGAAAGATTAATCCCCTCTTAATCATGACCGTCGAGGATTAAATTACGCTGGAAAATGTTGGGGCCGCTCATAAACAAAGACAGACATAGCCTGATGATGATCAAAGGTGCAGAAAGACAGACATAGCCTCATGTTGATCAAAGGTGCAGAAAGACAGACATAGCCTCATGTTGATCAAAGGTGCAGAAAGACAGACATAGCTTGATGTAGATCAAAGGTGCAGACTCTTAAGTTAGATTTTTCTTGAAATGATTAAGGAAGAAATCTTTAATTCAAAGTAAAGTTGCGGGAAGGGGGAAGGGGGGGTTTGTAATTCGGTTCATGATCAAGGCGGAATCTTCTCGAGTGTCGAAAACTGTTTGGCGAACTGACATGACATGCCGTTGGCGAACTGATATGACATGCCGTCTAGACGGGTGGTAATAAACTGAACAACAATGAGAAATGCGACAGAGGCAGAGACATACCAACCCAGTAAACAACTCTGTTCCATGCGATAGATTGACAGAGGCACATAAATACGATCAAGAAAGCATGGCTTGAATAATGCTTTTGCTACTTGATATGTGTTCCAAGGAATATAATTTAAAAATAGTAAAATAATAATATCACTGTACATCAGTAATTGTGCTACTAAAACAAACTGGATATTTGGGGGTGGAAGAGGGGGGGGTGTGAAACTTGGGGGTGTGGGCGTTTGGGGTGTGGGTTAAAATACGTCATGTTTCATCTCATCGGTATACACAATGTACAGTTTCTATTCTCTCCCTCTCTCTCTCTCTCTCTCTCTCTCTCTCTCTCTCACTCTCCCTTTCTATCGATCGCTTTGTCTAAATATGACTCTCTGTCCTTTCCATCTATCTCTACATCTAACTACGACTACCCGTCCATTCCATCTATCACTGACTCTCTCGTTATTAGGAATGAATTAGAGGTATCGGAAGTGCTCGCATTCCCACCCGGACGCGTGTCTCGTGGCTATTATTGTGTTACTAAATCCCACTGCATTATTTATGGCATGTATCGGAGACGAACTGTAATCGAACACGAGCCGTGTCATTGACAGCACGAGTCTGTTCTCATGTCTGCACCACTTTAATTAGGAATGTTACACAATATCAAACCGCTTAGAAATTAATTGTAATGAGTCAGCAGTGCGCTCATACTACGAATGTAATCTAAGCTGTTTGAGAAATCAACTAGCGTACTTCTCCCCCCTCCCCCCACTCCAACCTCGAAAAGTGGGATATCGAGCATCGAAGCGGCACGCCAGAACACTCACCGTTCACTCGACTGACAAGGAAAGCAGGGGCCATCTTAACCAAGGAGCACCTGGTCGGTTGGTAGTGTTAACCTTGCAACGCCAGCGCTCGTACTTTCGTATTATCGTCCTGATCATACACCCCCTTTCCCTACCCTGGTTGGCGTCACGCGCCCTATAATAGGGTTTTGACAACGGCGTCTACTTCGTGAATTGCTGCTAAAGCAGCTGGGACGAAACGGTTGCGTGGGAACAGTCCCCGCTCAAATGGCTGTATGATAGAAACATCGGCGTGGGCTGCCACTAACCACCTACGCCTCATATCCATCAGCGTTAACTAGCTGTCATGACCCCCCCCCCCCAACCGACCTGTTTCTGTGACGTTTTCCAACTGTAACTGGGTAGGTATCATGCAGCTGTGCGTTTTCTATCGCAAATACCATTCAAGAAGCTTGTCTCCATTTGCAGGTCCCCTACCTGGTGTCGCTGCACCCCCCCCCTCTCCGTAAACGCCAGGTTAGGTGGTCGATGGCAGCGTTTCTTATTCGTTATGCCACTACGGACATGTCGACTAGAACCACGGGGAGGGGGGGGGGCGTGCGCCCAATACTACTTAAGGGCTTAATTTGTCTACCAGTTGAAATAATAACCCCTTGCCGATTGTTGTGTTAATGGAGAGAAGCTGAAAAAGTCAATCGTCTTCTGTTGACTTCTACCGGGAACGTATCGCGGGTATAGGCATAGTTCGCCGTCTACCGCCGCATTGAGTGACGTCTGTCAAATTTTCATGCTGCCGACACTACAGGGGTCCTTAACACGGTTGATCCGAGCGCCGGGTGCCCGCTGTCGAAAGCCTTTAAGCTAGAACCTGTCCCCAATGACATCTTCCTCCAATTCAACGCCACTGCAACGGTCTGAATGATGCTGAATTTTTTTTTTTTTAAATAAAAAAAATGGATAATACATTGAGGTTTGGCCGCGTTCAAGCCGTTTGACGTAAGAAGTGGAACGAAGAAACATTTGCCATTGAGACTTTTCATCTCTGCCTCGAGATAAAAGATAAATAAAGGGCTGGTCCACTGCTCCAGCATTAAGCAGAAACTCGTCCCTTCTCCCACATAGACAGCGACGAGGCCACGACATGCAGTTCCGGCTCATACCAGCAAGAAGCCAGTATAGGAGCTGCTCATTTCTGCCAAAGACAACCAGTGACTGGAACAAGGCTTTCGAAAGGAACCGTTGAGGCGAAAATACTTGACACATATGCGTCTTTTGCCTCAAGCCTTCAAACCCCCAAGTGCATGATACCATCACCGAGTGGCCCTTGCAACCAGTGACAAATATCCTCGTTTACACGAGGCAAAGAAACATTGCAAATCCCCTCTACATGCATAGGTGCCAGAATGATCAATAAATTGATCGTGGGCCCTTAATATAAAGAAGAATAAGAAGCGACTTTTGTTTTCTGTCTTGCCGAGCGCCATTTACATCATCGAGACTTTTGATCTGTGTGGCGCTAAGAGCCATTAAACTCATTGAGACTTGTGATCTATTTCTTGCTAAGCGCCGTGTACATCATTGCGACTTTTGTTTTCTGTCTTGCCGAGCGCCATGTACATCATTGAGACTTTTGATCTCTGTCTTGCCAAGCGCCATGTACATCATTGAGACTTTTGATCTATGTCTCGCTAAGAGCCATTTACATCATTGAGACTTTTGATCTCTGTCTTTCTAAGCGCCATGTACATCATTGAGACTTTTGATCTCTGTCTTTCTAAGCGCCATGTACATCATTGAGACTTTTGATCTCTGTCTTTCTAAGCGCCATGTACATCATTGAGACTTTTGATCTATGTCTCGCTAAGAGCCATTTACATCATTGAGACTTTTGATCTCTGTCTTGCCAAGCGCCATTTACATCATTGAGACTTTTGATCTCTGTCTCGCTAAGCGTCCTCGTCTACATATATGTGAATCTCACCCCCCTCCCAACCATCTTTACATCATATTCGAATCTCTTCCCCCAACACACCACCCTAGCATGTATGCGAATCCTAGCCACCCCCACCACCCTTACATATATGCGAATCTCAACCCCCGACACCACATTTTTTAACACCCACATAGACCCTTTGCACCCCCCCCCACCCCAAGATTTTTTTAAGCCACGCACAATTTGCCGTTCTTCTGATGTGTGTTGTTATTTGTGTGTGTGAGTGAGCTTGTGTGTGATCGCGTTACGTCCCGAGAAGCGGCGCACCGAGGCAAAAAGACGTAGCGGCTTACCGGATCAATACATAACTCATTGCTATGCCCCCACGCCCTGTAATTGCGCGCCATTAGCCAAATTCCAGGCAGTTGAAGAGTTTTGTCTTCATTAAATACAATTGTAAGGCCGCGGGCCACTGAGGGGGCTGCCCCCTGTCCACACAGCACTGCCCGCCTCGTGGGCGGAAACCTATCTCCATAATTGGGAGGAGGGGGGTGGGGGGTTAGCCTTATCTTGATCGTTACTAACAGCAGTGGGGCTCGAACAAATATGCAAGGGAGGGGGAGAGAGATTTAAGAGGAAGTTCTTCTTTAAAAACAAAAAGAGATATTCCGATGTTCAAATTCTAATGCTAAGAAATATACTTTCTTTGCGTAAACTCTTATGCTTAGAGACTTATTACACGGTTTATAAAATAGACCCAAGAGACAAAGTGCCCTTCTTCAAAGCTATTCCTTAGATGCATATTCCCCTCCTCATGCACTAATCTTAAGAGACATATTCTGCTGTTCCAACTCTAAGGCTAAGAGACATATTTCCCTGCTCATACACCAATTTCAAGAGACATTTTCCCCTGATCTTAACTTAAACTGTTTCTAAGAAACATAACCCCCGAGTCTGGTCATACACTTATCTATAAACTCCCTCTGCGACTCCTGTTCTTGCCATCGCCTCCCCCCTCCCCCCGCGACTCCGTCTTTCACTGTTGCATTGTTTTCGCGCGTGTGTCCACCGATCAAGTCCCACCCCCCCGCTGTATGGACACACATGTGAGTCAAGTCTATGTAAATGTCATGTCGACAAACGATTCGATGTTGTTTATTTGTAATGCTAATGGAGGACTTTTATCAGCCTTTTGGAATAAAATTAGTGGGGGGGGGGGGGGGTTTGCATCTTAAATTCCCGGGGATCTTATCT
Organism: Lymnaea stagnalis; assembly: GCA_964033795.1. Classification (NCBI taxonomy): domain Eukaryota; kingdom Metazoa; phylum Mollusca; class Gastropoda; family Lymnaeidae; genus Lymnaea; species Lymnaea stagnalis. The sequence continues at coordinate 388,958 of CAXITT010000643.1, read as the reverse complement.
TTTTACAGTAACAAATTTATAAGGTCTCTTTTTGTGTATGACATAAGGTATCGTGTTTGCATCTGGTATCCGAAGATAATACACTTGGGGTATTGTGTGTGTTCCTTTATGGCGTTAACGGCATAGATGAAATGGGCCGCGCGACATGATTGGTCAGAATACGGCTACGTCTTCAACCTCTGTAAGCACTAGAAGAAAAGCCCCCGTTGACGTAAGCTGTGGGACGCCAGGGCCGGCACTGGGGGGGGGGGGAATAGACGATGAGGGGGGGGGGGGACCCCCCAAGGTCCCGCGCTTAACCCTTAGAATATCATAAGTATAACCCGGAGGTAATTAAGCATAGTCCGTTATTTTCATTTCTTCAACCTCTGTAAGCACTAGAAGAAAAGCCCCCGTTGACGTAAGCTGTGGGACGCCAGGGCCGGCACTGGGGGGGGGGGAATAGACGATGAGGGGGGGTGGTGACCCCCCAAGGTCCCGCGCTTAACCCTTAGAATATCATAAGTATAACCCGGATGTAATTAATCATAGTCCGTTATTTTCATTCAACGCGAAGTTCAGCGGTACAAGATAATCAGACGGGCAGCCCGAACGGTTCTCACACTATCCCTTCAAGGCTAATCGCAGGAAGACCTCGAGTAGGCAACATGATTTTAGCGATTACACATGTCCAAGGTTGATTCTGTTTCTGCACCAAAGTAAGAGAATGGGGATCTGCATGAGCAATGACCACTGCCAGGGAAGTTGCACCAGAAGCGATCGTCGAACGGGTATTAAAAGAGCACCATCACAGTCAAAGAAAGAAGCAGTTTGGATAGGAATTGGGAGACGATACACAAGGAGACCCCAGAAGAATATTTTAATGTATTTTTTTTGTTTTGGGGGGGGGGCGTAATTAGACAAGACGTTGGAAACCACGCTGAAGACATGTTTTTACATCGTATTTAATCTGTCTTAGTATCGCTAAGGCTGTCTGTATATACAACAGATAGGACATCGTATTTAATCTGTCTTAGTATCGCTAAGGCTGTCTGTATATACAACAGATAGGACATCGTATTTAATCTGTCTTAGTATCGCTAAGGCTGTCTGTATATACAACAGATAGGACATCGTATTTGATCTGTCTTAGTATCGCTAAGGCTGTCTGTATATACAACAGATAGGACATCGTATTTAATCTGTCTTAGTATCGCGTTTTAAAAACTTCACGTTTGTTCGTGTTTTTTGGGGTAAAATCGTCGGACGGCCATTAGACCCACTTCCCGTAAACCTATCGAGCTAAAAGTTGGCATATAGACTCGATGCTGAGGGCAACATATTCTTTCAAACTTTTAGCCCCCACCGCCTAAGCCGAACCCAAAAAATCTTTTTTTTTTGTTTTTGTTTTTTTTTATGTGTGCTGTTTTTCAAAAGGAAAATGTAGGAAAATATTATGACGCCAATTGCTCGAAATCGTATTCCCGATAAAAGTGCCCTAAATAAACGAGGTTCTTTTAAAATAAATATAACAAGTTGAGTTTGATGGGTAAAATTTTTTTTTTTTTTTTTTTTTTTTTTAAATGG
>CAXITT010000643.1:351084-362515 GCA_964033795.1 Lymnaea stagnalis | reverse complement strand
AAAAAAAAAAAAAAAAAAAAAAAAAGACTTTGAGGCATTTTTACTGTGAAATGCTGCGATACCACGCGTTGGTTTGTTACATTATCTGAACAATACAATTTATAGCGTTATTATTTTTTTTTTTTTTATTTAGCCTGGGCTTAGCGCTGGCTACCCGCGGGTACCAAATCAATTATTCGGTTTTGTCTTTGTTTAATGGATAATTATATATATTTTTTTAAAATTAATGATTAAAAAACCAGCGGCGGTTTACTGGTGATGATTCACAACGCTCACTTCACCACAGATTTAGTCGGCGCACCTTTTGAATCGATCCGTAAAGGTTTCCCGGTGTACCTGCTGTTTTCAGCTGAAACGTGCGACAAATTCCCGTCACGGCATCATTTATTATTTTTATATTTTTTGAAAAATTTGCAATATTTATTATTTAATTTGCAATATTTATTATTTAATTTGCAACATTTATTGTTTAATTTGCAATATTTATTGTTTAATTTGCAATATTTATTGTTTAATTTGCAATATTTATTGTTTAATTTGCCATATTTATTGTTTAATTTCTAATTTCACATCATGCCCAAAAAAAGCAGTGAGAACATTGGTCAGAATTCACTGTACTCTTTAGTAAAACAAAATAATGCTTTAGAAAAAAGAGATTTGATGCAAAAAAATTTTACCACGTGCGAACTGAAAAGAAAAAAAAAGATTCGACCAAACTTCCGTTCGATCAAACTTCCGTCGATCAATTTTTCCGTCGACGAAATTTCTTTCATTCAAAAAAATTTCTTGATACTATTCCACGGTTACGTTATGTATTATATGTTGATATAATAGCTCAACCATAATGTATTATATGTTGATATAATAGCTCAACCATAATGTATTATATGTTGATATAATAGCTCAACCATAATGTATTATATGTTGATATAATAGCTCAACCATAATGTATTATATGTTGATATAATAGCTCAACCATAATGTATTATATGTTGATATAATAGCTCAACCATAATGTATTATATGTTGATATAATAGCTCAACCATAATGTATTATATGTTGATATAATAGCTCAACCATAATGTATTATATGTTGATATAATAGCTCAACCATAATGTATTATATGTTGATATAATAGCTCAACCATAATGTATTATATGTTGATATAATAGCTCAACCATAATGTATTATATGTTGATATAATAGCTCAACCATAATGTATTATATGTTGATATAATAGCTCAACCATAATGTATTATATGTTGATATAATAGCTCAACCATAATGTATTATATGTTGATATAATAGCTCAACCATAATGTATTATATGTTGATATAATAGCTCAACCATAATGTATTATATGTTGATATAATAGCTCAACCATAATGTATTATATGTTGATATAATAGCTCAACCATAATGTATTATATGTTGATATAATAGCTCAACCATAATGTATTATATGTTGATATAATAGCTCAACCATAATGTATTATATGTTGATATAATAGCTCAACCATAATGTATTATATGTTGATATAATAGCTCAACCATAATGTATTATATGTTGATATAATAGCTCAACCATAATGTATTATATGTTGATATAATAGCTCAACCATAATGTATTATATGTTGATATAATAGCTCAACCATAATGTATTATATGTTGATATAATAGCTCAACCATAATGTATTATATGTTGATATAATAGCTCAACCATAATGTATTATATGTTGATATAATAGCTCAACCATAATGTATTATATGTTGATATAATAGCTCAACCATAATGTATTATATGTTGATATAATAGCTCAACCATAATGTATTATATGTTGATATAATAGCTCAACCATAATGTATTATATGTTGATATAATAGCTCAACCATAATGTATTATATGTTGATATAATAGCTCAACCATAATGTATTATATGTTGATATAATAGCTCAACCATAATGTATTATATGTTGATATAATAGCTCAACCATAATGTATTATATGTTGATATAATAGCTCAACCATAATGTATTATATGTTGATATAATAGCTCAACCATAATGTATTATATGTTGATATAATAGCTCAACCATAATGTATTATATGTTGATATAATAGCTCAACCATAATGTATTATATGTTGATATAATAGCTCAACCATAATGTATTATATGTTGATATAATAGCTCAACCATAATGTATTATATGTTGATATAATAGCTCAACCATAATGTATTATATGTTGATATAATAGCTCAACCATAATGTATTATATGTTGATATAATAGCTCAACCATAATGTATTATATGTTGATATAATAGCTCAACCATAATGTATTATATGTTGATATAATAGCTCAACCATAATGTATTATATGTTGATATAATAGCTCAACCATAATGTATTATATGTTGATATAATAGCTCAACCATAATGTATTATATGTTGATATAATAGCTCAACCATAATGTATTATATGTTGATATAATAGCTCAACCATAATGTATTATATGTTGATATAATAGCTCAACCATAATGTATTATATGTTGATATAATAGCTCAACCATAATGTATTATATGTTGATATAATAGCTCAACCATAATGTATTATATGTTGATATAATAGCTCAACCATAATGTATTATATGTTGATATAATAGCTCAACCATAATGTATTATATGTTGATATAATAGCTCAACCATAATGTATTATATGTTGATATAATAGCTCAACCATAATGTATTATATGTTGATATAATAGCTCAACCATAATGTATTATATGTTGATATAATAGCTCAACCATAATGTATTATATGTTGATATAATAGCTCAACCATAATGTATTATATGTTGATATAATAGCTCAACCATAATGTATTATATGTTGATATAATAGCTCAACCATAATGTATTATATGTTGATATAATAGCTCAACCATAATGTATTATATGTTGATATAATAGCTCAACCATAATGTATTATATGTTGATATAATAGCTCAACCATAATGTATTATATGTTGATATAATAGCTCAACCATAATGTATTATATGTTGATATAATAGCTCAACCATAATGTATTATATGTTGATATAATAGCTCAACCATAATGTATTATATGTTGATATAATAGCTCAACCATAATGTATTATATGTTGATATAATAGCTCAACCATAATGTATTATATGTTGATATAATAGCTCAACCATAATGTATTATATGTTGATATAATAGCTCAACCATAATGTATTATATGTTGATATAATAGCTCAACCATAATGTATTATATGTTGATATAATAGCTCAACCATAATGTATTATATGTTGATATAATAGCTCAACCATAATGTATTATATGTTGATATAATAGCTCAACCATAATGTATTATATGTTGATATAATAGCTCAACCATAATGTATTATATGTTGATATAATAGCTCAACCATAATGTATTATATGTTGATATAATAGCTCAACCATAATGTATTATATNAACCCTTTAATTTTTTTTTTTTTTTTTTTTTTGGTCATTGCTGTCCGATGTGATTAGATTTAGATTTTTATGGCGTCGCTCTAAAAGTTTTGAAATTTTAAACATCCATAAAATCTTTTTTGTTGCAGAACATTTTAGTCTCACGTAAGAAAATTGACAACAATAAAAAAAAAATTTAAAAAAAACTGTAACAAAAAAATTAGCCACGTACAGGGAGGGGGAGGGAGCGCGGTGGATAAAATGCGAACTTTCCGGTGGTTAAGCTGTGGTCGCCGTCTGGACGTTGATACAGGGGGAAAAACCTAACAAGAATTTTAGGTGTGTTTTTCTCTCCCCTTCACCCTAATCAAAATTCTTCAAGGCGGCTGGAAGTTACAACCATGACGATGACGACATCAAGATTAATAACTTTGGTCGTCGTCGTTGTTGTCGTCGTCATTGTCATTGTTGTTGATGTTGTTGCTGTCGTTTGTTGTCGTCGTTGTTGTCATTGTTGTTGATGTTGTTGCTGTCGTTTGTTGTCGTCGTCGTTGTCATTGTTGTTGATGTTGTTGCTGTCGTTTGTTGTCGTCGTTGTTGTTGTTGTTGTTGATGAGGTTGTTGTTGGTGGTGATGTTTTTATTATTGTTAGTGAAATGTAAATATTCTGTTCACCTTAAATTAAGCGAGAGCGGTGGGGGTGTGAGTGTGGGGTCGTGGGGGGTTTGGGGGGGGGGTAATTTCCTTACTGACAGGGATTCTTAAGCGAGTGTCGGCCCTACACAAGGATCACAAATTTTATGTAAAACATAATATACTTTTGTATAACCGTGCGGCCCATCATACTGATTGTATCACTTAAGATGAGATCATTTTTTTTTACCGTATCCGGAAAATTGATCGACGAAAGTTTGATCGAACAGAAGTTTTTTCTCAAGTTTACACCATCTAATTTTGGGTCAAATTTCTTCTTGATCCGTTCTATCAAATATCCGTTCGATTAAACTTCCGTCGGTCAGTTTTCCGTCGACAAAATTTCTTTCAAACAAATTTTCGGTAATCTGTTTTTTTTTTTTTTGCTTTTTTTTTTTTAATTACTTTCTTTCTACCCTTCTAAATTTTGAAATTACCTCTTTTTGACTAAAAAAGTAAATTTTTTTTAAAAAAATTTTTTTTATTTTTTTTTTTTTTTTTTTTGCTTTTTTTTTTTTAATTACATTCTTTCTACCCTTCTAAATTTTGAAATTACCTCTTTTTGACTAAAAAAGTGAAGTGAAGTGTTTATTCATAATTAAACACATCGAAAATACGTCACTGAAATTATTTCAACGTGGTGAACAGGCGACCCTATCAAAATTACTCTAATTTCCGTCTTACTAAATGAAACATCTAGCTTTCTATCATTCACGAACTGCAATCGATACTCACTTTTTATACCGAACTCTGACCTAGTTAGCTGAGCGGTTCTTACATTATCATCTGCAGATCTACTGGCTGAGCAGATCAACCAGTCAAGCGCTGCCAGGATCCTCCAAGAATTACCCAGATACAACTGGCTCGAGCAGAAAATACTGCAGAGGAACTCCTACAACCAGAGCCCCGGTGCTGTGACGTTGAGCCCGAGCCATTCGCAGGAAGGGTCGCGAAGTGGGTCCAGCAAGAGTCCGTCCTCGTCTCGTGGCGTCTCAGTGGGGAAATCCCCGAAGTCCAGTCCGGAGAGAGGCTCGGAAACCACCGAGGCGGGCACGAGGGCGAAACGGGTGAAAGACAGGGATGGAACTGATGAGCAGAAGAGCAACCACAAACAGCAAACAGAGATGGACCGGAGGGGACAGAATTCATCGTCCCCAGACATGCCAGAGTTGATTCCCTTGACTAAGTGTGAAACAGCAGATATGTCCGCTCGGACTGAAAAGTAAGTTTTTTTTTTTAATATTTTAAATTATATATATATATATATATATATATATATATATATATATATATATATATATATATAGAGAGAGAGAGAGAGAGAGTATTGGTCCAGTGTTTGTAATTGCCTGCTAGTGGATGAAATTACCCGGGTTTTAAACAGATTTTCAAATATAAACTCAAGAAAACATAGGACTGGTAAGACCTTGAGAAACTTATCCTCAATGCTAAACATCTTCTGAAACTCATCCTCACAAACATATTTTGAAACTTAGCTTTAAAAACTAAAGTATCTTATTGAACACCAAAAAATCCAATGCGTTTACTTAACTACAGTTGTGTAGAACGACTGTTTTATCACCACCAAAATTTGGAAAAACCGATTTAAAAAAATTGGAAAAATAAATATTTCGTTTTTTTTTTTTAAATCCCAAGGATTATTTCCCCTTGCAACCAGAAACGCAAATGATACGAAAAAAATAAAAATTTACCCCCCCCCCCCCTTTTTTTTTTTAAACAACCGTGTTTTACGCGTCACGCCATTAGAAAGTATGGTCTGGTCAGTTATTAAGTTTCTCTCATCGGTTATCTATGAAAAGATCGCATCGATTGATGACAACTGAAGGGGGCTCGTGTCGTTTAGAAGAGCCATTAACATCGGTCTTCCCTCCCTTGGCTTAAACGCAAAAACCAAGATTTCTTTTTTATATATACCAGTTTTTTGTTGATTTCCTCTGAATGAACTCTCGGTCTTAATTTTTTTTTTTTAAGTATCATGACCTGGACGTGACGGAATGCCTAGACTGAATGTCCTAAACCACCTACCATCCCCCACCCCATTTGGGGGAAGGGGGTTTGGAGGACACGACCATTATATTAATCGTTGTATTAAAGTGAATTGCTAAGATGGGCGAAGAAAAAATCCAGTTCATGAATGTTGCCTCTTGGCCCGCACAGTGCAGCATGTTATTATATTTTGGCCTTTTCGCCCGCAGCCCAAACACCATTGCTGAGGGTCTAAGCGAAACTTCCAAGCAAGACCTGACCGCAATGAGGCAGGACCTGGAGTATGACATGAATCCATTTTCGCCAGGTAAGTGGTGAGCCTTTTTACAAGTGTCGGAACTTTTCAATAGTTCAAGTTACGACGTTGACGGACAACAAAATGCAAGTTTTAATAATTGTGCTGTAACTAACCTGATAAAAAATCGATAGTTTTGCCATTGACGAAATCAAATCGATAGTTTCACCAATGAACTAATTAAATTGATTGGTTTCACCATTGACCTATTTAAAATCTATAGTTTCCCCATTTACCTAATCGAATCGATAGTGTCATCAAATGACATAGTCAAATTGATAGTTTTGCCATTGACCTATTAAAAATCTATAGTTTCACCATTGGCCTAGTCAAATCGATCGTTTCGCCATTGACCTAATTAAATCGTTCGTTTCGCCATTCGCTTTTTATCTCCAATTTGTAAAAACAGAAGCACTAAAAAAACTTAGTAATTTTTTTTAACGTTTAAAATTGGCATGTACCAAACTCCTCCCCCCAGATGACGTGTACGACGAGAGCGGGCTGACGATTGATCTCAGTCAGGTGGAAGACAACGAGGGCCCGGCCAGTGACGTCACCAGCCCGGTCTTGGAGTTTGGCGGTGATGGGGCCAACCTGCAACAGAGCAGTCCCGGGTTTGATGGGTCAGTGCCCTTAGCGCTTTTATTTTCTTTCTATCCTTTAAGGTTTCTAAATATGTTTGTAGAGTAGTTATTAGGTACGTTTTATAATTTTATTACAATTTTATAAAATAATTTCTTTTTTTCAATGTATTTTTAATGTAAATATTCCGTTTAAACAAATTTTTAAAAAAACTAGTTCGGACTATTTTCTGAAACAAATATATCGTTAACCCAAGGACCCCCCCCCCCCCCCCCCCCCCCCACCCCCCCCCACCCCCACCCAAAAAAAAAAAAAAAAAAAAAAAGAAACAACAAAACAAGAAAAAAAAAAAACAAACCAAAAGAACAATTAAAAGTTATTGCCTGTTATATTTCTGTTCTGCTTTCTCCATACTGGGGTCAAACGAGTACACGTGACAGCCGTACAATTTGGAGGCGTCGTCGTCAAACGAGAAGTCGTAGTTGATACCAAAAGAGTAGATGATGCAAGGGGATCGGGGTCTGATGTCGGGATCATCACAAATCTCCCAGCCTCCGTCAGCGATTTTTCCCATGCGGAATTTTCGGCGACATAAAACCTGCAAATGGACAGCGGAAATTGTTTGGTAAAGTCATTTGAATTTTTTATTTTTTTATTTTTTTTTATGCACGTGGAAGTTCAGGGCATTCGTTAAATGTGAAGCATTAAGCAATATGAGAGTCGAATTATGTTTGACGTACAAACAAAAAAAATTAGGTCATACTATAAGAGTTCTGCATGTAGTCTACTAAAGGCAGGTCTCCCGTTCACGGGGAGATTANATATATAGATAGATAGATATATATATATAGATATATAGATAGATAGATAGATATATATAGATATATAGATAGATAGATATATATATATAGATATATATATAGATATATATATATATATATATATATTGATTCCGTTTAAGTTAGCGTCCTTTCGAAAAATGCGAGCTGCTCGACAGCTAATATTCCCCCCGACCCCCTCCCCCACCCCCCGCTTCACCGTGACTGTCCTTTTAGCTTTCTACAATTTACCACATTCGCAAAAGTGCGCTACCATGTTTTGCCCTGATGTTAAAGCGCTAATCGTAGCACATATTCATCAAGTTTCATTGGCCATCAGGTTTTATGGGTGGTTTCTGTTTGTTTTTTTCTTAAAAGCTAATAGTACTTCCAAATTTCTTAAAAGCTAATAGTACTTCCAAATTTCTTAAAAGCTAATAGTACTTCCAAATTTTTTCATTATTTTTAAGCCTATAAGTATTTTTTTTTTTATATAATTTTTTTAGGGTAAACTTTTACTTTATTACTTAAACTTAAGCTCTATTCCTTTATTAAGAATGTAAAAAAAAAAAATTTGAACATAACAGTCCGTATGTTTGATGTTGAAAACACTCACCGTTAATCAATCATTAAACTTTCCTACCCTGATAACACTTGATGTTTTTGTCATGTTCTTGTGTTGTTGCTGGTTTTTTTTTTTCTTCCTGAAAACATTTCCTTGTTGTGATGAACTCAATAGCCTCTTATATTATTCATGGCTAATCCACATGTTCACTCAACTGTCAACATCTATTTCCTTTTATTTTATTTTATTCACACTTGGTTTTTTTGTTTTTTCTAATTTAAAAAAAAAAAAAACGATTCTTGAATTAATGAGCTCCCAACACATTTGTTGTTGCTTTTTTTTTTTTTTTTTTTTTTTTTTTTTTTCTTCCTGAAAACATTTCCTTGTTGTGATGAACTCAATAGCCTCTTTTATTTTTCATGGCTATTCCACTTGTTCACTCAATTGTCAACTTCTTTTTCTTTTTATTTTATTTTATTCACCCTTGGTTTTTTTGTTTTTTTTATTTTAAAAAAAAAAAAAACGATTCTTGTATTAGTGAGCTCCCAACACATTTGTTGTTTTTCCTTTTATTTTATTTTATTCACACTTGGTTTTTTTGTTTTTTCTAATTTAAAAAAAAAAAAAAAACTTTTTTTTTTTTTTTAAATTCCAAAAAAATTTTTATTACTTTTTTTTTTTTTTTTTTTTTTTTTTTTTTTTAAAAAAAAAAAATTTTTTTTTTTTTTTTTTGTTTTTCTTTTTTTTTTTTTTTTTTTTTTTTTTTTTTTTTTTTTATTTTTTTTAGTGGTAAATAATTTATCTCAAATTCTTTAAAACAATGCGTCTTTTCATCTGAAACATTTGGCTAAAGAAAACCAAAAAAAAAACAAACAAAAAACAACAAAACCAAATACATTTTCAAAACATTTCACACACATCTAAACCATCCAGCTTGTTGGACATTTTAAAAAAGTTAGAGCCACACAAAGATACGAAACATTTCAGATGTTTCAAAAGAATTGACTTAGTTTTGAAACTATTAATAGCAGACTCTTCTTAACATTAACACAGTGTATATGTTAGTGGGGTGATTTTATACCCTTTAATGGTCTCGAGTATCATCAATTTTCATGTCACATTTTACGGGGAAAACGTCATCAAGACCAGCGCTCCCCAAACGGTGATTCCTGGACCGGAACCTGTCCGTGGGGCCTTATGTTGCTGGTCCGTACAGCATGCATTGTTATGGTCACAATTTTGTTAATTTTTTTTTTTTAATCAATAAATCTTGCACAGGTCGTGGGTGAATTTTTTTTTACAAATTCTACACCGGATCCAAAAAAAAACTTAAAAGTCTGAGAAACGCTGATTGCGTTATGCAGAAAATGGATTTAAATTGTGATAAGTTCCCTGTGGTATAAATCATTTAATATTCTAGTTTTAACTACCCAATAATTTACTGCTTCTATTTTCCCCTCACATTTTAATAATACAACACGATCTGCGGATCACATTAACATTACTTTACTCCTGACTTTTTTCCCCCCTCTCTCAGAAAACATCCACCCACACTCCTGGCCGATGCAGGGCGACGAACAGTCTCAGAGAATTTAACATCGCCACCAGCGAAACAAACTGGTTCTCTTCTTTCTGCTCAGCCGCCCTACGGGTCGACCTCGGCCCACCACGTCAAAAACAGTTGGCACACGTCAAAATCGAACCACGGCAGCGACGACGACGCCCCTGACCCATCTCAGGCGTCAGATGTTGCGCCAGAGGAGGATCAAGCTCCTACGGTCTCCGTGACCGCCCGTTCGGAAACAACAACCGACGCGTCCTCTTGCGGTCCGGTCAAATCTGAGGAATGTTTAGAGCTGCCCCCAAGAGGTAATCGCTCCGAATGTTTAGAGCCACCCCCAAAAGGTAATCGTTCTCCGGTGACGAGCTCGTCGGTGGGCCCAGCTTCCGGAAATTGTTCGCTGAAAAACTCAACGGTGCCCCAAGTGGCGGCCGGAATTCAAGATTCGGTTTCGTCGGGAAAGTGCTCAGAATGTCCAAAAACTTTTCACAAGCAGCCTCCGGGTTACGGAAAGCCCATACATGTCATCAAATGTGCCGGCTGCAGTGCGGGTATCAGTTCAGAAACTAACACTGCCACAACCGTGACGTCGGCATCAGCGTGGGCGGCGGCGGCGGCGGTGACGACTACAACGAAAACAACGACGACATCTCCACCAACTGCCCCCGTGCCCAACGGGGACACCTTGCCCGTGCCTTTGGATCTGTGCCTGAAAAAATCAGGTTAGAATTGCAGTGTGTGTGTGTGTCTTTCTGCCTGCCTGTCTGTCTGTGTGTGTGTGTGTGTGTGTGTGTGTATGTATGTGTGTGTGTGCGTTTGCGTGTGTAATGTAACTATTATAAAAAAATAACCTTTGTCGTGGAGATTATTAAATGTATTGCTTGAATAAAAGGTTTAATATTTTGACTTGTTATCTAATTTTAGGTACATATTAAATTATCACGCAGGACATATGTTGTTGTTTTTTCAATAGACTGATATAAGAGCTTATTCTGTTTTAGTACCACGGTAAACATGCACTAAATCAGACCATTAAAAGACTACACAAATACTAAACACACATCTGTCACACCTATCACATAGAGACCAATGAAATTTAAGAACGTGTTAATGTTCAGGTACGATACCCCCTCCCCCGCGCCCCACACACACACTCCCAGATCCCAGCCATGTTGCGCATTTGAATTATTTTTATTAGTTATATTGAGATGAATAGTTTAGGAATTAACATAAGCGATGTTGGTGCTGTTCATCTTGGACTGATTCCTTATAAAATATTCTTTAATTAAATCTCCACTACTTCTACCAGAATTTTTTTTTTTGTATTGCAAGCAATTCTCTGTAGTATCAAAAGTTTAACCGTTATAAATATATATATGTATATATATATATAAATATATATATATATCTATATATATATATA
>CAXITT010000643.1:323252-350051 GCA_964033795.1 Lymnaea stagnalis | reverse complement strand
CCCCCCCCCCCCCCAAGAAGGTAGTGCAACGTTTCTAAACATTTTTTTTTTCTTTTCAATCCTGCATTTAGAATCTTTATCGTCGTCTAACGTGAGGGTTAAGGGCAACCCCCCGGTACAAATGGTATTGCCCCAAGTTCAGCACAAGGTAGCCGTCGCCCCATCACCTCTCGTGGGCGTAACACCAACAACGCCGTCGGCAGACCTGAAGGTCGCAGGGAAGACGGCGGTCGTGCCGTCTGTCCAGAATGTGCATGGAATCGGTGAGTTCAAACAGGTTCCCAAATTTTGGCTCCTTACGATGAGCCCCAAAACAACGCTACCCCGACCCCACTAACTAAAAAAAGAAAATTAACATTTTATGACATTCTTGTTATGAAAGGTAATTTTTTTTAATCTTATCGCCAGATTTCTTTTAATGCTGTTGACAAGCTAAATTTTTTTTTTTGGTTTTGTTTTTTGGTTTCTTTAATTTTTGGAGCGTGACGGGAAAATGACAGGACAATCTCGGTTACTTGGAGGATATCTAGTGATAAGTGCCTCGCCATAGAGAAGCTTCAGTGTCTGGCAGCGACACTTTTCAGCAAAGTCTTTAGGTCATCATTAGAGATGACATCATCAGAGATGACTTCATTAGATATGGCATCATTAGAGATGCCTTCATTAGAAATGACTTCATTAGAGATGCCATCATTAGAGATGACATCATTAGAGATGGCATCATTAGAGATGACATCAGAAGAGGTGACTGCATTGGAGATTTGACTTCATGAGAGGTGACTTAGAGAGGATTTTGTTAGAGATAACTTTAATAGAGATGACTTCATTAGAGATGACTCCATTGAAGATGACTACATTAGAGATGTCATTATTAGAGATGACTTCATTATAGGTGACATCATTAGAGATGCCATCATTAAGGTGACATCATTAGAGATAACTTCATTAGAGATTACATCATTAAAAATGACTTCATATGAGATTTGACTTCATTAGAGGTTACTTAGAGATAAATTCATTAGAGATGACATCATTAGAGATGACATCATTAAAGATTTATAATTAGAGATGACCTAGAGATGACTCCATTAGAGATGAATTCATTAGAGATTTATGATTAGAGATGACCTAGAGATGACTTCATTAGAGTTGACCTATGTGAAACGTTTAAATTGTTATCGTTGGAATTTTCTTTTTTTCATTTTCATGTTATGCTGTAATGAATTGTATAGAGACAGGCCATAGCTTGAGCAGAAAACAAGAAAATTTGATTTGTGAAAGAGATCTATATGTTTTTAAATGTGATATTGTTGTATCAAATGTGCTAGTATAAGAAATCATGAGATACTGAGCAGTTATTTCATAATGAAATATTTAATTGAAACGAGGGGGGGGGGGGGGGGGGGGGGGGAGTTTTTTTTTTTAAAATACAATTAATATATTTTCTTAATTATGTATGTAATGTATTTATATAGGTATATATATATATATATATATATATATATATATAATATATAAATGTAAGTATATAAGTATGTATGTATGTATGTATGTATGTATGTATGTATTTATGTATGTATAATGATGTATAGATTTTTAAAGTTCAGTTTTATAAAGTACATTCATCAATCCAATATTAAAATCTATCTTAAGAAAATATCGCTGGCAGACTTAGATGTGAGTGAGGTCGTTTGGTTTAAAATGTACGCTGTTTGCAAAATTATTGGAGGGACTAGAGTGAACTTTTAATCAAAATATTATGTGGTGTTTATTTTTTTCTGACTTGATACAGCTACTCTTAAAACTATTTTTCCTCTCAACTGCCACAGACTCCATGCACACGGACCTGACAGACGAAGGAATCCTTTCCGCGAAAGCTCAACAGCGCACAGAGTTCAAGGTTGAAACAAGCTGCCCCATGCACTCCGACTCTGTGGACCTCTGCATCAAGTCGTCGAGCGTCATCAGGTCTCTGGCGGCCGACGTCGCCGCCGGTATCGATGGCCCGGCCCGCCAGTGCCACCTCCGCAGTGGCGGCGGGGTCAACACCTCGGACGGCGGGCCGGTCATAGATGAGAGGATAACCATCGGTCTGGCGCTGTCGGCGGAGCTCGAGACGGAGACGGACCGGGACCGGGCGAGTAAGCTCATGTCACGTGACGACGACGGCGACACCTCCGTGGGGAAAATATCCCATTCCATCGATATCATCTCCCCCGGTCTCAAGTCGGGCGTCATGGATGGCCCCATGGCTCTGCCCGCCTCGTACCAAGAAACGTCCAAGTCGATGACGGATGCGGAGCTCGATCAGGAATTCCAGAAACATTTGATCGAGTTCAAGGCGTTGGAAAAACTCGCCGAGCGCAAAGCTCAGGAACAAATGCAAGTCGCTCTGATGAGGAAAAGAAAGGCCGAGATGTTACGGATCATGGAGCTGAAGAAGGCCAAACGCGATTACGCGCGGGTGGGACAAATCGGTGGCTTATCACAAGATACGGATAAGTCGCTGGCGGTCTCCACGTCGTCGTCAAAATGCGCGACCGTCTTAACATCAACCCAAGCACCTCATCAGGGAAACGTTTGTTTATCTCAGCACGGTGTCGTGTCCACGCCTGCAGACACATTGTCAACGTCTTCGTTGAGCGTTGGTGTCCCCGCGGCAACACTCGACCAGGCGCATGCTATTTTAAACCTCCCTGCCACAGATTCTGTGAACAAAATTTCGTCATCGTCTTTGCCTGGATGCAGGTCGGCGGGAGGGCAGACAACCAATGCCGTTTCAATACAAACAGAGTTAGTCACGGACAAACAAGATCCCCAAACTGCTGAGTTGGCCACAACTTCAATTAAAAGTGAAATAGTGGATAGTAGTTCGTCTTCAAAACCAACGCAGGGGCCTCCGGTGGATTGTAAAGCTGAAATGATGGACACGGGCGCAAGTGATATTCCGAATTCGGACGATGGATCTAAAAGTATCGGTAAAGAAGCCATGTTTTCTGTTGGCAACACCGCACAGAAGGCTGACAACAGTTGTGTCGAGACCGATATGGATACATCTTCATTCAGTGGCGTTGATGAGCAAAACAAAACAAAAACTGATGTGGAGCCGAAGGCGGAGAAAGACGCCGGCAAATTAACGGAATCGTCCGTTTCGGTAACGCCCGTGCCGGCCCATCAAACACACCCCCAGCCGCTGCCTTTGGATATGTCTCAAGATTCGTTGTCAAATATGCTCTACTGCCAGGGACCCTACCGTCGCAGGGACACCGCCATTCTGGAGCCACCGTTTCTTGGCAAAGAGCAGCCCAAAGATGACCGGCCTCAAAAAGCCCACAGCCAGCGTCCGTTTCAAACGGCCGGTAATTTAATTGTACCCATTGGTGGCCCGTTTTCACTCTCGGGCCCCGGCCCGTCTCATTCCCCGTCTAAGCACTCTCCGGGGCACCCGTCAGGGACTAAACATTCCAGTCAAGTTTCAAAATCCCAACAGAATTATCGGTCTATAGCTCCTCGACCGTCTGGCACTCACGCGTATAAGGCCTCGGCCAGGCCGTCCTCGAACAGCGACGGAGCCACGTCCCATTCTAATCCCGGTGACAAAACCGAAGCTCCCCTCCTGAGGACGCAACGGAAGTCCTTAGACGAGTCTGATCTTCGTGAACACATCCGCTCGTCACAACGAACTGTTACGGACTCGGGGCCGAGATCCGCTGATCAAGTCAACAAAGCTTACCAGAGTTTTCAGCAGGTCATCTCGGATAAGAAAACGCCCACAAGGTCGGGTGATTCTCTAGGTCTACCGCCTCAGTCGCAGCAGCACCAACAAGTGATGCTGAAGCCTATGATACCTACACACCCTGCGCAGCTGGTCGAAGCTCTTCGCTCAAGTGAGCGACCCGGATTTTTACCAGAGGATGCTGAGAAAAAGAGCGCTTTCAAAGTCCACGTCAGGCCTCAAAGTAATCTGGTCATTGACCTCACGCGAGAGGGGAGACCATCGAGTGCGGATAAGTTTACGATGAGCGCGCCAAGTCATCCACACCCCCAACAAAGTGCGGTTAGCCAGCCATCTCCGATAGAGGATTCCCTTCAATATGCGAGACAAGACTCCTCATCTAGAAGGGGCCAGACATTCCCAAGCAATGTTGGCCATAGAACAGGCCATCCTTCTGAAGAAACACCTGGGTCTCTGTTCGCGGATTACCAGCAGAGCCAGGACAAATGCTCTCTACCTAACGGATTTAACAGTGACAGATCCCGACCAGGCGGATTCCTCACCAACCGACATCGTCTGCCGGCGAGGGAACCAGCGAGGCCAGTGGCAGTGAAGGATGCGGGTTTTTTTAGAGATCACGTGCGTCCGAGCATGTCCTCGGTGACTCAGCACAGGCAGAGGTACATGAATCCCGTCAGTGTGTCCGAGGGTCACCTGTCCATTCCGACACAGCCCATCCTCAGCGCTGGTTACCATAAGTCCCCTGATGAGCTTTCACCTGTATACGGCTCTGGAGCTCATCAAGTTGTCTTGGCCAATTCTTGGGTGGACGACCAACAGCTTCCCAGTGGCATAGAGTATCCGCCTACGCACGGACCTGGCCAGTGGAGAGGGCATTCCCCAGTCAACTCTTCTCGAACCACTCACCTCATTGGCAGCCAATCCATGGATATGTATCCGGAGGTGGAAATCAGTAACCGGATGCTGACAGAGGATCTAGAAAAACAAAGAAGTCGCTCGGACATCCACCCGGCCTTCCACAAGCCCGGTGACCTGGTTTACAAGCAACAAAAGCAGATCCAGATGGAGTCTGGTTTGGGGTACAGCCAACCGGCGATGGGCGTCAGCCCCAGCCACCCCAACAGTTTGACTCACTCCAACCTTCACCCCAGCGCGGCACCTCATCACCAGCAATGGGGATTTCAGCCCCGCCCTGCCATAGCTGGACCAGGAAGCATGAACGAAAGCTATCTACATCACCAGATGCAGCAGCAGCAGCAACAACAGCAGCAGCAGCAGCAGAAAAAAATGCGGTCCCATCAGCAGTTAGAGATGACTCCTTCGTGGAGAGCTTACGGAACAGTAGATACAAACAGTTTAAGTTCTGCTGCCTTACAGGTAGGCCCACTTTAATACCAAACATCAGATTGGTGACGGTGGTGGCTTTGTCACTTAAACATAATTTTGAAATTGGCAAAAAAAAACATAAATGCTTGTTTCAAGTAGATAAAATCACTTTACTCTCTGAGATAAGTGAATGTTTCAAATAATATTAGTTTCTAATTTAATAAAAGACAGAAGTTAAGTCTTATATGTACCATATTAACGTATGAATAATAAAAAAAAATTGTTCAATAAATTTACTGTACATTAAAGTTATAGAAAAAAAAATTTAAGTATCTTTTCTAAGTAACCATTAATTTTAAATCTTCAAAACATGATTAGCGATTTTACATGTTTTACCATTGAATCCTTAAACCCAGTCCTGTCATTTTGCCAAAAAGATAATAATTGGTGGACAGCACACCTTGTCCTCATCTTTCATTTTGTCTACCAAACTGATTTTCTTCACCAGCCAAGACCATCGTACCTACAAAGCCAGGCCATCAACCCAAATGTAACCAGCATGCCCGATGCTCTGGCGTACCAGAAGCTGCACCAACAGCACCAGCAGCAGGCCCAGCATCAGCATCAGCAGCAGATGATTCAACAACAGCAGTATCAGTTTCGGCAACTCAAACAAGGGCGGACACCTCAGAAGGCTTTGGCTCCTCCCCAGGGTTCCTCCCCCACTAATCAACGCATGGCTGTTGCGCCGCCCCCTAACACTAATCAATCTTTGGCCTTGCCCCAGCTCATGTTTGGGGAGTGTTCAAGGTAACTAAGTTGCATGTCAAAAAATGGAAATAATCATTAACAATGATTTAATATAATGATTAATAATTAATTAATGAAATAATTGTCCGTGCGTTACAAAAAAATTAATTTGTATGGTATAATTTGGATTTACTTAAAGGCACCAAGATTATATTCTTTGGAAAAACAAATTAAAATGTGTGTATATTTTTTGGTCACAAATCATAATTTTCAAGGTAAATTATATCTTCCAGCTCACCAAATTACCCTAACATCTCACCAACTACCTCACAAAACCCTGGCCTGATGATGTCACAGAATCAGGGTATCCACCATAGACCAGGCGACCCAGAACACCTGGCCATGCTGCACCAGGTCTGTGCCATGTTTGTCCCTTATCTAGTAATACTGCCACATGAACTTGATTGGTGGCAAAAGATTTAAAAGTCTATTGGCACCTGTCTTTTAGTGTATTGATTAAAAAAAACAATGAGTTTAAAATTTGTGTTAAACAATTTTAAAATTTCTTGAAGAAATGCATTTTTTTTTTAATGTGGTGGGCCGTAGTCAAAAATCTTTTTTAAAAAAAAAAAAGAGAGAGGTTATTATTTTGCACTAAAGTTGATCAATTGGTAGACTCATTTGACAGAAAATTAATTTTTGAGATCTGCAAAAAAGTGTAACTCTAACAATACACCAGTTACTCTCAAACCGAAATATTTTCATTTTAAGATCTCAATAGCCAAAACTAATTTGTCTTAAATGGTTGTTTCTTTCAATTCTATTGATCAGCAAAGACAGCAGTCAAAGCACTCAGTGTATGACCAGCGAGCTCACCAGTCGGCTACACAATCCAATACTCATGTGCCACCGGGAATGCAACCGAATTCCGTGTCAATGGCATCACATCCCGGCCCACCAGCTCGTCCAGCTCCGGGATACGGGCTGATGGGACCAGGGGCCGGTCACACCGGAAGTGTCACCAACAGCCTGTGCCGAGTGTGCGGGAAGGTGGCTGTTTACCTGTGCTCAAGCTGCAGGCGTGTCTGGTATTGTAACCAGCAGTGCCAGGTGGGTCATTCAGAATCAGAGACTCAACTCGATTCCAGGAAGATAATTCAAAATAAAAATTAGGTTTAAGAAGGGAGATAATTTTAAATATAACCTTTTTTATTTTTATGGTTGAATAACATTTATTTATGAAAGAAAGGCCATTTTATTACTTAATTTTATTTTCTGAATAATAATCAGAATATATTTTACTTGACTCAAACTGAGAAATACCTGGATTTCAGTGTTTTCTGAGCCAGATTACCTATAGCCTCTCAGATATTAAGTGGAAGAAGACAAAAATGTTACAAAATTATTTGTGCTCACCACCAGGGCCGTATTGATAACCACCAACTCATTTATCAGAATTACATTTCATTCATCCTTCACAATATATCATTATAAAATCATGTATAATAATTGTATTATATTATTTCAGACCAAACACTGGGGAGTCCATGCAGCTGAATGCAAGCCTGTCACCTGATTCTCTTGTCTCGGGATCGCCAATAACAAAAAATAATGTTTCCGCTTGTTCTCACTACGTGCCTCTGGTGGCCGGCCTTTTTTTTTTTTTTTTTTGTTGGTGGGGGGGGGGGGGGATTCTGAAATGGACAAGACCAGCATTCGTCAGCTAAGATTCCTTGGTCTTACAGACGATATCCGATGTCCATTCATGTGTCTTACACATTGCTGCTTTACTGGTCAAGGAAAAAACATGCTCCGCGCAGATGTTGATGGCTATTCCATTCCATTAAAATAAATAGTAGCGTATTAAAAACAAAAGATTATTTACTTAACAAATATTATAAAATATTAATAAAATATGAACGGGGTGTTTTTGAAAAAAAATTATTTTACACAAACAGTATTTTAAATTTTTTTTTTAAATTATAAAAAAAATGTGTTTGTTCCTATTTTATATTATCATATGGAAAAAAAGAAACAATGTGTTGAAGTTGAATGAATAATATTTGTCACTTTGGAATAACTACTGTAACATCCTGTTTGTTATATCTTGTTGTAGAGGGTTTTCTAGAACTTCAGCAGGCATCCTGTTAGTAATTAACTGACGTAAGGGTCCAGCAGAAGTTTTATGTTTTGGCCATGAATGTTAAATTCAAACAAACCAGCAATGCTGCTCAACTGGTTTTGTATGTTTCATGTGCATCAATAGTTGAATAATTATTTTCCTTTAAAAAAACAAAAAAAACCCAGATATTTTTACACATGCAGACAGATGCCAAACTTTTTGTTGACTTGATAAGCACCACAACACTGACATTAATGACTTGTCACACATTGACACCGTAAGACTAAGATATTGTACCAGATGCCGTCAGATTCTACATACTCTCATCAACCTAAGACTAAGACAAAAAAAGATTAAAACGTTTTGAATTAAAATTAATTTTCAGCACTCCAGATTTCAAAGATGTTGTCAGATCGTTGACAATCGTAGGACATTAACTCTGAAGGAAGCTCACTAGTTTGCACTGGTCAACAACTTGGATGCCAACATTGAGAAATTGATTGCTTGTTTAAGAAATAAGTTTAAACAATAATCATCGCATTCAGAGGTGAAAACATTGTACAGATTTCTTACAACTCAATTGGCATGTCTATCATTTCTTTATTTCTCTTTTATTTGCTCCACAAATATCTGTTCCTAAAAATTTAATTTTAAAATTTTTTTCTTAATTTATCAATTAATTTTACTCCATTAATTTATCAATTAATTTTACTCCATTAATTTTATCATGATTTAAACATTTTGGGATTAAAAAATGTGGTTGAAATTGTGTTGGTTAATTTCATATCTTATTTTAATTAATTTATTTTTTAAATATTATTTTTGTACCTTTGCATTCCAGTATCGAATCAATGTGTTTTCTCTATGATTGTATAGGTCAGCCAATCATGTGTTTCCTCTATGATTGTTTTGGCCACCCAATCGCTTTCTTATTTTTGTGCCCATTGTAAAATAATGTAAATAGCTCTCCTTAGCATCTGCTCATTTCTTTTTGGTTTCACTTTTTCTTCTGTCTGTCTCAAATGTTTCTTACTATAAAAAAAGATATGAAGCGGTTTTAGTCAGCTGTAGACTGTATGAATGGCAAGATAACTCATTTAATCTTGATTTGGTTAAATTAATTAATTTTTTTTTTTTTGATTTCCAAGAAATCCAAATAATGTGTGATATAGTTTCTTATCACAAAGTATTCATTTTGACCTGTCTGTGTGGACAGTATTACAAACAGGTAGGGAAAAAAAATCTTAGGTCCCTTTGGAATATATTATGTCCTATATATCCATGAAAAGGGATATATTGAAAAATAAAATTTTCTGTTGGAACTTGAACAACCTGTCAACAGAATTTTGCCACTGTCATAGTAAACGAAGAGGACAGTCACTCATTAAGTTATATATTTTTTAAATAAATTAAAAATTCATTCATTCCCTTTGAAGCCAATTACTATTGTATTTTTAAATTTTGTCAGCCACTATGTATTGCACAGTTCTTTACTTTAGATTTTGTTCATGGTTAATGAATGATTTCTACCCAATTTTTAAAAAAAAATTATGACTTATGATGTGGAAATTGCTTGCTATATGTTACACTCTTCTAAATATTTGTGTACAACATACTATTCAATCAATGAATTTTTCAGGAAACAGGATGGCCTATAATTTAGAATATTTAAAATAACTTGTTTCACATGTCCACTGACGTAATATTGTTCCATAAATATTTTACATAAATAAAAAAATAAAAATCTTTAATAATCAAGTAATTTTTTTATTGACAGGATAATTAATGACCTATTTAACGAATTATTTTTAAAAAAATTAAAAATTATCTTTTTAAATAAAAATTTCAGGAGAGAAAAGGAACAAAAGCGTTATGAAAAGAAGAGACCAAATTGTTCAAAATAGATTCTTCTAAAACGAAACAATAAACTTTTTGAAAGGTTTTGTAGTTATGTCTATGCTTTCTCCCTCACAATAGAAATACTTCATATAAAATCAGATTGTGATATCATGAGAAAGTTCGGATCATTAATAATAAAAATTATACAAAAACTTAAAATTTGCATTTTTCTTCCCGTGTGGAATTAATGTGTTCTTTTTATAAATATATACATTTATTTTTACTCACTGAAATCCAGATGTTAGAAATTTTTGAGATGCAGAAAAATTTTTAACTTGCAGAAAAAAAAGGCTTAAGACATCAATTTTTATCTTTTCTTAAATAAAAAAAATTATTTGCTTATTGGCTTTTTTTTTTTTTTGTTGTTTTTTTTCTTTGATATGCAGGAAAAATTTTAACTTGCAAAATAAAAAATGCTTAATATATTAATTTTTATTTTTTTTTAAATAAAAAAAAAAATATATTGTTTGCTTATTGGCTTTTTTTTTTTTAAAATACTTATAATGAACTGAATAAAATCTTCTGCTATACAACTTGCTATTGCCATATTGAAATCAATGCAATTTTATGACTTCCTACAAGATGTGTCTTACACTAAAAACCTGTTGACTGGTCATTCAACTCAAAAGCTTCTGAATTATCAACTGAATTTGTGGTTTACAATATTCATTATCAAATGACACCAGATTTGTTTGAAACTTATGCATGTTGACAATGGAAGTTCTAACATGTTTATTCCTTTCACAGAACATTCTCATTTCATTGATCTCAGCCGTTTCAGTTACTGTTATATTATAATTGTTTACAAGTTATTTACTTGTTGATCCAATTTTATATTACTATTTTGATGTCTTGGTCCAATTTATATGAATTGTTTTATGATGTTGGTCCAATGTAAATAAACTTTTATTTGTCTTGGTCCAATTTATATAAACTGTTATATCTATTGGTCCAATGTAAATAAATTTATACAATATTGGTCAAATTTAGATAAACTGTTTTATTTAATGGTCCAATGTAAATAAACTTTTATTTGTCTTGGTCCAATTTATATAAACTGTTTTATCTGTTGTTCCATTGTAAATAAACTGTTAGCTGTTTTTACCCAACTTTATGAGGATTTTTTTTTCCTTACATGTTTGATCAACTAAACAAATATTATACTGTACATCTCTTCAACATATGATATTGTTGTTTGTTGTTTACTTTAGTTCCGGAGGACTGTCTCCGGGTGGCTGTTGTTTTGATATTCATCATGACGCTGTGCTTGCCTACCATAACTTATTGCCTACTGTTCCTACCTAACCAAAGAACCTGCTCTGTTGCACCTGGGTCCATACAGTAATTATTATTAAAGTTGCTTACACTTTCCTGAGTTACCCTGTAGTAGTCACGGTGAAATACAAATGTGGTGGCAAGTTAAAAGTGTGACACTGTACTGTCACTCCAGATCACTTTGTGTCATCAGACGATCAGATCTATAAGCAACCTTCAGATATAATTAAAGATTATGATCTCGTTGTGATAAGTCAGAGATCAGATTTCTTCAACATTGACACTAACAATCAACAATGTTAATTATGTTATTGCTGAAAAATTGACATTTTAAGATTTCAAAATACATTTGTTTAATCTTTGTTTAATTTTTATCCCTATCCACCCCCAAACACACTCCACCGCCCCAAACACACCCCATTCTCCAAAACCCCCTCCCCCCTCTATGTGAAAACACACCCAATGGCCTCCCCCCCCCACCTGATTTTTTTTTTTTTAAAATCGGGGCAATGAAATGTCTATCTATAAAAAAAGAATGGAATTTTCTGTATAAACTTTGTAAAAAAGATTTGACACCAGGCAAGTCTCACAACGTTAGTCTTGATCTTTGACACTTTCTTGAAATCCATGTAAAAAGCTTGAAAATGGCCTTATATTTTTAACAGATTCCAATTTATGCAACATGAAGTTTTTAATATTTGTGATTAATATAATACAAATATATTTATATATATATACACATTTTAAAAAATGTTCAATACCGCCTTTGTACATGCTTAAATTTGCTCAAAATTTTAAATATGGTGGACTGGTTTGTTTTTTTAAATTTTAAATTGTTCCCTTTATTTGTTGTTCTAATCTTTGTTGTTGCCATGCAACATTTGCCTGTCTATTGCTTTCCTTTTTAACATATCAATGTGTTTTGAACCGTTAATCATTGAAAACTGTAACTATTTTTTTTTTAAAGTACAACTCAGTGCTGTTATTTTCAACTACTAAAATATTGTGTTGATTTCTAACACAGTTTCAATAAAGGAATAATGTTAAAAACAAAAAAAGTTTTATAAAACATTATTAATTATTATTTCTTTTTGTTGTGGGAGATCTTCTATATTATCCGCAGGGCAGTGTGACTGTGTATGGTTTTTTATTTAATATTTTGTTAATTGAAAAAAATTAAAACCACAAAAATGGACGCAACCAAATTGGACATGGTCATACCTCCTGAATCTATGTTGGTTTCTGGAAAGTTTGATCACAATCACCTTAACAAAAAAAATATTATATATATATATGTATATATATATATATATGTATATTTATATATATATATGTATATGTATATATGTATATATGTATGTACATATATATATATATATATATATGTATATATATATATATATATATATCTATCTATATATATATATATATATATATATATATATATATACATATATCTATCTATCTATATATATATATATATATATATATATATATGTGCGTGCTCGCATAGAGTACAAAATCGCAATGTTGTGCTACCACTGCTTACATGACCTGGCGCCGTCCTATCTGAAAGAGCTGCTTACGCCTTATGTACCCACTAGAGAGCTCCGCTCATCCGATAGTGGCAAACTCTCGACACTACGTGTTTGAATTGAGACTTACGGAAAGCGCACTTTCGCATTTGCTGGTCCAACAATTTGGAACGCCCTTCCTGTCGATCTCAGAAACAACCAGACACTGGAGTCCTTTAAAACCAACTTAAAAACACATCTATTTCGCAAACACCTTCTGGGATGATTGTCAACCTTATTTTCTAGTTAATGGCTGTGTTGCTTGGGGTTGAAATGGCTAGAAAGACTTTGCAATTGTATGCTAGTAATTAGTTTTTGTAGTGTTGCGTTTTTTTTAAATGTGGTAAATTATAGATTTGTATTTTGTTCGCTTTGTACTGCGCTTCGAGCCTTTGGGGATGAAGCGTGTTTTTGAAATGAACTTTATTATTATTGTATATATATATATATGTATATATATATATATATATATATGTATATATATATATATATATATATATATATATATATATATATATATATATATATATATATATATATATATATATATATATGTATATATATATATATATATATATATGTATATATATATTTATATATATATTAAGATTAAGATAAAAGAATGAGCTAGGCTGGCGATAACGCCAAAGAGACGAAGTGATGTAAATACGTTTGGATTCTTAAAAACAATAATATAATTTGATTTTCTATTATTGTTCAGAATCTAAAAAATTTAAATGCGCAAAAAAAATGTATCCACTTTTATGTTAGTAAATGTTTAAGTATTATCAGTATAAATTAGAAAGAATAAAGGAAATATTTTAAGCATTTCATCGGAGTTTGAAAGTTTTGAAAAAAATAATTAATTAAAAAAAATATCTAAGCTAAGAATTACATCGTAATCGCATTTATCGGGAAAATACCAAACATCTGTTGTTTTTTTGTGAGTTTTAAGTGCGTTGATAGCATTTGCGATATAAAATTAAATTTATCTGAATGTGGTCAAACAATATTGAAATAAACACACGAATGACGCGATAACACAAATTTCCTATTTTAGCAAAAGCCATTATTAATTCATAATCATTTCATCGGTAAAACCCAAACATCTGTTTATTTTTGAAGTGGCCATAGTAATAGTTAATAGGTACCGGAGTACCAATAGCCGCAAATTCGGACCCGGCTGGTCACGTGAGGTTGGTCATGTGACGGTAATGACAGACACTTCCTGTTGGCGTTCCATCTTAGTCGCCATTATTATCAATCGAGAAATGAACCATATTTTCAAGAATTTCATATAGCTCCCAAGAAATGCGAAGAAAAATGTGACGTACAGCTGAAAGAAAGTAAGAATACGTTTATGTTTATAATTTTATGGTATTTTTTAATTGTAAAAAATAGGTGCCGGTCCGGTACTCAGTGATGGATTGCCTAACTTTTAACTACCAGTTCCCACCTCGATGCAAGCTAAATCACAACTGCAAAGATACTAAATGTCTAAAACAATTTTTATATTAACAACTTAAATTGTTTTATTGTTACTTTATTAGGGTAAAAGTGCAGTTCAGGTGCGTATATTATTTCTTAAGGTGGTCCATGGGTCAAAATTTTTTTTTCTATGTTTCTTAAATTAAAATTTTTTTTTAGTACATACTAACTATACACCAATAGAAAGACAAAAAAACAGAAGTTTATTTTAAAAAAAATTTGATTGACTTTTATTGCAAAAATTATATAATTTTACGGACCTGTTTACTCTTACGATTTTGGCGCACAATGTACGATTTTGAGGTGTTAGCATGTATACTGTATGCTTATTTTTTTCTATAAATATAAGGTATTGAACGATTTTGTGATAATATTGAACGATTTTATGAGTTTGAGAGTAAACAGGTCTGATTTTATACAAATATTGACAGTTACGCAAAATGTATCAGCACCAAAAGGTTTATCAACATCATAATGAAACTTTGCACACTCATTAAGAATAGAGTTGTTAAAAAAATTACAAAGCTTTCTGCATTACAGTTATTGGAGCATCTACAAATGACATATTTGTGGAGTCACATAATTTTCTGGCAAAATACCGGGGGTAGCATATGTAAAAATATAATTTTAAAAGTTCTGTTGGACAGATCTGAAAAAAGGAGGTGTCACTTTGTAGATAATATCAATGGTAAGAAGCATGGAAAGTTTGAAGCCTGTAGCTGTTATACTTTTCCTCCTGATACAATTGGCATTCCTAAAAAATCTGAAAATCATGAAGTTGAGAAAAACGAAAAAGAAGTCCAAAAATGTTTTTTAAAAAAATTAAAGACTACATGAACAAGATTTAATGCATAAAACATGTACATATACTATTCATAAATGAAAAACCAATATAAAAATACAGATATAAAAGATAGAAAATTAACAAAGTCATATTTTCAAACACCAACCCCCTTGTCCCAAATAAAAAGTGTATAACAATAAAAATAATTTAAAATTTTCTGTTGGACAGATCCAGAGGAGGGAGGTGTCATTATGTAGATAATATCAATGGTAAAAAGCATGGAAAGTTTGAAGCCTGTATCTGTAATACTTTTCTTCCTGATACATTTCGCGTCCATGAAAAATCTGAAAAATGTAAAGTTGTGAAAAACGAAAAATAAATTTTTTAAAAATTAAAGACTACTTGAACAATTTAGGATGTATATACCATGTACATGAACCATTCATAAATAAAAAAACAATAAAAAAACACAGATATAAAACACAAAAAATTAATAAAGTCATGTTTTCAAAATAACAACCCCCCATCCCAAATAAAATTATAATAATAATAAAAATAATTTTTAAATCTCTGCTTGACAGATCTAAAAGAAGGAGGTGTTATTATGTAGATAATATCAATGGTAAAAAGCATGGAAAGTTTGAAGCCTGTAGCTATAATACTTTTTTGAAAATTTGAAAAAAACGCAAAGTTGAGAAAAACAAAATATTTTTAAAAAAAATTAAAGTCTACTTATTGAACAACATTGTATGCGTATACCATGTACATATACTATTCATAAATGAAAAAACAATATAAAAACACAGATATATATGATAGAAAATAATAAAAGTAATGTTTTTAAAAGCAACCCCTTGTCGTAAATAACATGATTATATAAAAAATTCTGGAAAAATTGTCTATCATGTGAGTGTGAGGTATGTGGATATAACACTATCCCTCCTGAGTGAGCCAACTCCCATCATAGGATCATCATCAATGTCTACTACCTCTGCAACTTATCCTTGTAGATTGGTAGCGATTGATGCAGGGTGGTAGTGTAGCACTCTGGTCGATTGTTTATTGGTGAATGTTTGGTACATCCATTATTTGGAAAAACTTCCCCATACCAGCATGCCACAATCCAGTCACTAATGATGCTGTCACAGCTCTTTTGCCGACATAAAAAATTTTGCCTTTGCATACAACTAACGTGTCAGATGATGGGATGACAACGTCACATACATTACATACGACTTTTAAAAATAACGCTAGTCTATAAAGTTATTTTCACCACTGTGAACCTTGAAGTGTCCTACTTGCATACTGGGCATGAAAACATTTGAAATATGGGCTGGAGGGCATCTATCTGCATGATAGATGAGGCAGAGAAGCCTATGGTATGATTGATATTCCAAAGCATGAAGTTTGTTCTTCGAAGCATACAATGCCATAGATTCTTCAGATATTGAAGCTGGCGTTGAGGCTGGTGCCGAAGCTGGCGTTGAGGCTGGTGCCGAAGCTGGCGTTGAGGCTGGTGCCGAAGCTGGCGGTGAGGCTGGTGCCGAAGCTTGCGGTGAGGCTAGTGCTGAGGCTTGCGGTGAAGTTGGTGCTAGTCTGGCTTTCTCTAGTTACTTGGACTTGGATCACTTGTTCTTGGGGGCAGGGATTTTCTGTATTATGAGAAAAAAAAATGTTTATATTAGCTTTTGAAACATAAAATTATATTAGTATTAGACTGAGCAATTAGCTCCTAGTTAGCCTGGCAAAGGTAAATAGAATCAGTATTTTTTTGTTTTTTTTAAATCTAAGGAAATGGCAAGATTTCTACTATTATTACATTATTATTATCTGTTTTAATAATTACACATTAGGAAATCCTAGACTCTAGGCCTATTCAAATTTTGCATTCATTTACATTGATCAATATTACCATCTCATAAATGTTGTCGTTGGCAACGAAAATTGAAAATATCACATCAAATTAGAGACGTGTAAGGACACGAACGTAAAGAAAAATAGTAATGAATATATTGAAATATTTTTTGTATTACAATTTTGTATATTTAGGCATAAAGTAGCTTTCAATTTGATTCATAAGCCTACGCTCATTACATTTTTATATGTCTGCGTATATCACTGTTTCGTAGTAGTATTAGTACTAGTAAGTAGGCCTAGTTACTAGTGATAATGACACTGTATTATTATACGAAACCTAGCTCAACCTTCGCTCAAACGCCTAAAACTATCTAAAACTATTTAATATAAATTAAATTATACAATAATTAATTTAACTTACCTTTTTAAAGCAAGAAAATAAGTTCAAATTTGAATTTATTTGAAGACTGCAAAAGTAAAGTCGATCGATCGATAAAAGGTTACGCCAACTGGACACAATGAATTTGGGAGACGGCCATTGCATTGTGGGATAGATTTCTGACTTGTTGATGAAGTCTAAAAATAGCTGACCAATGACAATATCCGATTTATTGAAACTTTAAATCTCGACCAATAAGAAAATTTGTTCGAGCGAAAATATAGAGGCTTTGCCAAACAAAGAGCTCCCGCCAGCCTTATTTCTGAACATTTTAGTGGGCGCTACCATTACCGAATAGAGAGGCTAAGCTTTCCATCGATACCAAATATGACTATATTGCGTTGTAATTATATTGTAAAAAGAAAAATACAAACAAATGGGGGCTGTGTCACTTTGGTTGGGAGATGGTTAAAGACTCTTTAGAAGTAAAATAAAAAGAAAAGATGCGACTTATAATCCAGAATTAGTTAACTATTACTGCCTGTATTAAATTATTAAAGAATACACGTAAGTTTACATGATAAAAAAATTTTAAAATACTAAATGCACTAAGAAATAATATACGCACCTGAACTGCACTTTTACCAAAAATGTATGAAAAAATTGTCTTAAATCAATCTCTATGCCTAACCTGAACCCTAAATCTATCCCTATGCCTAACCCTAAATCTATCCCTATGCCTAACCCTAACTAGCCGTAAATCCACAAGTGAAAACATGTGGAATTTCACACTCACTTTGGCAAGAAAACTATAAAAATTAACAAAAAACAATAAAAAAGGGTCCCAAATAATTATAAACTGAAGAAATAATGAAAATCCAACTTACAGTTTCATGAAATACACTTTTACACACTTTATTTCAGGTTGCAACGAAAATATAGCCACAAAATGAATAAATCTCCACACCCTACAGCACCCCAAAGATATCAAATATGGCAGAACAAAAGAAATATGATAATGATCCAACCAATGAAAATTTTAAAATTATAATTAATCAACCAATAAAATTTTAATTCCGGAAATCGGAAATGTAACTCTTTTAACAAAAAATAAGAAAAAAATAAAGGGAGTGAATTCAAAACAAAGTCGTCGTGGGCAGCTCAATCTGAATCAGCCCAAGAAGGGTAATTATTTTTTCCCCACATTGAAAAAGGTGCACTGGTTCTATTCTATAATCATTAACATGACATCAATCAGGATCAAAGTTGCTTTTTTTTTTTTTTTGCGGTAAATCGGCTACAGTACCGTCTTGGCTATTGTTGGTACTTGTACCCATGACTTTATTTGCATGTTTATTTAATATTTGTGCAGGAGTCGTATATTACTTCTTAACTCTCAAAAGACTGTAGATTTTTCCATTTTTTAATGACCTTGAATATATCTGATTCTTCAAAGTGTCTCATGATTGTAATTTTGTAGCTACCTCCAAGTATTATATATCATTTTAAAGGTAATTGGATGCTCTTTAATTGATACTTGGTGTTTGTTCAAAATATCCTTGCTAAATTTGATGTTTTATTATTTTTAGGCAAAAAAAATTTTTTTTTTAAGTCGACAAAAACATAACATCACAGTTTTACAAAGAAGGAAAAAAAAAAGTGTTTCCAATTAAATCAATAAAATTGATAATTTATTAGAATGTGTTCAATACTATAAAACATATTCAAATTTCAAAAGAATAGACTCATAAATAAAAAAGTTATGACTATTTGTAGGCAACAGATCATTCAAGGAAATATTGCTCAAAAAGTCAAAATTATTTTCAAATAATCATAATAATTTTTTTTTTCAAAGGAAAACATATACTGCATCATATTATCCTTTAGAGGGTTATTAGTAAGTATTATTTGAGAAGAAAAGTTAAGAAAAAAGGCACATTTTAATAAATAAAAATTTTTTATGCATCCCCGAGATACCGATCAAAGGATATAATCCTTCGCCAAGACCATGCATAAAAATTCTTGAAAACAATTTCTTTATTTATTAAAACATAAAAATGTATCAAAAACAAAGCCTGTGACATATGCTCTGACCATTTTACCCTGTTTTGGTAACCCACAATTACATTTTTTGTTATTGTCATGTTGCGGCGCACGATGTAAAGATTTCGGGCTTTACAGTATCAGGTTCATCATCAAATATGTCAATTGTTCCCTAAATTGTTCATTAATTGCTACATTTTCTTGATGCTGATACAGTTGATTGTATTTTGCATTGAGATACAGAAGTGTCTCCCAATTGTACACAGCATGTTTCCTTTATTTTCAGTATCAGAAACTTTTAGGAAACTCAATATAGCCTTGAATATGTCCTTAGTACTAATGGCCTTGCTCATTGTCCATCATAAAAGGATTTCCTGGACATTTCTTGTAAAATTAAGAGCTTGATAAGTCCTGCATTCATAATAAATCCACTTAGTAGATAAAACTCCCCTTCAATGATGTTATAATGGTACCAATTTTTGAAAACACAAAAGTTCTGCGGTCCATTGTCCTGCGCACAAGGCTTACTAATAACCAACCAAATCTGTAGTAAAGTAGAGGTTGAAAATGTCAATTTGCTTTTAAAATCTCCTTATATCCTCTCTTGTTATAACATCAGGAAGCAATAGTGCTTTTCACCTCTGGTCTAAATGCAGCAAAGAGTCCCACAGTCTTTTGTCATCATAACCCATTGTATTGACTATGTTTGACATCTGCCCTTCATAGATGCTGTCAAAATATAAAAAAAAAAAAAAAATTAGTTTAGTAGCTAAAATAAAAAAATTACAATATAAATAAAAAGAATTCAAAATAATAAACAATCTGCCTAAATTACTTTTACTTCAAGTTTTCATTGAAAAGGGAACACAGCTGATTGTTACAGTGTAATAATAGCCTTGGCCTTGAGAACCATTGTTTACATTTTGCTAACTGAAACGTAATAATATTAAAATAATTGTATAACTACAAATTAGTTTCAAACAAATAAATAATTTAATCTATTTAAGAATTTTATACTACTGGAACTTGAATAAAACTAATGTTAGGGCTAATAATAGTGCTAAGAAGTATCACAGTATGCGTGAGTTGAGTATGAATGAAAAAAGTAAACAAACCTTGGATGCTATTATTATGATGATAATTTACACAATTCTCGGTATCAGACACATCTGAAGTGCTATCTTCATCAAAAATATTCCTCTAAGTAAGAATAGTTGTCCATTTCAAGCTTATAATCAGAATCAGATTCCATAGCAATGTTTTAGAGTGTAGTAACAGTGAACCGGAATTGTGGCAAAATATGAGTAAATGGCGAAAAGGAAAATTTATGAATGGACAAGTTGCTACCAGATTTCTTCAAGAACTAGTAAAATAAACGATTTTTCTTTCTTGCCAAATAGAAATTTAACATTCCAAAATAGTAAATCTTTATTTTCGCCTTTTAATATTATTTTTATATATATATTAGGGGTCCTTTTTTTCACCCGCCATATATGACCGATTTTTCAATCTCCCGTCTTTTGAGAGTTAACGCATTTTGTATTTTATCATGTAAACTTATGTGTATTCTTTATTAATTAAATACAGGCAGTTATAGTTAGGGAAAGGCAGGGTTTAACTAATTAAGCACCCCCTTTTTTTGCTTTCTGTGAATTTTTTCTCCTACAATAAAATATACAATGCCTACTTATACTTTAAGGTTTATTATGACAAAATAATGTCTTTTGCCTTAAACCAGGCAGAAATAAACAACAAAAACATCAAATTTTAGGAAATATAACTTGTCAGAAAAAGTTAAATGAAATTGGACACAACAAATGAATATGGGGTAAAGAGCACCAGGGCTATGGAGTAAAAAGCACCTGGTCTACTGTGTGCAAAAATCGCACACCCACTCCAGTCCTTCCAAGTCTTCCAAAGAGTAGGCTGTATTGACGCATCTTAGGTGGTACCATATGTCACAAAATTGGACCCAATTGAAGCCCTTCAGATTGTCTACAATGCTCTTCATTTTCTTCATCCTGATTACATGTAGCAAGAGGACTGCGAGACCTGGTACTGCTTGAAGAGGTCTGCCTTTTGCCATTTCCTTGTCCCTTTGCTGCTACAATTGTTCTTTGAGCACATTCTTCTGAAGTCAGACATTCCCCATACCTGACACGTTGAATTCACGCAGACCTATTTTGACCTTTCATCATTGGTTCTAATTGTTTCATAAAAAAGTCTTTTAGGGTTGAACCCTCCAATGCAAGTGGGATCTCAATATGACTTGAATTTGAAGTAGAATGTTCAGCCGGATGATTTGGTGTTGGTGGAGGCTGCTGAATAGACTCAGCTGACGTAGTCGGTTGAACGATGGACAAGGGTGAGTCATCTGTCGGAGTGGATGGTTCAAAACAGCCTGTGGGGTTTGGTGGTAGAGCACTTCTACCACCAGCAGTGTGCATTGACACTTGGGGCCTTTTAGGTACATTAACCCGTTGTCTATTGAAAGGGCACAGTCCAGTTGACTCAAATCCTGACTTGATAACATCAGGCGTGAATGATTCCTGAAACAGTTTCTTTAAGATCCTCGGAAAGTCTTTCTTCCCCACTGGTCCTGAATGTGTCCTGGGATGTTTCACCAGATATGACTGCCACATGGCCTTAACTGGTCGAAACACTGCCTTGTCAAGGGGCTGCAGAAGATGAGTGAGGTGTGAAGGCAGACGCAGGAGGACAACATTGTTCTTCTTTGCTGTTTCAATCAGTTCCTTGGATAGATGTGACACATGGCCATCAAAACACAAGAAGTCTTGTTTTGTCTTTGACATCTGCAGTGTTTTTCAAAAAGATCTTCTGAAACCATTCTAGGAAAAGTGGTGCCTCCATCCAGCCTTTGTTGCTAGTTGTGTAGCATGTATGGTCTGGTCCATCTTCAGTCCATGCCATGTACAAGTTCTTTCTATTGTAGATTATGAAAGGAGGAAGAGTTTTGCCGCTGGCAGACACAACACAGCTGACTGATTTACTTTCTGCCAGAGCCTCCAATGCTTTGTGTTACCTTTTTTGCACCTTTTTCTGCTAACACCATCTGTGGCCTGGCATCAGTCGTGAACCCTGTTTCATCAACATTGAAAATCTGATCACTGACATCTATTATGCCATGCTCATCCAGGACTTTTTCTAAAAGATTGAACCAAGCAGCAAGCACCTGTGAATCCTCCACTCTTGCTCGAGCATTACTCAGGTTCTCAGTTTTTCTGAACACAAGGTCAGGATGGCATTTCAGGAAAAAGTGTACACAGTCTTTGCCTGGTCGACCATTTACAAAAGGAGTCTCCAACTTGAGAGACTGGGTGAACTGTTGAACAACTGTTTTTAGTTCTTCTGTAGAAAATCCCCAACCCCAGCTTGTCAAAAGTTTCAAGCATTCAGCAAGTTCTTGCTCATGTAGAGAACACAGGGGGGTGCTCCTGCCAGCATGGGCATTTACTGGAATTTCCCCATTAAATCGTCGCAGTAGGGATTTTTTGTTGACGCTATAGTACCTAGAAGTCTGGTTCAAAGACATTTTTTTCTTCATTACTGCATTGTATGCATCAACCATCTCCTGGCACTTATCAAAATTCTTCCTTGCACCTTTATTCTTCTTTTTGTAGATACGTACCATTCTGAAACACAACAAAGAAAAAGGTGCTTAATAACCGCATTGTGTCTCCAACCTCATGCAATTATATTGTTAAAAAGTCAAATGATGAATCACTCTTTTCCTGCTTGCTCTTTGCACATATTATTATAAAAATTTCTGGAGCTAAATGCAAACTTTAAACAGTTTTCTTTCATAAAATATAGGTGTTTAGCCCATAAACTTACCCATACAATTAAGGAAAGTCAAACATGGGGCATTAAACACCCCCTTATAAAAATCCCTTCAAATAGGCCAATGTGATACTTTCTGATCATCTATTGATAGTCAATCTCATACTGATGGCTGGAAATACGTTGTCCATGATTGGTCAGCTCTAATTTGAGCATCCCTCCCCTTTTTTCTTATGCAAATGCGCTTATTAATGGTGACTGATTTGCGCTGAGTAAAATGATGGTGAGGGCTAGTGATTATATAGAATAAGACGGACTCGTTTTGAGGTATCACTGGTAGTGGGATCATTTTGTTCAAAATGGCAGGATGACCAAGAGACAATAATTGAAATTGTTGATCCAACAGAAATTTTAAATGGTGCAGCATTTGGTTTATACATAGACTTTGTGAGGCAACAAATAACCTTAATACAAATATGGAATTTCTTGTAAGGCGCTCGTAACTATTGCTATGTGGCTTGTAAACTGGCTACGTATGCCAAGTGTGAGAGTTCCTTATAACTACCGGGATCCGGATCTCTTCGGAAATGGCATCTCACCAGAAATGGGATCTTACCGGGAACTGGATTTCACCGGAAATGGGATCTTACTGGGATCCCACCATGACCGGGATTCTACAGGAATCGGAATCAATCGTTATCCTTCCGGACAACGGGATGGCATCAGAAAACGGGAAAAACTAAAGGTTTACATAAGTTATTTTAGAGATAAATTTATTATTATTTTATAATTTTTTAAAAATATAGAGGTGTTGTTTTGTTGTTGAAATTTCGCTTAATTGCAATGTAAATTAAAAGGAAGTAACAGGTGTTTTTTTTATGAATGCAATCCCAGGCAACTCCGGTTATATGTGATCGTGAAGTTATAAAATAAATCAATATTTATTTTAACCAAGATTCATCCAAGTGGGCAACTTTTATAATGTATCTTTAAAGACAGAAGAGTTATCCTTGATTTACCACAATGGCTCTGTAAAAGACAAAAGATTCATGAAAACATACTTTTTTTTTTATTTCGTAAAATTTGTTTAATTGTTGTTGTAGTCCAATTAAAAGGTGGTTTTTACTTTTAAAATACTTTTTATTAAGATAGTTTACACGCGAAAGTAAGAAATTCAAGCAAAAATAATAAACCCACCTGAAATCCACTTTTTCCATCCTATATTTAATCACATAACACAATATTTCACAAGAGAATTATTACATAATCCTTGGTATTCTCAAATAGAAAACACATTTTCTGCCACAATAGTCCAAGAATTACTTAAGATATTATTAAAAAACGATCATAAAAACGTATAGGGCCTACTTACCTCAAGCAAATGACTAGTACTTATTTTAGTTTGTATCAACCACCAGTTGATTCTATCAATGCATGTTAATTTGTGAAACAAGATTACTAACTTGTAAAAAAATGACATACTATTTTTTGGTCATATTCAGACATTCATACCAGCAATGCTGCTAGTACATGAATTTCAAATATCCTAGTCCAGAGTTTCCCACAGCACCGTTGTTGCACCCACGTCTTTTCAATTTTGCTCTATGCCAAATTCTGTGTGCACTGTAAAATAGCACTTTTTAAACAATCTAATCCATTTTTGAAACCTTGTACTTAAACAAGAAGAAATACCTCAATAACTTCAAAACAATATTTAATTGATACAGCATAAACGCTGCACAAAACCAACTGCTACTTTAATAAGTACACAGAGTACCAAATAGGTTGGAGAACTAGTTCCTAACCCCCCTTCCAATAATAAATAGTAGTATCTTGATCCTTTGAATGCACTTTATATAAAGATAAATCCCGCTAGTGCAGGGGTCTGCAACCTTTTGAGACGGAAGAGCCAAAAGTTACAATTTACAAAATTTCCCAGTTTGTAAAGAGTCACTAACATTTTTAGTTCAATATAATTATTAATATTTGCGCATGGAACTGGGGAGCCGCAGGTTGCCGACCCCTGCGCTAGTGCATGTAAGAAATATCAAAAGACAGTATCGGAATGGTTAGTTTCACTGATTAGGTTGGGGTATAGTCTTGCACATTCCTAATTTATTTAAAAATAGATAAAAATCCCTAAAAAATTAAATTTCCTTCCGACATATTGAGTGCATTTTTGCTGTAAAAGAAATAATTAAAAAGCAAATAGCAAAGGAGCTATTTAGATTGATTGCTTCTTATATTTAGATTCATCTGTAGCTACATCATACATTTTTTTTGTTAAAACCATGGTAGTAATAATCAAGAGTTACATCTTGCAGGTTAGAATTATTTTACCATTGATCTGTGACAAAAAATCTTATTTAAATTTTTAAAGATTCTCTACTCTAATGCAGGTGTAGTTAAAATCTTGCACTGAGCTTGACTTGACCATTTTGAAGGTTTTCTTCTGTTCATTTAACACCACCTCCCTAAATACTAAAGAGCGTGAATACTCAGTAATTCCAATAGTGGTTGGACTTAAACTATTTAACAGATTAAATAAAGCTATTCAACTTTCCCTTTGAGAACCAGGAATTTTTTGTCGCTACACCCATGCAAACATGGCTGGTGTAAAAGCAATGATTACACCAAGTGTGTGATTAATTTTTTTGGTACTTTTTATGATGGTAACTTTCAGGTTAAAATTGTTCATAGGATATTGTCTTCATATTAATTCAAGCTTGCGCTCTAATATAGTAAAGTTTCTGTCTTCTACTAATTTGTGTATTATTTTACTTCCAGGTTAAAGTTGTTATTTTCACAAAAATCACTTGAAGACCCCCATCACTGCCAGAATTCACAGCTGCTCTTATGATGAATGTGCAGGAGGAATCATGATATGCCAGGACAATGACTGGTCAACATTTTACTTCAGGTAAATACAGTCCTTTTTATTCTATTTATTTATTTTACTTTAGGTAAATACAATCCTTTTTATTCTATTTATTTTTCATTACCATTTTTTTTTTTTTTTTTTTTAACATTTAACCTGATGCTTGATTTACCACACTGGGTATTAATCTTGAGGTAACTTGCCATGATTGGGATCTTGGAAATTTATTCCCAAGCCAAACACAATCTTAGTTTTGGCCAGGAAAACCCTGAAAAGTGTGTAATCTGCTATTAGTCTACTCTTTCAGTTTTGGCTGGGAAATTATTTTAAAGGTTATTGAAACCTTAAAGATGATAATTGCTTATTAAAAAGTCTTTAAAACTATTAAACATTCAGTATTATGTATAACAGTGACTCACTTCACTTTGCTACATATATATACCGTAACTTCACTGAACAGAAACAGTCATATGCGCACACACAGACACAATCTTATTGTTTTTTATAATAGAATCAATGTACCTGGAGAAAACCTCCTGTGACCCACTCAAAAGCCCACTTATACCATTGAAATATTTTTTGTGTAAATACGCCTTTGAATAGGTATCAACAGTACATGCTGAAATTTGATTTATAGCCATGTCTAGACTTAATTATGTGTTGATCATTCTTAAACAAAACATCCAGAAATTTAAATTAAATAATTATAATAATAATTATGCCGCTAAATGGGAGAAATAGAGGTAGATAAACAGATCAATTTGTTAATGCTTATCATTAGGGCCCTGGCCTGTTGCACCACATCCTTCCATTCAGACATCATCAGAGGTGCTACAGCCCTTCATAGAGGCATGATATGCTTGTCTGCTCTACAACATCCTCCCTTT
>CAXITT010000643.1:169143-296594 GCA_964033795.1 Lymnaea stagnalis | reverse complement strand
TGCGGTGGCTAAGTCTGATAAAGTTCTTAGTAGATTTTTCCAGCTGATTGATGAAATCTCTCAATTCATGGGCAGCATTGGGAATGACAGTTTTTCGGGTTAAAAATAAAAAGTGGAAATGTGAGTTAGCGTTTCTGTCTGACAAAACCACTCATCTCAGTGACTTGAACCTGTAGCTCCAGGGACGGGATTACTTGATCACTGATATGCATGATGCAGTGAAGGCATTTCAAGTTAAGCTGTGATTATGGGAGACACACATGCAACTTGTCTCACTTTTCTTGTTGCCAAGCAAAGTTGAACCAAGTCAAGCTATAGTGTTTTCCAATGCACACTTTGCTGAAAAACTTACTTTGTGCGGAGTTCGCACGGCACTTTAGTGACTTTGAAGCACATAAAAGTCATTTCAAGCTGTTTCTAAACTATTTGTCATAGATGTGGAAACTACACCTGCAAATTTGTAGATGGAGCTGATAGACTTGCAGTGTAATGGGACGGAACTTTAGAAGGCTTCCAATTGTTGCATTGTATAATAAGTTGATAACTTGTTTGTTTACACCGAAATAGTACATTTTTTTAATGATGGAAAAGTCTTTGGTTGATTTTTTTAATAAAAAATTTGGCTGTGTTCATGCCATGTCATCCATCCATCCTTGTGGCGCTATGGCCCATGTAGGGCTTTGGCCTGCCTCACTACTTCTTTCCGCTCAGACCTAACTAATGCTTTTCTTTTCCATGCTTGGATTCCCAGCTGCTTTAGATCTTTTTCCACATTATCCACCCATCTAAGCCTAGGTCTGCCTTTGAGCCGTT
The DNA here is from genome assembly GCA_964033795.1 of Lymnaea stagnalis. Lineage (NCBI taxonomy): Eukaryota > Metazoa > Mollusca > Gastropoda > Lymnaeidae > Lymnaea > Lymnaea stagnalis. The sequence continues at coordinate 295,781 of CAXITT010000643.1, read as the reverse complement.
TTCCTCTGGGGTTTGGTGATGTTCCTCGCTTCACTCTTCTGTCTTTTGGCATTCTCTTTAAGTATCCTGCCCAGCGTAGCCTACCCTTTTTTTAATTCTGCTACTAGCGTGGGATCCTGATATAGACTGTACAATTTCTGGTTGGTACGTATTCATCCTTTGTCATATATTTCCCGGAGAAATTTTCTCTCCCATGTGTTTAGTAGGGTTTCTGCTGTTTTTGTTTGGGTCCAAGTCACATGACCTGTCAGCTTATTATTAATGGTGATACTTAGATACTTTTGTGTCTACTTCCTCAATACTGTGATTATTTATTGTGAGATCTGTAATTGGATGATTCCCCCTTTGGAAATGGACAAACATTTCTTTCAGTTTTGAGACACTTAACTGAAGAAAATTTTCATTGCACCAACTGATAAAGCTAGTAAGTTGTGGTATATGCTTTCCCCTTCAGATATTAAGCAATGATAGTATCATCAGCAAATTTAATTATTGGAATGTTGTTGCTTGGTCTCTGGGTATTATTGGTATATATTGTATACAGGACAGGGGAGAGAACGCAACCTTGTGGTACCCTGGTACATATTTCTCTAGTTAATGATATTTGGTCATTCAACTTGAAATATTGTGGGCAATTTGTTAAAAAGTTCAGTATCCTCGCTTGAAAATTTGAATTTAAACCTAACGAATAAAGCTTTTAAATCATAAGGTGTGGTTGGATAGTGTTAAATGCTGATGAGAAGTCAAAGAAAAGCACCCTAGCATATTTTTTAGGGCTGTCTAGGTGATGGTAAAGTCTTTCCAATACAGTAAAACCTCCTTTTTGCAACCCTCTCTTAACGACTTCTTCCAACATACGACCGAACAAAAATTCACCCATGCTTTGTAATATATAAACGACCTCTCTTAAATGACTCCCTCTAAAACACAACTTGCGACCTTCAAATAATTCAATTTTACGACCTAGCACCTGAAAAGTTCAGATTCCAAAGCAATGTTATATTTGTACGCTTGAAGAAAACAGTTTCGTTTACGACTTTTAAAAGCAGAAGATGCACTAAAGCAGTTAGGAAGAAGTGAAGGGGAAATAACACTGCACCGTTAATTTGTCTTTTGATATACTCCAAGGAGATGACCAGTTATGGCCTGAGCAGGGGCCTTTCAGACCTTGCCGACAGTATGTCTGATGTTCAAAGAGACATACTAAAAGAACATGCACGGGTGGGGGGATCATGCAAACAAACAGATATAACAGCTTTCTTTCAATAAAAAAAACTATTCAATGATTGAATAAAAATAATTACAACAAAATTAATGCGCTTATCTTATACATAAATAGTTATAACTCTAAGCATGCACTCAGCACTTACACACATTTTTAAAAACTACCAAACCAGCATTGGTTTTTATTTTGGAATTAATGAGGAGCAGGAAGATAATGACTGTATTGGTTGTGAGACAATATGAGTTTATATTGGTTGTGAGACAATATGAGTTTATATTGGTTGTGAGACAATATGAGTTTATATTGGTTGTGAGACAATATGAGTTTATATTGGTTGTGAGACAATATGAGTTTATATTGGTTGTGAGACAATATGAGTTTATATTGGTTGTGAGACAATATGAGTTTATATTGGTTGTGAGACAATATGAGTTTATATTGGTTGTGAGACAATATGAGTTTATATTGGTTGTGAGACAATATGAGTTTATATTGGTTGTGAGACAATATGAGTTTATATTGGTTGTGAGACAATATGAGTTTATATTGGTTGTGAGACAATATGAGTTTATATTGGTTGTGAGACAATATGAGTTTATATTGGTTGTGAGACAATATGAGTTTATATTGGTTGTGAGACAATATGAGTTTATATTGGTTGTGAGACAATATGAGTTTATATTGGTTGTGAGACAATATGAGTTTATATTGGTTGTGAGACAATATGAGTTTATATTGGTTGTGAGACAATATGAGTTTATATTGGTTGTGAGACAATATGAGTTTATATTGGTTGTGAGACAATATGAGTTTATATTGGTTGTGAGACAATATGAGTTTATATTGGTTGTGAGACAATATGAGTTTATATTGGTTGTGAGACAATATGAGTTTATATTGGTTGTGAGACAATATGAGTTTATATTGGTTGTGAGACAATATGAGTTTATATTGGTTGTGAGACAATATGAGTTTATATTGGTTGTGAGACAATATGAGTTTATATTGGTTGTGAGACAATATGAGTTTATATTGGTTGTGAGACAATATGAGTTTATATTGGTTGTGAGACAATATGAGTTTATATTGGTTGTGAGACAATATGAGTTTATATTGGTTGTGAGACAATATGAGTTTATATTGGTTGTGAGACAATATGAGTTTATATTGGTTGTGAGACAATATGAGTTTATATTGGTTGTGAGACAATATGAGTTTATATTGGTTGTGAGACAATATGAGTTTATATTGGTTGTGAGACAATATGAGTTTATATTGGTTGTGAGACAATATGAGTTTATATTGGTTGTGAGACAATATGAGTTTATATTGGTTGTGAGACAATATGAGTTTATATTGGTTGTGAGACAATATGAGTTTATATTGGTTGTGAGACAGAGTTTAGAGACAATATGAGTTTATATTGGTTGTGAGACAGAGTTTAGAGACAATATGAGTTTATATTGGTTGTGAGACAGAGTTTAATCTATATTTATGAATGTTAGATGGTGCCTACACTTAATGGTATGTGTATTTTTTTACTTGTTTACTTAATTTTCTAAATGTCATTTTTCGAAAATGTCCTACCTCTTTTTTAAGACCCCTCCAATTTACGCCCTCGTTTTAATGACAATTTAAGGGTCATAAAACTGAGATTTTACTGTAATAAACTTTTTATTATAGTTGTAGTTTTGTTGTTGTTTTTTTTGTTCGATTGAAGGCAGCATTTTTAAAAAACCTACTTCAATAGGTCATCCTTGTCATTGTAAAGTTTTAAGTCCAGTTCTCACATCTTCATGTGAAGTTTTCAATCTCCATCTTGGTCATCTGCATGTGAAGTTTTCAATGTCTAGTTCTGATAACTTCATGTGAAATTTTCAAAGTCCAGTTTGGTCATCTCCATGGCTTTCATTAATACATTCAACCAACCAAACTTGAGGAGACTAATCTGGAGGAATACAATTTTAAACATAATTTACACTTCTAATCTAAACTTAATATTTTAACCATATTTCTTGTCTAAATTTAATATTCTAACTATACTTCCAATCTATATTTAATATTCTAATCACACTTCTAGTATATACTTATTATTCAAGTTCATTAAGTAAACATTCTGTTTTAAACATGACACGACAGATACTTAAGATGAGCTAAATCAGGGTGAATTCTTTCCCTCAAAGTTAACACTGAAAGTTATGCACTTCTTTGTTCCCCAGTCTGTTAGAATTTAACAGAGTGCTCCTCTGGCTTTAACAAAATCAAACAATCACTCTTAATTAAAGTTAATATTGTCACTAAAGGAGTGAAGTTCTGTGGTATATGATGACTGATTATTGCACTTGAGACATACATTTGATGTGTTTAAATTGCTCTGGTTTAAAAATTTTGTTTTAGAAAGAATATTTGCTGGATATATGCTAAAAATGAATAGATACAATGTAATCAAAACACATTATTTGGATAAAGAAAAGAATCTTATCTTACCTTATCTTATCTTATAGTGTTGAAATGTAGCAAAAAAAGGTGCAATGGTAAAGCATCATCGGTAACTTTTATGGTCCTGAGCAGAGCTATCCAAATGGGACCCTGATGGTAAACTCCTTCACTTTGAGCGTCACTCATTGAAGAATGTGTTCTCTTCTCTAATCTGTATCACAAATTAATTCTGACATTGTCATACAAACACACTCATACATTTTTACACTGGCTATCTATTTTAATACATTTGAGATTAAAACTAAATATTGTGAATTTTCATTAACTATAAAACTAAAAATTGTGAATGTTAACAAAATTGTATTATTTTTAAAATATCTACCTTATGATAATTATAGTTTATAACATCCTACAGTTGTAAATAAATTGTAATTTAATGTCATGATTATTGGTAAGCCCTTGACCATGTGTTGTTAACCCTAAAGAGCCACAAACATGATGTTCCCACTGTGTGGCTCATCTAGGTCTAGATGCTTTAGCCTTATAAAATCTTTGTCCCCCCCCCCCCAAAAGTAACGAATTATATTATCATTTAATTCACAGCTTAAATTATACTCATGCACCAGACTTGTTTCCCCAGGAACTCAAAAAATAGTACAATTCCATCTCAAAATAGTACAATATTGTCTCAGAATAGTACAATACTGAACAAATTAGTACACTTGGTAGCAATAAAAGGGGCACATTCTTTAACTGAGTACACATTTTATAAATATTTAAATACCTTGTGTATTGATGACGCTTGCTGAACTTTTAAGCTGCTGGAGTTCTTTTGCACTGAAAGTTTCATCCAAGTCCAAGCAGCTTCCTGATTTTCTCTTGAGGACTAACAAGGCCTCTGTTGTTTTTTGACCATTGTTGTTCCCTGGTCTGTGCATGAATTCAGGACCATAGAGAATACTCTCTTGCACGCAGCACTGGAGTGAGGTATGGTGAGGATCCCTTTCACTATACGTGCAAGATTCTTAAGGGCTGGGTGCTTTTGGCTAATTGTTTGCCAAATCCTGTCAACTCTTACCCCATCCTCAATACAATCCTCAATGTTCCTCTGCTGATGCCTATCAAACTCTTCATAGATGGTGTCAACGTCAGTCTCTCTGGGGATCAGAATGGGGAATCTGCTAAGGACGTATTCTAGCTGGTGTTGTTTAAACTCTATTCTCCTTTTTGGATCAACTACAGAAGCATTCAGAAGTACAGGATCCGTTAGGGAAGTTTTTTTATAGAAGGTAGTCAAGCACCATCTCAAAATATTTTCCAACAGAAGCATAGAACTCCACAACCCCCTTGTCTCTGGGGCTGTACTTTTCTTTGTTTTGCAGCATGGTCTTTGCCTGAGATCCAACAATCAGGTCAGCATCATCTTTCTGACTGCTTCTTAGCTTGCATTGGAACTGAAAGACAAAAAAATTATAAACTAGTACTGTAAGTATTATGATAAACCATTTAGATGATAATTTAAAACAAAAGAAATGTATTAAATTTGTCCAACTAACTACAACATAAATGCATACATTAACATAACCAATCTACACAAGCTCACCTGGTCAATACCATTAACTGCTGTTGGCAAGAGAAATCTGCTGTACAAGTCACCAATTAGGCTGCAGGGATATCCTTCAGCATGATTATCATGGCTTCTTTTGCCTGCAGTTGGACAAGTACCTGTAAAAATAACCATGACTCATTAAAATACTATTAAGTACAACAGTATGGTAAGGTAAATAATACAAAATTACTAATGTCCACTACAGACAACTTTGCACAAAATAAAATGAATCGTACGGAAATATTGCTGGTCTAATGAAATGTGAGTAAAATTATGCAGCTTCAAGACTCATGAAATATAAAAATTCATCTCACCTGATCATAAACTTTCAGTGTGTAAGAGAAGAAATAGCAGTTAAGTTGATTTGTTAGTGACCGCAAAAAGTCATAAATGGCATCCTTCCAACACAGCAGTTGTCTGCCCATCGTGTGGTTTCTTATTTGGTTTGGAATTTGTATATTTTTCTTCATAAAAAAAAGTGCATCAAGTGGTCCCAGTTTTCAAACAATCATTTTAGGCATCTTGCAATACTAAGCCATATGGTGCAGACATGCTTGATACTTTTCATCTGTTCTGCACCATACAGAACTTGGAGGTTCTTCAATTCACTCTGTCTCTTCACACTTTTCTTGAAGAAGTAACAATTAAACAAACGTCAACCATTGACCTCCTCAACTTGGGGGGAGACTGGAAGCCTCCTTTTTAGCTGCAAGATGCACCAGATGGAGGCAGCGTCATGCCAGATAAATGTCTTGCTCTCCTTAAAGAAAACTGTATACTCCATTGTATTGGCCAGTCATCACATTGGCATTGTCACAGCCTAATGCAATGCAGTTTACCAGTGAAATGCCCTGTGAATTCAATTCATCTGCCATGATCTTAAATATATTCTGTCCTGTGGCTGAGGACGCTTTGTACACCGGCAAAGCTAGGAGATGAGAATTTACAAGGCCCCCCTATCCTTCAATGGTGACCACTGGAGAGTACTGCTTTTTGTCTGAGTCTTTACTACCATCAGTAGCAATACTGAATGGCAAGCTCGGCATCCTAATGGCTAAATTCTTCATAGTCATTGCAGACATTTCTAAAAATCATAGCTGTTGCTATATCTCTGCCAAATTTTATATCTGATATGAATAAAAGAAAATAATAAAGATATTAATGAAAATATCTGGTATGACAATAAAATAATTATTCCTATGGCACAAATCATCTTTAAAGCTGCACTCAGAAATTTGCTCTTTTTTATTTTATTAAAACAGCTTCTACGCAAGCTACTTGATTTTGGAAAAGTGATTTTGAATTTAATATTTGACAAAAAGATGTCAAGGATGTACTTTTACTCAGTGCTTATTTAAATGACTTACGGGCTTTAATTTCAAAATTTTTTTTTTGCATCGTTTTGACTCTTTTGACACTCAATAACTACAGCAAGTCGTTGAGGGGATATATTGTTTAAGGGATAGAGCTGTTTTGTGGGTTCTAAAAATGTATTTCAATATTTCAAATGCAACTAACTAGATATTAAAAAAATGTCCAAATCCAACTTCCCAGTGCAGAACAGTTGGATAATTTATTTTATTTTAAAAATCTTCTCTAGTTTTCTCCGTTTTCACAATTGCTGCTTTAGTGAATTATGTGCCAACCTTCTAGCACGACTAAATTAGGAAAAGTAAAGTAATGTAAAAAGTAAAGTAAAAGTTAAAAGTCAAGTAAAGCAACAATATAAAAACATGTGACATGTGGTAAGAATCCCTGCCTTATTTATTATTACTAGGCACTTTGATGAAAATTTCAAAACATTTTTAAGAATATAAAAATACTACAGCTGTATAGAGCCTGGAGAATAGATTACAAAAACACCAAGATCAACTTTCCAGCTCAAGTGGTTCAAAAGTTATTAATTTTTTAGTAGGGACCTCAAAACCACTTTTTTACTATGGGGTTTTCCTCCACATTTATGACCCTCATTTTGCCTTTTTTTTAAATGCCTATAACTTTATTATAAAATGAGACAAAAATATAATATTTACGGGGTACAAAGTTAAATATGAGTACTTCTAAATAAAGCCACAAAATATAAGTTAGATTTTGTTAATATTCCGCAAAAATTAAAAAGAAAATCTTTATTATTTTCCTATTAAAAATATATAAAATATGCTGACTCGTCACTTATTTGTAATTAATTAATTAAATATGTTAAATATTTTTTTTTTTAATTTCCCAAAACTTATAATAATCACAATATTCTTTAGATATTAATTTCAAATCTTCTGTGGAATTGTTTAACATTTATAAGTATAAACAAATAATAAAGGGATTATTTATTTCATTTAGTTAAAATTGATGATTACACTTTTTATTTTACCATTTTCTACATATGTATATTATATATTATTCCTATATTAGTATGACAAAACAATCAGTATGTCATTCATTTTAAGTTTGTCATCTTGTTTTACAAATCAACATGTATTGTTAGAATCAACTTTGACTTTAGAGTTAAATAGAAAATAAAATAAGTTATAGTCATTTGTTTGAGGTAAGTACAAGCTTTTATGATTGTTCTTTAGTAATATCTTAAGTAATTCTTGGATTATTGTGCCAGAAAGTGTGTTTTTTTTCTTTGAGAAACTGAGGATTCTATAATAATTCTCTTGTGGAATATTGTGATTAAATATAGGATATTTCAATACCAAAGGTAAGTGAATATTTTGAAAATTTTTACTTAGTTTATGCCTTAAGTAAGAATCACAATATTCATTAAAATTTTATTAAATATCCTAAAATATCATTAAATATAATTTATTATAATAGTACAAAGTAGTTGGGTTGGGACTTGGCCTTAACCCTGAAATAGTATACTTTGTAATATACTATATGTATAAATGGCCTATAGCCTATGTTCATTATACCAAAACTAAGACCATCGGTGAACGCTCCTTCTACTTCCATGGGCCCACGTTCTGGAACCAGCTCCCCTTCGTCCACTTTCAAAAAGTCCCTTAAAACCCATCTGTTTAGGTCCGCCTATGACCTGTGATGCACCCTCCTTGCCCTGCCTCATTTTCTGTCTCTGGTTGATCCTGTAGTATAGCCCAAAACGTACCAAAGCGTTCTCGTTTTATAGCCATTTTAATTGTTTCTATAGTATAGTAGTTACTATCCTAGTGTCTCATTTTTATTTTACTTAGTTTACATGTTTTTAATAATTGTAAAGCGCTTAGAGCTTTAAGGTAAGCGCTATATAAAAATGCCTAAATAAATAAATATATATTTATATATATATATATGTATTATATATATATAACATACATACAAATAAATATTTATCTATAAATATATAAACTAATATAAATTATTATTATATTAGTTGTAATAAAAGCTATTTATCCCACTCCTTAAATCATTTATAATAGTATAGTTACCATTATAATACTTTTACTAAGCCTATCTAAGTCAAAGACAAGAGCTTATCAATCCCATGTCAGTGTCAGCCAGGTCCATGGCAACCAACCCAAAAATTAAAATCACTGATATTCAAGAAGCCAATAATAATTATTTATGTTATAAAACATTTTTTATTTATATAAAATGATTTATTATTAGTTACATTTCCCATTTACACTCTGAATAGCCAACTTAATGAATTATTAATTACTCCACGGCCGCTATAGATAATTGGAAATAAGCAGAAAAGCACGGTGGCCATGATGACAAATTACATAGCCTAAGCCTAAAAAAATGACATCTTGGAAATTCGTTTTTGAAGCCCACCCATGGTCCACACTCATGAGTCATGAATTTTGGATATGTTGTAAATGAACCTATAAATTATAAGAGCGGATTTTTTTTATTATTGAGCGCATTTTTAAAAAAAAATTATTGAGTGACGTTGACCAATTTTTAACTTTAATTTTCAAAGCTTTAAGTAAGCTTGACCAAAAAAATCAAACGAACTCTAAATTAAAATATAACAGGAAAGATGTCGGCTTTAATTAATTGGCAGTAGTAAAATTATATTATTAATTATCATGCTGAAAATCGATTATAACACGCGAAACGATACCCTCAGTAAATTAAAAAGAAGAGGTCGCCATTATGACAACGAAAATACGATACCCATTTTTCGGGTATTTCCGGTCGATACCGAGGTCCCTAATTATTACCCTTTTTTATTAGCCTTATATTATCATGCCTTATGACCTTATCATATATATTATATGCCTTACTTACTACTTACTACTCTTACTTAAACTTAAATTAAAATTAAGGCAATGAAATTTAAGCGCGAATAATTATTTCTATTCATATAAAATTAAAACGTTCTCTTTACCTGATGGAACTAAAGGCTTAAAATTGCGTCTTTTTGTTCGAATACATTAACCATTTAACAAAATAGTACAAGATTTTTTTTTAAATGTACATTTCATGAATCTTTTGTCATTGACAACGCCATTGTGGGAAAATAAGGAGAACTCTTCTGTCTTCAAAGATACGTTATAAAAATTCCCCAATAGGATATATTTAGATTTAAATATTTTTATAGTTTTATTTATAAATCTTTCTACTTTGTCCGAAATTTCTTTCTAGCCCACTGGATCCATGCACAGCCATGTAAAGGTGGTTCTCGCAAAGGACCTCAATATCAGGGGGCGCATTCGCCCAGGGCGCTGCTTTTCCTTTGCACGGTTGTGCATCCATTGCGGACTAACGCGGCTAGAATTTTGAGGGTGGGGGTTAAGCGGGGAATGTTTGTTAAAACTTTAAATAAAATTGTCAATTTACTTTCTTAAAATTTGTGACAGTTTCGATTTCTTTCTCAATAAATAGCTGGTGATTTACTAAGACTAAGAGGCAAAAAGCTGGAAAGTAATGAAATATATGTCAATAGCGAAATAAACACCATTAACAGATTACTAACAAAGCAACTTGGTTCCATCAAGATACATAGAATCACTAACACTGTCTCTCATTTTACTAATCACAAACCAAAGTCGAGTTAGGAGGCATCTAAATAATTAAGTTACATCTATCAAATTAGAGCTGACCAACCACAGACCATTTAAATAGCTAATTTGCCTACTATGACTCACAATTGTGGAGAAAATGTCAATCCATTTGCATAGGAAGGGGGCTGTGGAAGGGGTGGTCCACGCAGGTACCACTTTTAAAAAAAAATTATAATGAGGGGCGGCATTTTCGGCGAGCTGAAGAGTTTTTTTTTTTTAAACTTAGTGGTAGTGGGTGGCACAACTCTCTAGTTAACATATCGCAACGTAATCCCTGGTCCGCTCGTAACGGTTCCCAGATCTGCTCATTATGAGGACACGTAACACATCAACCAACGCTTGGACATTGGTCGCTCTCTGTTGTTGGTGGAATTCTATAACGTGGTCCATTAATAATTAAATTAATATTATAACTTTTCTAAACTTCAAATGAAAACAAAAGTATCTAAATCATCTTGATTACTATATTTAAAAAAAAACAACATTGATATACGACTAAAAAATAAAATTAGAAAGAAAAAACAACTACCTGCACTAAGAAATTATAAGCAAAAAAAAACCACGACTAATAGAATAAAACTATGAATCTATGAAATAAGGAGTAAAAAAAATATTATTTTTTTATTTTCATCCTTGTAGTGTTATCACGCCCGGCTCCGAAGCCATTTATTCTATACGGAGCCACTTCGGGTCCGAATAGCTATTCGTAGCTATATGTACCCGGGTACCTATAGGTACAGAGTAGGCCTATAATTGTATTTTTATTTCTTACTCTAAAAATTCACAAACGCTATTGATTGCACGAAGGCTCTGAGTCCGTTTAGGATGTTAGATATCATTCCCAGGGAATGACTTTTTAAAAAAAATTTTTGATCTTTGTTTTCCCCCTTTCCCATATTAATTTTGTTACCTGGAGAAAGGGCATCCGGTCTATACTGCAGTTGGAGGGGACACTATCACTATGCATGTACAAACGTAAAAGGGAACGGTCATTCCTGCGATAACTACCGTGGTATTTCTTTGCTCTCCATTGCTGGCAAAATACTTGATAGAATTCTTCTAAACCGTCTCAATTTGAGTATTCAGTAGCGTCTACTGTCAGAAAGTCAATGCATTTTTCTCAGAGAGCACTATCGACATGGTGTTAGCTGCCAGACAGGTGCAGGAAAAGTGTAGGAACAAAATGTTGTCATCTCCTCCACCTATGTAGACCTAACCAAGCTTAGACAGTGTCAGCAGAGAAGGTCTCTGGAAGATCATGGGAAAAGATGGATGCCCCCCAAAAATTCATTTCAATGTTGCGTCAATTCCACGATAGTATGCAGGCTAGCGTCCGGGAAAATGGAAAACGGAAAGATGTCTCACCCCATTCCCTGTCAAAACAGGGGTTGGTCCTGGCACCAACACTTTTCAACATCATGTTTTCCGCCATGTTGTCTGGTTCTTTCTGTGAGGGAGACATTTGAACTGGCATCGGATTCTGAACTGATGGTCAAGTATTTAACCATAGGAGACAAAACGCTAAATCTAAGGCTCGGACAGACATCATTAGGGACTCTGTGTATGCGACTGTGGCTTTCACGCTGAATCACAGGCCGATATGTAGCTCAGTGTTGCTAACTTCTCGAAAGCCTGCTTCAAAATTTGGTCTTAACATTAACAAACCCCTGGTGCATGATTCCCTCACAAAGTGGCAATGGAAATCAGTGAAATTTCCTCATCAACACCAGGAACAGAAACATTGCAAATCCCATATTCATGCATAGGAACCAAAATTATCAATAAATTGATCGTGGGCCCTTAAGATATAGAAGAAGAAGAAGAAGAACACAAAGAAGACTGATGTCATGTACCAAACAGACCCCCCTCCCACACACACACAGACAGATTCAGTCCCGGCAAACGACCGATGTTAAGAATGGTCATGGTAGACTTTCGACAGACGAGCTATCATTGCAAGCTTACAATTACAATAGCAGGCTCTCCGGTTACAAGGCCAGAGCAAGACCAAGCCATCGGTAGATCGACTGTGTAAAGGACATCATCCTAAAATTTAAATGGATCTCCAGCAAGCCTCACACCTTGCAACCTTGCAGCCAATCGCCAACTGAAACTGTTCGGTTTGTACCCCGACGCCTCGTCTGTGAAAGTGGACAAAAAGAAGTTTCATTATTGATGAAACTATATTTCTTTAAGTATATCTTTATAAAAATAAAGATTAAAAAGGTGAATCTCAAAAGTTTAACCAAAACAAATATTCTATCGTTATTACTAGCTATATCCAGAGGCGTAGCTAGGGGAGTGCGGGGTTGCGGACCGCACCGCATCAGATTGAAAAATTGCATATTTACACACACTGCTCGGTCTAACCGAATGTCATGAAGTGATAAACGATCGTACGTAAATTTTCCACACATGTAACCAACCGAAATGCGTGCTTTATTAAAAGTTCAAGGTTGATGCGTTAGAAATGAGGTGACCCGATAGTTAAGTAAGAAAAGCACCGATTTGACCATGATTCAATGCCGATTGAAGTGATGGGTAACTTTCGTAAGTGAGAGGAAGCTATATTTATTTAAATTCTGAGAAAAAAGCCGCCCATTGATACCAAATACGATGTAGTCGGGCGATTCTAATTACATGTTACAGTTCTTAAATACTTTTATTACCGTCTGACCTTCAATTAATTTGTTTTTGTTCTTGTCATCGTTATACTGTGGACTTATTTTAACAAGAAGAAATCCACCGTTGAAGAGTGTGTCTGGGGTGATAGCATGAGTTTACCGTACTGGGTCGGGTAACACCAACCCTAGCTACGCCACTGGCTGTATCTAAATCAATTTTTCTTTTAAATTAAAAAATTCATGGGAGGCTATCAAATGATGAAAAGAATTTTTTTTTTCATTCTGCTCGCCCTTTGAAACATTATTAATATGTTAGTTCCCTTTAACAGTTAAAGTAAAAAGATGGCTACCGTAGGTCTCAAAATACTTCCGCTATTTCAGAGTTTGCATTAGCGAAAAGGTGAATCGGAATAAGAAAGTTTTGGATAAGTAAACTTCATGAAAATGACAGAAAGAAGGTTTGTTGGTGCTCTCCAAGGTAAAGGCAAGGCTGCCAAAATGAGAGAAACAGTTTCTCAAGCCTTGAGAGAAAGTGCAATCCAGGTGAACTATTTTTTAAAATTAAATTTAATAATAACTTCAAACTTGACCACTTGACTTAAATAACTGATTAGCCTTATATATAATATAATATTCTTTTGATTCATGAAAAAGTCGTAGATTAATAAATAAGGCTAATTTCGGTTCGGAGAGCCACTTTGAATTTAGGCCGACTTAGGCTTAGTGGCTAAGCTTAGTTAGTAGAATAGACCTATAAATTATAGTTAAATTGTAGTTGTTGGCTTGGTCTAGAAATAGTAGGTGGAAGCAAACTAATATTAGATTTTATGTATATTTTCGATTTCTGTATTCTAAAATTACAATTTACTTAAATTTATTCAAATATTAAAAGATTACGAAATATTAAAACATTTACGAGAGCAATTTCGTTTCCGGTGAAGATACAAAATATGGAGAAATTAATTTTTTCTGTCCGGTGATGGGAGGGTGATGGGAGGGTGATGAAACTAAGAAAGGTTTATTATTAACCTAGAAAATAGAATTTGGACTATTTCAAAGTTATTTCCAATCCCATTTGGATGCTTAACCCAATTCTTTAGGTTTCAATGTTGTGCAATTGCTGAAACTGAGTATTTAATGCATATTTATAGCTTACCGTATGATCAAAGTGACACAACAAAAGAACAGAGATAAATCAAGTTGGTCACCGGAAGAAAAATGTTTATCGTAATTGATGACAAAGTAAATGTACAAATAGGAAACTGTGACGTAAAACGCATAAATCCGAGGTTACCGTAGAAGCGATTGTAAGATGGCCACTTCAGTTTTTGCATCTTTTTTCCATATGCGCAAACTGAATGCGCGAGCCATTATTGATATGCCTACTAAATAAAAAGATTGGTTTTTGCTTGTCTAGGCTTTGGTGGGGATTGAACTCCAGTCCACAATCTTGGGATTGACTTAGCTTAGACGGCTTTGCCACCCATCACCCTTTCTATCACTTAAGACTTATCAGGTTATAATTTAGGCTTTGTCTTTAAATGTATTAATTCTAAAAACTGGGATAGAAGTTTAACCATTTTAAAACAGTTTTCCGCTTTTAACTTTTTTGTTTTTAAAGATATAATTACTAAAATTTGAGGAGGCAAAATAAAATATTGAATGAACCCAGCACATTATAATTAGTTGAACATTAATTATGTATATTTTGTGAACCATGATATATGGATATTGTGATTGTAAGTAACGACAGTTGGGAAAATCAATTTCTTCTTTTATGAAAAGTGATCAAACATTCAAACTTATACAGCTAAAATTTGCAGCACAATCAGACAGTTTCCTTCTGAAGGAAAAGGAAGATTTTTAAGTTGAAAACTAGATTTTGAAATAATCTAAAAATGTAAAAATTATCAAAACAACAGTATCATAGTACATTAATCTGATAAAAATATTACAATGAAATTTTCTGTAAGTGGAGAATGTATTAATCTGAAAGTATAAGAAATGTTTCTACAAAAGTTTTTTAAAAAGTCTAATTAATCTAGGCCTAGAAAAGAAAGAATTAAAGAAGTATATACTATGACATGATAACCCATTCTCTGCCCCTATCTTGGTCACATCAAATCCTTTTGTACTTTTATCTTCTATTTACTTAAACATAATTTTTAGTTTACTATCAGTTCTTAGTTTGTTCTCTGACTAAAGAACAGCAAATGCTATTTTATTCGCTAAGTTTTTTTTGCATGTTTTTTTTTAATACTTTTTTTTTTCTTGTTAGCCGAAGAAGGCTTTTGGCTGACATGTTTTTAAGTCTTGCCAATTGCCATTGGTTTTTTTTTCCTTCTTGGAATGTTAATTTAATGTGTGGTCTTTGTTTCTATACCTAGTGCAGAAAAAAAATAAACCAAGGCAATATTATTCAACATTAAACAGAATTAAAGTCACAGGTTAAAACTGAAATTGGAGTCGCCTGCGCCCACAAAATTTCAAATGAAAAGTTTCATTGTTGATCTAATCTGTTATGAAAGTACCTACCATACTGGAATGACTTGGCATACTGTTATTATGGAGAGAATTCATACAAAGATGTTTTGAAATAGTTATGTTCACTTTTTAAATAGAGATCTTCCTCTAATTACATTTTTTATTCCCGTTGAAAGTCTAAATTTTAAGTAACTGATTTTTTTTTAATGCTTTAAGTAGGCTTTTCAACTGAATTATATTCTATCATATGCCACAGCATAGTGAAGATCAGTTTTTAAAAAAAGAAGCTTAAACAGTTAAGCACAATTAACTATCTAAAATTAAATCTGAGTACTTCTTATCACCACCATCTGCACTCTATCTTAGGGGTCCTTAACCTTTTTGCAGCGCTACACTCGCTCTAGATTTCAGAACAATCCATGCACCCTCACCTCAATTTCGAAACATGATAAAAGATGCAAATAAAAATGCAGATAAACCCATATTAGTAATATGACTGTTAACAACTCTGAAGCGTTGGGGGGGGGACATTTATTTTATACAAATGAAGCACATTTTTTTGGGAAAGTGTTTGTTCTTTTAAAAGTATTTTTAATATTGTTTCATAGTTAAATCAAATTGAGTTTTTTTAAACTAATTTTAAATGGTCCTAACTTGGCTTGAAATATTTTTGAAATTTGGGTTTTGTAAATATTTAAATCTATTGAAAGTCTGTGTGGACTTTTTTAAGGAGGGCTGACAATAATAAAATTTTGCACTATATTTTAACATTTTTATTAATTTGTCGGCTATTAAAAAATTTTAATAACTGCCTTTACAAAATATAATTGTATGGTAAATGGTAAAAGTATGTAAGTACAAAGATATAGAAAATGTTTTAATTTTATTTTGTTTAATTTTTGTGACAATGCCCTCAGTATCAACTTCTAATGAGGTCTTGTGTGAGTATAGTGTGTAACTTTGATCAAATGCATTTTTTTTCACTCTATTTATCTTTTATACTGACTTTATCAATATTTTTTTTATAAATATTGTTTTAACCCTTTTATTACCGCTGGTTTTTGGGGGGCATCGATTTTTGCTGACACAGCAATAAAAAACTTTTATTTTTATTTTTTTTATAATAATAATAAAACAAAAATTAAAAAAGAAAAAAGAAGAAGAAATTTCCAGTATTTTTCATTCTCTATCCGATTCGCTTTTAACTTCTCTATAGATTAATGAATAAAGAAATATAGCATTGAAATATGACGTCGACGTGACGTCCGTGGTATTTCAGAAAAGTTTTTTGCCTCTTTGTTATGACAACAATATGACGTCCTTGGTAATTGAAAGTGGATGATCATGACGTCGCGTCAACGTCATCGATAGCGAAAGGGTTTAATGGCACCAGATTTTTTTTCTAACTATCACATTTAATTGAATCAAGTTTTTTACATTTTCATTTTTTGATCTTGATTTGTCAATTTTTGAGTTTCTGTCAAGTTATTATAATTATGTAATTTTAATTTGGTTTGTAATGTTAAAAAATTTGATCTCTTTACTGGGTTCCAATGATCGTAATCTTAATTTCACTCCTTATTTTCAAAAGGATTCTTCTTCTTTAAAATTAAGCTCCGCTCTATTCAGTCAATAAATTCCCAAAATGCCCTCCTGAAACTAAATTAAACACCTAAAGGACCAAAAAAATTAAAAAGAAATAAATTTAAATCTTGTTGTATGTGGGAAGATTAAATGTTTGAAATATTACATTAAAGAGCTTCCACTCAGAATGATGCCATCAGTGCTGTGGGCACCTGAGTAATTATTTAACCCATCTTGTAGCACTGGTTGTTGAGCTTCATCATCACACATCAACAATGACATTTTATTTATGGTGTGATATTTTTCCATGTGATAAAAATAACTCATTCATCTCTTATATATATTTTGCTTCTGGTGTGTCCTGCTTCCATTTCAAAAGCGCCCTCACCCCAACTCCAAAGGTTCTCCATAGTCCTGAGTGAAAAAAGGCTGTCATGCTAGACAAGTGAACTCAGAAAACAAATTTGGGGAGCGGGGTGGGTTCTATTATATTAATCAATAAAGAGTCATAGGTATGGAGTAGGACTATCTGGTGTAGGCCCATTGCTTAAAGGCTGGCAGGTAGGGCGTAGGACTGTCTGTAGGCCTATTGTTTCAAGGCCGCAGGTAAAGAAAGGTTAGGACTGTCTAAAGGACAATTTCTCAAAATACCCTGACCCGGTTTTAAAAAAAACTGCACCCGGTTAAGCCCTAGCAGCTAATGAAATGATAAGAAGGAATGGTTGATTCAGTGTTGATTTAGTCACAGTGTCAGCAATTTAAGGAATTTCTAGTATCTTGGTGTCAGTAAAAAATATGAGCAGAGAACTAGTGACAAATATAAACCCTTCAGTTAATACATGCAATAAAAATCATTGCCGAGAATGTTTGTCAGGAGAAAAGGAATAGCGGATTCTGTGGGGGAGGGGGGGGGGGGTAAAACAACACCACCTGTTTTTGTCTGTATTGGGTATGTCCACCTCCACATTCCCCTCCCCCTTTTCTCACTGTCATTTCAACCTTTCTCTACCTTAACCTGTGCAGCCATGGGGGTTGGGGGGGGGGGGGGGGGGGGGTAAAACAACACCACCTGTTTTTGTCTGTATTGGGTATGTCCACCTCCACATTCCCCTCCCCCTTTTCTCAATGTCAATTCAACCTTTCTCTACCTTAACCTGTGCAGCCATCAGTGATGTAATTACAGATAACCTGGTTGGGCCAAAAAAATACCATTGTACCTGCCAGTTTTGCTGCTGGAAGAGGAGGAGGAGGAGGCGGCGGGCACCTGTAAACATTCAACATCTCTAACCCTTTCTTGTTTTTTTTTGGTCGTTTTTTTTCACTTCTTTCACTAAGCTTGTACAGATTCAATGTTTTATTTTTGTACAGCCAAGCATTGATCGGACACAATATATGCATGGGACTGAGGATAGTAACCCCCACATCATCTCATCTTTAGCCATAACATCATTGTTTCCATTATTTGTTGACAAACAAATTATTATTATTATAGGGGACGTTCGTGAAAATCCATTAAGAAATGGAATAGAAAATTAAAATAAATTAAAAAACTAGAACATTAATTTTCTCTCTCATTTAGCATTTATAATTTCCAAGATGTTTGGATAGGGAATAGGTCATTAGTAGAGGATTGGCAGTTGGTCTGAATTCCTGCGTAAAAGAAACCAAAGCAAGTGAATTGACTAGTCTCCACTTTAGCGACCAAGTGATTCAAATAAATGGTGTAGAGTAGTGCCCCTTTTTTTTTCTCTTATTTGTATAGTGTACTTAAACTAATTTCAAAATTCTATAACGTACCTATTCAAGTATACAAAAAAAAAAAAAAGAGTTAAATATTGGGATGTGTAAGTGACTGCCAGCATCCATCTTACTTCGAAGATCCCCTTGTTGGTAGAATAGGAGAAAAGAACAAATTAGAGAATTGCATTTTAGCTTCTACTTTAAAAGCAAAACCATTTTTTTTCCTTCAACATTGCAAGGGTGCAGAAAATGGGTGGGTACATTTTTAATGATGAGACCAATATATCAGAATGGCTTGTAGAAAGATTAAATAGAAAATTAGGATTCAACAAAATTCAAATCACGGCTGGCAGCATTGTTACCAAATTATTCACATAGGTCTGGTTGTATTCACTATTAGAGCTCGAGTTGATTAGGTAGGTTGGTTATAACATTAAGATAGTTTGTATTTGCTCATAAAACCCTCCCTGCCATATGAGACAACTCAGGTGAAACTTGTCCATTAACCCCTACCTGCCATATGAGACAACCCAGGTGATACTTGTCCATTAACCCCTACCTCCCATCTCAGACAACACAGGTGATACTTGTCTATTAACCCCTACTTCCCATCTCAGACAACCCAGGTGACACTTGTCTATTAACCCCTACTTCCCATCTCAGACAACCCAGGTGACACTTGTCTATTAACCCCTACTTCCCATCTCAGACAACCCAGGTGACACTTGTCTATTAACCCCTACCTCCCATCTCAGACAACACAGGTGATACTTGTCTCTTAACCCCTACCTCCCATCTCAGACAACCCAGGTGATACTTGTCTATTAACCCCTACCGCTCATACCTAAACTGAGGACTCAAATAATGACATTTTAAAATATCGTCTGGCAGATTCATAGATCCTAATTACTTATTAAGTTTATCTTTAATTGAATTGAATAAGTCTTTTCTCTTAGTTGTTACTAATTTAGTCACTCCCCCCCCCCCCCCCCCCACCCCCCCACCTTTTTTTTTTTTTTTCCTTCTGACTTTTACTGGGGGAAANACAATTCTGAAAGGAAGCTTGATAGAAAGAAAGGCGTCTCTGTTACCTTATCATCAGAGGATGAAAGGTTTGTGATAAAATATGACATTCTGTTTACACTGAAAGATTTTCTTCTTCTCTTTTTTTTTTTTTTTTAATATCTTTTTGTAACTTGTAGAAAGAGTTAAAAGATTTGGAAATCATTCTTCAACTGTTAGGATATCATTGTGAAACTTTGAATTAAGCCTGATTTGGGAATTGTGTGTACCGTAAATGACTACAGTGATCATTTTCTCTGACACAAATTTAGATTTAGTTGAAGGTTGAGTCGCTAATGCCAGTCTGTGATCAGAGTCTGCTAGCACTCTAAAAAAAAAATTAATTGAAAATATTTTTAGACTACAGGATTAAAGGATGCATTTGTGTTCGCTGTGACAATAGAGCTTTATAAATATGTATTGAATTGTATTGTTAGCATCTGCAGCCTGGGTCTCCTGTGTATTGTTACTTTCTAGTATATAAAATAATAATTAAGCATTCTAGATCGGGAGCTAAGTTTATCTTCTCCTATGTCTTGTTACTTTCTAGTATATGAAATAATAATTTAGCTTTCTAGATCGGGAGCTAAGTTTATCATCTCCTGTGTCTTGTTACTTTCTAGTATATGAAATTATAATTTATCATACTAGATCCGGAGCTAAGTTTATCCATTTATATCATGAAATTATTTTATCATTGTGACCCTTTGGGAGATTTCTTCTTGAGCTGTTGTGAGTGGCAGCTTGTAAATCACTGCACTTGTTAAAGTATTCACTAGCTGTGTTTGTCTTTATTCTTGTTCAAGTTAGTCAATCTCCTTGCTTCCTGGAATGACATTCCAGTTAAGCCAGGGGATTTAGTTTACTTTAGTTTCAGTATAGGGGCAGGGCTCAGTTTTTGTGGATTAGGCATGGCTGAAACTGGTGCATGCCAGAGCTTTCTTCTTGCAAACACACAAACACACACACACACACACACACAAACCCAGCAGTGTTTCTCAAACTGTGATTTCTTGTTATGAATTGAACGGATCACGTTAGATCTGCTGGTATCACATTTGAACTGTGGTGGCGTTGGGTCCAGAAAATTGTACTAAAATTTGTTGGGAAAATAACAATTTGAGAAATGCTGCTGTCTAGCTGGTGTAGGAAGCTGTGAAATATGATGACAGTGGGGCGGCTAGTTCTGTTGGCACAAATGCACACTCATGGAACGACTCTGGCATTTCAGTGGGCTAGACTTTATGTCAAGCCTAAATATCAGAGGGGAGACATTAGTGTGCTTATCAAATATTGAAAAAAAGCTCAATACATCTCATGGAGAATGCATTGGTCATATTATGTTGGGAGAGTTAAGGTCATTGTTTGAGATTGTCAGTAGAAGCAAACTTCTGAATTATAACCTTGTGATTGTTGTTTGATATTAGTGATTTTAATTTTTCTGGCCCCCTGCATAGAGGTTGGGTGTGTCCTCATGTGAGAATCATGGTCAATTTGCAGATCACTGGATAGGGCTTTGTTGTCCGTATATTGGAACACTTGTCATTAGCAGGTCACCAGACAGGGCTTTGAGGTCTGTATGTGAGAACCCCTGGTGTAAATGCTTTAAAAATGCTGATTAGAATGTCTTACCATTAAAAATAGATTTAGAGTCATTGAAAGGACGGAATAAACACTGTGTGTAAAAAAAAAAAAGTGCGGGGGGGGGGCAAAGGCCCCAGGGTTAAATGTAGCCATGGTTTTGTTTGTGGTCCACTGACATGAAGTAAATAAAGGCCACCAGCACATTTTAAAAATGGTGATTAGAAATGCTTAACATTAAAAATAAATTTAGAGGCAATGAAAGGACGGAATAAACACTGTGTGTAAAAAAAAAAAAAGTGCGGGGGGGGTGCAAAGGCCCCATGTTTAAATGTAGCCATGGTTTTGTTTGTGGTCCACTGACATGAAGTAAATAAAGGCCACCAGCAAACAACCAGTAACATTGTTACAGCAATGGTTGGCAAGTGGCTGGAAGGTGTGGTGGAGCATGGCATTCATAAATAGTGTGTATTTCAAGTCATTTCCACAGGCTTAAATCTCGCTTCAAACATCTCGTAAAGGTCGCTGTTGCTTGGCACCCCCATTATCAGAAAAACTTAAACATTTAACAACCATTTAAAAATTCCTTTATGTGAGCGACACATTTGAATGATTAAATCCTACTGTTATATTGTTCACAAGCATTTTTGGTTATCCTGTTTACATAATTTATTCAAGAGTGTTCACATATTTTTGCAGTCGCCTCTTGCTGTTAATGAGCTCATGATTGATGTCTTGTCATTGTGATTGAGCTTTAGGCTATAACTGATTTTTTAATTTTTTTTTTATTTGAAGAGTACAACAAAATATCTGTATAGAAATGTCCTTCTCATCAAACGTAATCTGTGACAAAAATGACTCATGATGTTGGATGTGTGTTGGACAGGAGGTTTGCCAAGGATTCTCCCCCTCTCACACAGTTCTCTATGATGTAGCTATATAGAACTGGTCACTACTGTTTTGAGACTTAAATTCTAAGGTTTTATTGTTTTGTTTCAAGATTGCTGCAGATTGAAGATTTTTTTCAAAAGCTAGTTTTCTGAGTGTTTTAAAAGGGAGATATTGATGAGTGTGAACATAATTTACTGTATTTTTCTGTATGGATCTGTGCTGTCTCTCGATAAATCACAATTTGATTCACTTGGTGAACAAACCAACAAAAAATATCCTGACCGGAATAGTAAAATATATGCTGTAAAAATGAGTGGACCAAGGCTCTGAACTAAATGACTTCCGAGTCAGAAACTACTCTCCTCTGTCAGTGTCTCTCGACTTTGTTAAGAAATTATTAGGTTTTAATACACTGATAAAGTCTGATCATATCATAAAAACACGGATTTTATAAAACAATATACCATTCAAAATAATTCAAAGTATTTTTTAAAGGATTGTTAAATCACTTTAAAATTCTTAATATAAAATAAGTTGGCTCCCAACAATAAAAAAAAATTCCACATAAACTCATAGTAGAGAAAAGAGAAGATGGCCACATTTTGAGTTGTTTTGGTATTAAATATTTCCATATCAGAGAAGAAATGGTACTTTTCCTGTAGTGTTAACATTCATTAACTTAAAAGAAGGTAGACAGACAATCCTGATTTGAAGAGGTTTTTTTAACAAAAGTTAAAAGTTTGTTTTTTTACCTACCAGTTTGTCACAACTTTTGAACGCAAGAGCTCTCAGAAAACAGTTACTTTGCCAAAATGTGACTTAACAAGCTGGCCTCTGATTTTGACAGCCTTGTCAAATATTCTATCACAGTTGCTAGTTATTGTCATTTACTTGATCTTAAAAGAAATATTTTTAGCATAAAACACATTGCTTTTGTTCCAAATTAAAGCCATAGAGAAATATTAATCTTTTAAGTCATAGAAGCTATTATTTTCTCTGGCCGGTTCTCAAAGTTTTGATAACACAGAACCAAGAAAAACCATATTTTTTAAAATTCTAAACGGAGCGATTCAATCAATAAATTCTTGATACATTGAGTGTTTAGTTTTCATACAGTCTACTCATGTTCACAAAGAATTCTGTGTAATTGATGCTTTCACTTTGATTAAGATGTGTTTTCGCAGTGTTAATTAAGAATTTAAAAAGTGATTTGTTTCTGAATATTTCCATCATTATGAGTGCTGTGATGACAGAGAGTCCACTTCATTTCATTGCTATGATATTTTGTGAAAATGATTTCATTTTGAAATGGGAACTAAATTAAATTTAAAGATGGATCCAGAGCTGACAGATTTTTTTTTTTTTTACATCATCCATTCACTAGGTTATTTATATCTGGCCATTTGTTCCTCATTGCTCTTACTGTATAGCGATTTGTTCTGAATGAAGAGTTTTAGTTACATATGATGAACAAAGGACTTTAACTTGGTCTTAAGCTGGTTTAACTTGGTCATAAGCTGGTCGGGTCTTTAAAACTCTGAATAAGATGAACAAGGACTTTAACTTGGTCATAAGCTGGTTGGGTCTTGAAAACTCTGAATATGATATACAAGGACTTTAACTTGGTCATAAGCTGGTCTGGTCTTTAAAACTCTGGACATCTAATAAGAAAGAAATCATGCCAGTTCAGCGCAACAAGTCACTTCCATCTCAGCTTACTTCTGTAATGATTCATCATCGTTCCCATTTTCAACAATCTCCAAGAACTGGGAATGAAAAGTTTCCCAATTCAGTAAATACTGACCAGGTCCACCTGGTAGGTTCTGTATGCATAATCATATAGTGTTAAAACTGCTCTTATTTTCATGGATCAAGGCCCTTGTCTGTTGACATGCATTAAAATAGAAAGATAAAAGGGAATTATAAAAACACTAATCTAAGTTTCATTGACATAATCACTCAGATGGGGCATAATGGATTATTGACATAAGACATGCATTTTAAGCAAAAATTAAATTAAAGGATCTTGTAAGGTTATTTTCATTAGTTTTAAGAAAGAAACCATTGGGCCAATTGCTGATATTGAAAATAATGTTTTAATTTGATTAAAGTTTACTGTAATATCTTTTTTTCCCCTACAACCATTTGTCAACAGAATAAAGTTAAGCCGCAACCAATGGCATAACCATACCACTTGGCTACATTAAAAGGTCAACGGGGTGGGGTTAAGATGCTTTTTTGTTGTTGTTTTTTCTAGTCAATTTAAAAATTTGTTAAAGGGCTCATAACTTCTAAAATGTCTGCTTGAGACGACTACTCTCCCCCTCCTTTCACCAAATACCTCAGCTGCAGCATTAGTGTCGAGTTACCCTAATGAGTTGAACAACAGTTGAGAGGCAGTCATCTGGTAAATACCAATTACAAAAAAATTTGATCAATGAAGAGTTTTTACCAAACTTGTACTTATTCCAGTCAATACCCAAATTGTGGTTCCATCGTTTGTCTTACAAAACTTAAACAGTAATGCAAATGTTTATTACATTTCCTACTCAGTCTAGACCCAAGCTCGTTGAACCCGTGGACTATGAAACTTTTGTGGTCAAGAATAAAGTCCTGCTCCACAATGACCCACAGAGGGACATGCTTAATTTCCCACATGATGATGTGGAGCAGCCGGTAGGTGTCACATTCTGTGAGGGTGGGGAAAATGTATTTTGTTGAAACAAGGTGTAACAGAAAGATTTAATTGAATGGTCACGGTTCAATGACATTTAGGCTAGTATGTGCACTGTTCAAATTTAACACATTTGGCCAAAACCATGATGAAATAATTACATTTGGATACAACATACATTTGTACAAAGGGTTTAAGAATAATAGGTGACAATTTAACCCGCAGTCAAGTCTTACGTGCGTCACTCTCTCTCTCTCACACAGCCACCCACCCCTGTGCGTAAGACTCGAACGGTGGTGTCCACGGTTCCAGCTAATGCTGCCCAAGAGGTGACCAGCCTGATGGTCAAGGAATGCATAAAGACATACACCAGTGAGCTGCAGATGATCAAGTTCAAGTACCAGGCCTACGCCGGCAGCTACCAGCAGCTACCCAAGTACGTCTGACCAAAGGGCAGCACTTCATTTTCTTTTTAAGACAAATTTTCTTTTAAGACATTTTAGTTCACCATTGCTTTAAAGCATATATTTACTAAAAACTTTAAAAAAAAAAAAAAAACTGTAAAAAAAAAAAATGCATGTCTTTTCAACATAAAAATGTCATCTTAACCTTGCTGTAGCTACCCAAGTACGTCTGACCAAATGGCAGCACTTCATTTTCTTTTTAAGACAAATTTTCTTTTAAGACATTTTAGTTCACCATTGCTTTAAAGCATATATTTACTAAAAACTTTAAAAAAAAAAAAAAAAACTGTAAAAAAAAAAATGCATGTCTTTTCAACATAAAAATGTCATCTTAACCTTGCTGCTATTGGCACATGGGTTGTAACAAAAATATTTTGGCATGAAACCAGAGACACCTCAAGTTTTAGTTAGAGTCAAGTTTGTTCAGCTCTGCTTGTCTAAACATTTCAAGAGCATTAACATTTTCAACTTTGTGTCCTCTTAGTACATTATTAGATTATTGGTATTGAGCTATGGGGAATGTCTTGGAACTAATTATCAGGTCAGTCAAAGATAACTCTTGTGGGGGGCAGGGGGGCTGTCAGGGAGTAATCAGTTATGACGATGCAGGGTACCTTCTTCTTCTTCTTAGATTTGAGGGGGGCCCATGATCAATTTAAGTAATTCTCTCCTTTTATATATTTTAGATACTAAGATTTTTATATGACATCTCTGAGCAGAATCTTTCATTAAAAAAAAAAAAAAAAAAACTCTTTGTAACTTTTGTCACTAAAATGTTACATGTATTCTTCTTAAAGGCTGCTTCTCAAACTATCTCTTGTGTTGAATTATTTTTTTGTTATTTCCAGAACCCTGTCANAATTTTTCATTAAAAAAAAAAAAAAAAAAAAACTCTTTGTAACTTTTGTCACTAAAATGTTACATGTATTCTTCTTAAAGGCTGCTTCTCAAACTATCTCTTGTGTTGAATTATTTTTTTGTTATTTCCAGAACCCTGTCATACCAGCGCTTCGCAAACTATCTCTTGTGTTGAATTATTTTTTTGTTATTTCCAGAACCCTGTCGTACCAGTGCTTTGCAAACTATCTCTTGTGTTGAATTATTTTTTTGTTATTTCCAGAACCCTGTCGTACCAGTGCTTCTCAAACTATCTCTTGTGTTGAATTATTTTTTTGTTATTTCCAAAACCCTGTCATACCAGTGCTTCTCAAACTATCTCTTGTGTTGAATTATTTTTTGTTATTTCCAGAACCCTGTCATACCAGTGCTTCTCATACTATCTCTTGTGTTGAATTATTTTTTTGTTATTTCCAGAACCCTGTCATACCATTGCTTCTCAAACTATATCTTGTGTTGAATTATTTTTTTGTTATTTCCAGAACCCTGTCATACCAGTGCTTCTCAAACTATCTGTTTTGTTGGATTATTTCTTGTTATTTCCAGATGCCTCTCCTACCAGCATTATTGTAGAAATGACATCTAATTTGCTACCAATAACTGTGATCCTTTCTAAATCATGTTACCTTTTTTTTATAATTAATCTGTCAGTGTTACAAAGAAGGAACCTCTCCAGGAACATATATTTGAAATTGATGCAGAGGTGGAGGAAAAAGATGATGTAAGATTTCTTTATGATATAAAATAAATAATGAATGGGGTTTTTTTTCATATTAAAAGAAAAAATTTATGGTTTTAAAAAAAGTTGGAAATAAATAATTTATGGTTTAAAAAAAAAAAAGTTTAAAATAAATAATTCAAGGTTTTAAAAAGAAAGTTTAGAATAAATAATGTTTGGTTTTAAAAAAAAAAAAAGGTTACTCTGGAAACGTGTTATGTTAAACAGAAACCAAAAAATTAAAAAAAATGTCATTGGGCAAGTCTTACTGACAGCATATAATAGCAACAAGAGAGAAAGTTCTCTGATGCAGCATCATTGCATCTTCACCTTGCCACACAACTAGAAGTAATTGTTCAACCTTTGCCACACAGCATTCAGATGTGCCAGTTTACTGTCAGAGTAAGCAGTAGGGTGCGTTGCCACGCAGCATTCAGATGTGCCGACTTACTGTCAGAGTAAGCAGTAGGGTGCGTTACCACACAGCATTCAGATGTACCAGCTTACTGTCAGAGTAAGCAGTAGGGTGCATGGAGATTATCATCATTACAGTTTAAAGCTGTTATTATTATTATTTCCATCTTCTTTAGAGAAAAAATCGTCCTGAAATCTTCTTCTTATTTACTTTTATTAATTTAAATTGAAATCTTGGCGACACACCTGTTAATCTTGGTGACACAGCTGTGAATCTTGGTGACACACCTGTTATTCTTGGCGACACAGCTGTGAATCTTGGTGACACACCTGTTAATCTTGGCGACACAGCTGTGAATCTTGGTGACACAGCTGTGAATCTTGGCGACACAGCTGTGAATCTTGGTGACACACCTGTCAATCTTGGCGACACAGCTGTGAATCTTGGTGACACACCTGTTAATCTTGGCGACACAGCTGCGAATCTTGGTGACACACCTGTTAATCTTGGCGACACAGCTGTGAATCTTGGTGACACACCTGTTAATCTTGGCAACACACCTGTGAATCTTGGTGACACGTCTGTGAAACTTGGTGACGCTCCTATGAACCTTAGTGACACACCTATGAACCTTGGTGACACACTAGTTGAAGACCCGGCTCTAGAGTATATAATATAAAACATCTTTCGATTGTTTAGTTTATACCAGCAGCACCATGCCACTTATAGCCTTATGTAGGTTGAGGTAGCCCTATATAGGCTGAGGTAGCCCTATGTAGGTTGAGGTAGCCCTATATAGGTTGAGGTAGCCCTATGTAGGTTGAGGTAGCCCTATGTAGGTTGAGGTGGCCAAATGGGGGTTGAGGTGGATATGTGTGGGTTTGAGGACAGCCACATGAGGCCAGTGAATTGCAGACGTCATAGTGCTACATAGCATTTGAAACACGTGCTTATCATTTGCTTCCCTGTTGTCTTCTCAGGACACAATGAGTCATGGCTTTATGTCTGTCGTCATTAAGAAAGGTTGGCTGTTGAAAGGACCTGATGGGGGAAAAGACAACATCATTAGTTTTACTAAGGTCAGTCATGTGCTCATGCTGTTTGTTTAATCATCCCAAAATATTTGTAGACTGTGGTAAAAACAACAAATATTTTGGCTTAATCTTTTTCCATTTAATTTTTTTTTAATTTAAATTTTCAATATCTAAAATTACATTAAAATTTACCAGCAATTATGATCATGTTACATTAAAAATTAACCAGAAATTTATGAATATGTCTTGCTGAAATATTTTAGTTTTTGCTATCTGTAACATAATGATATTTGATGTTAATTTGCAGTTGAGTTGAAAAGCACTATTTTCTGTCAGAGAAGTGATACATAGATATAAATATAGATAAGGGGAACTACAAGAGAAAAATTATAGTCGCCTCCAGTCATCCCTTAAATATACACAAACATATACACATAACAGAAATTAATCACTATATAATGTCGCTTATTTTAGCACTAGGTATACTTATTTATTAAATTTGTTAAACTTGCTTCACTTCATATCATTACAATATCACTGTTACAGTGACAAACTCTAAATGAATTCAAACTTCAAAGTTAATTTAGCCAATTTGATTTTGACTTGTCTAACCTGGCATACTTTGTTCTTTCCATAGCAATTCAAGCGTAGATTCTTCCAACTAAAGCAGCAGTCTGACTACACGTACTTGCTAGAAATTTTTAAGGACGATAAGAAATCTGATGTCAAGGGAGCCATCTTTCTAGACTTGGCCACTGAAGTTGTTAAGGTGCTCATGTTTATAATTGCTATCATAGGCCCTTGATTGCTACCATTGGTCCTTGGTTGCTACCATTGGCCCTTGATTGCTACCATCGGCCCATGGTTGCTACCATCAGCCCTTGATTGCTACCATCGGCCCTTGATTGCTACCATCGGCCCTTGGTTGCCACCATCGGTCATTGATTGCTACCATTGGCCCTTGGTTGCTACCATTGGCCCTTGGTTGCTACCATTGGCCCTTGATTGCTACCATTGGCCCTTGTTTGCTACCATTGGCTCTTGATTGCTACCATTGGCCCTTGAGGGAGCTGTGTAACCCATTTAGAAAATTCATCAAATATATGAAATTTTTAATAAGATATGGTAGTCTTATAGGTTATTAAACTTCCATATTCTTACAGAAATAATGGTAAATTTACCTGTTGGCTTAAATTCATGAGGACAAAATAGAATAACATTTTTATGGGCATTTGTTATGAGATATAAATCTATACTTAAATGTGACTTTTCAATAATCTTGTTTTTTTCATGCCCCAGAACCCCAAGAAAGGAAAGTTTTGTTTTGAGATCAAAATGACTAACCGTCAGCCATGTTTGCTGGCAGCAGAGAATGAAGCAGAGGCCCATGATTGGATAACAACATTAAACAAAGTAATTAATTCTGCTGACACTGCTTCCCAAGCTTCAAGAGAAAGCATCAAAGGTAAGCT
This sequence comes from Lymnaea stagnalis, assembly GCA_964033795.1. Taxonomy (NCBI): domain Eukaryota; kingdom Metazoa; phylum Mollusca; class Gastropoda; family Lymnaeidae; genus Lymnaea; species Lymnaea stagnalis. Next base: position 265,856 of record CAXITT010000643.1, on the reverse strand, counting down.
TTACAATGAATCCAAAAAATCACTAGCATAAGGTGACCATTTGTATTGTTCTTACCACGACAAAACTGTTTTTTAGATCTTGTCGTGGTTTGTTGTGATTTGAAATCAGTACAGTTTTTAAAATATTAAAAAATAATTTTATTTAAGTAATTTATCAAAAGATCCAGTGCATCTGAAATACAGGCATGAATAATTGACCCAACTGGTGTGAAATTTTAAAGTGCCCTGGTTTTGAATTTAAAATGTCTTTGTTTTAAATTTGAAGTGTTAAAATGTCCCGGTTTTGATTTTGAAAAAAAAAAGTGGTCACCGTATACTAATGACAAACAGATAAATGAGCAAAAGCCATGATGGTGATTGAACCCTGATTAAGAGCAAGCTTGTTCAGTCTTCAAATAATTCAAATTAGTAATTGTATTGCATTGGAGGAAAACGGACATTAAAAATTGTTGGCATCCTTCAAATTGTTCTTTTGGAGGAAGAAATAGCGTGTTAGCAGTTTCAATTGAGTACGGGTCTTAGGAAATATCGTAATTAACATTTTTTTTAAATTTTTTTTTTTTCACAAGTATTTCTTATGGAATGTGACAAAAGGTCTTCAGTTTTTTTTTTCTACATGTGTGTCATAAATTATTGTTAAAAAGAAATTTTAGAGTTGTATTAATATCATGTTACATTACTGTACCACTGTTAGCGAACTGCTTCTTTTTTTTTACTCAACATCATTTTCTTGTTATACTTAGGTGTCTAGATACTTTGATCTAAGGCCAGCATTTTGTAGATCATGTTTCTAAACTGTAGTGGGACCCTCTCTTCTTGCTGCTGCTACTTTAGTTTAAGGCATTAAGAGCAATCTTCCAACATTTGACCCTTCATTTACACATTTTTATAGCAACTTTTAGGACTAATTTTTTTATTATGAAAAGCATACCATGTTTTCAATGAAGAGCCATCAAGTTTGCAATGAAAAGCCATCATGTTTGCACCTGCTTTTCTGGCAAGTGCTGCCAGCCTATTTGGTTCTTTAAAGAAAGATACTTGTGAAATTGTTATATATTATTTTTTCCTATTCAGAGGAGAATGCTTCGGCTGGAACGCCAGAGAACTATAAAGAAAGCAGTATCAATCACCCAGTTGTGAAGGTCAGTGTTGTATTCCTTATTCATTTTAAGAAATTTCAGTGTTTTGTTCCACTGTGTTATCTTTGATTTTGTTGCACTGTTAATCTGTATCCTCTCCATGGATGGTATTCTCATCTTCATTTTATCATTGATGTTTTGTGTATGGAGAAAGTATAGGCAAAATATAGTAGTTCATTTCTTTGTATGTGTAAAGGTCTGTCCAAAAATGAATATTGCATTTAACAACTTGGTATGAGATCGTGGTAAAAGTATATGAAAATATCTACATTTATATAGCATGAATTTAAAAAAAAACACAAATTAAAAATGTGTTATTTTTATATATATTTTTTTTTGGTTGCAATAGTTTTTTAAATTCTATTGTAAATGCTTATCAAGAGAATTTATCTCTTTCCCTTAAAGGTATAATATAAGACCTTTGTTTATTTTTATTTTTTTGACAGTTAACAATAAAGAAAGAATTTTCACTTAAGTTATATTTTTTTAGTAAATACTTCAATGTCATTATACTTGGTTTCTCTCTCAGAATTATTTTCTCAAGGTTTCAATCTTAAGTCAATGCAACTGTTACTTGAATCTCTTGCCAATTTTTCTTCTCTCATGACATTACTTTCAGGAAGTATCTTTGGATATCAGTACTGACTCCATAGAATCCCTCAGCGATGTTATCATAGAGCCACCAGCCCCACCACGCAGGCCACCTCCCCCTCCCCCACCCCATGCCCCTCCGTCCTCTGCACCTTCTGCCCCCCGTGTATCAGCCCCTGAACTACCATCCCCATGCATAGAGGTTGATGGTAGCAACACTGCAGAAGGTTTAAATGAGTTTAAAGAGCCAGTTGGAGTTCCTAAAGTAATTAGAAGGAAGAAAGCAGGGGTAAATAACGTGTAATAGTGGTGGAACTCTGAGTGACCTGCCCTAATTTTGTTTTGAACTGTGTTTCTCATTGTTGTGCCTATTTTCACCATCAAGAGAAAAATAACTAGAAAAATCTGCAGAATGCAATCAAGTGCCTGATTCTACTAAACTGCATCTATCTAACAAAACAGTCAAGGAAATAAATCCCCATATGTGTTGGTGAATTGAATTTAAACCACTGAAGGGCCTCTGCATTTTATGTCCTCTATTAACATAGACATAACATATTTTTCCATATGTGTGTGCAATTTTATTTTCAGAGTTGCTTCAGACTTGAAATTAACATGCAAAATATTTTTTTAGCCATTGGACTGAAAATGGTGGATCGTTGAGCATGTTATCACAAAAAATCTTTTCCTCATTTAATAATTTAGCAGTCAAGATAATTTGCTTCAGAATGACAATTTGATTTAACAAGATCTGTTTAACAATCACAGTGTAGATTTCTAGCAATAGCTTTTAGTCAATACAAATAGATTTTAATATTCAAATCCAATGGTCTAACATAACTTCATATCTTATTCTCAAAGTCTCCAACCTTTAGCCTTTGATCTGCATCCGGCCGATTGCAATAATAATAAGCTATTGGGTTTATCCAAGTTTTTGAAGAAAAATCTTGAATTTGCAACAAAAAAAAATAGCCAACAGTTAATTTTAAAAAACTACAATAATTTGCTGTTTTGGTTTAAAAACAATATAAATAATTTTTTCTACAAATAGAATGATGATTATAATTAGTGATGTTAACACTAGATTTTTTGACAAATTGGCGTTCATTTTATAATCTGTTTTAAACTGTTTTTTTTAATTTTTACGAAGCATTTAACTCTCAGCACAACAAAGTGATATGTTGACATACTTTTATAAGCTTGTTAGTGGAAGTATAAATCTATTATTTTTAGAGATTATAAAACCACTAACTCGCCTGTATGATTATAATATTAAAGTTTGGTTCCAGCACTTTACCCACCCAAACCAAAGCCCCAGGGACAACTTTTAGAGTACTAAGTGCAACTGTCACACATGCATTCCAGAAGTGCTGCCAGCGCTGTGTATTGTTCGTGGCAAACACTGTTTGCGGCCAGCAATGGTTGAAAACATTTTTTGTCTCAGGCATCAGATTGGCTAATGTGACCAGCCATATTTGTAAATCAGTTTTGATTTCAGTAAAATGTTATTTATATACTGATCTGACTTCTAGGTTGATCCACATGTATTGCATATGTAATAAATGCAGTAATTATTAATCGTTTAATTGAATGTATACTGTGATGATATCTGCACTTACACCAACCTGTTGACTGACAGCAGTCTACACATACAAGTTGTAAAGCAAAGCCATCTCAGATTTCATATAAAGGGCAGTCACCTAGTTTTGGAAGTGACCTTCCATGATTTCAGCTAACCCCGTTAAATTGTACCATACCGTAGCATTTGATATGCGATGGACATGTGATCCCAATAACTATTGCATACATTTACTGTAAGGGTATTAATGTGACTATTAAATAATACAAAGTCAATTTGTTTTTTTAATTACGATTACAAAATTTGCTACTAGTAATGGGTTTGTGAAAATCAATAACAGGTTTTCGGTTTCAAAACATAGTTAAATGCTCTGCATGGTTTTCTTTGGAAACCTTTAATTTTCTACGTAACTCTCACTTTCATTGCGTGCAGACTCTTTCATTTTTTATAATTATTTTAATCCAGCATCTTTTAAAATAAATTTGGTAAATTTTAGTTTTTCTTAATTTTTTTTTTTTTTAAATTAACTTTCAGGCAGAATCAGATGAACTAGACACTAATTTGTTTTAATTTTGCTCTGAAATTGATGAGTCTGCTTTTAGCAGACCTTATTGCATGTCCATTGCATGCGAATACAGTTTATAAACACAAAATGAAATTTGATGCGTGGAGGTGGGCTTAAAGGTGAATAATTTTATATTAAGGATTGAGGGCTTAAAAGTAGCAGTATTCCATTTGTAGTTATGAAATTTTTAATAAAAAAGAAATTACCATTACAATGATATCATTTTTTTTAACTCATCATGTCATTGCAACAGCTACTCAAATTCTTTATTTATCTTTTTTTTTGCTCCTTTTAAAGTAAACCTTAATATTTTTCCAGCATGACACCATTCAGTAATCCTGTCAGACGAGCATTCTGTTGCTTTATTTTTGGTGTTACATACTCAGCAATAAATAGGCTTTATTTGAACCTTGATTTCATTATGCCGTTTCAGTACTGCAGAGAAACCGATTCATCCCTGGCAAAGTTAAGGCAGGAGGCCAGGCAAAATTTGTTTGGAATTTATCCTGACATGAGGGTAGGGAACTAGTTTCTTTACTTTCTTTGTTACTTTTTCTTTTTACCTCTGAGTTACTTACATTAAAATTTATTATTTTATTTTTATTTATATCAATGCTAAAGTCTGGATTGGACTATCATAGTTTATATTTAAAAAATCCTTTTATTGGGGGGGGGGGGGGTTTAATTTTTAAATTTTTTTTTTGGGGGGGGGGGGGGGAGTTTAATTGTTAAATTTTAATATTGAAGATTTATAATTATTAATTGTAACTTTAAAACAAAAAATTAATGACCGACTCCTGTTTGAAGAAGGTAGTCCCTTTTAATATTAAATTAATTGTTTAAGACAAAGTTTAATTCTACTAAATTTAATATATACAACAAAAAACCAACACTTTTAAATTTATCATTATCTTGATGACACCTTGTTTAAAATTATCATCATTTAAACCACTTCTCTTATCCATGGTTTATCACAGAGAAATGTCTTTGATGAGGACGTAGCAGATGAAGAAGACAAAGAGGTTGATGTTTTCCCCAAACAATACACAGACAGATTCTTAATACGTTTGGAAGAACTTAAATTCAATCTACAGTTAAACTTGGCAGACGAAGGAAAGGGAAACAAAAAATGCAATGTGAACGAGATTTCTTTTCTAAAAAATGGAGAAAAAAAATTATTTTGGTTAAAATTTTATGTACTTAAGATATTTTATTTCAAGAGCCTAATATTTTTTTGTTTTTTCTATAACTGTAGCTTGTATTCGGTGATAATCTAAAAGAAATTTTCTAACTTAACTTGGTTGAATTTAAAAGAATCAAATTATTTTTACCCTGGCTGATGTTTCTATTGTAGTCCTGGTTAGTTGGTGTCAAGATTTATCCCTCCACCCAAAGTGTCAGTCTTCTAGACTACTACTGCTAACCACTAGGACAGGGGTTCTCAACCTGTGTATGGCGACCCGTTTAGGGATAGAACGATCCTTACACAGGGGTCGCCTCAGAGCATCGGAAAACACATATTTATGAAGAAGCAACAAAAATAATTTTATGGTTGTGGTTCACCACAACATGAGGAACTGTATTAAAGGGTCACAGCATTAGGAAAGTTGAGAACCACTGCACTAGTGCATCGTTGGGGTTATAAAATATAGAGTTGTGACAGAGAATAACCGTTTCCCTAGAAAACGCAGTGACGAAACCTCTTCTTACAATTCAATAGATTTAACTTCATGGATCATGCCACAGGCTATCTTTTTTTTCACAGCCTGAGCCATTTTTCTTGACTTTTTCTGTGTACGATGCTAGAGAGGGCAGAAAAGTATCGGAAGACTTCCATTTGGACCCCAACAGTCCAGAGATCAGGACCATGATCCCACCAGAATTATTCGCAGCGCCGGACAGGCTGCATGCCGTCAATGGCAAAGAGCCAACTTCACCTGACCAGAATGGTCTCAGACCTGATTGGGTGGCACAGTCCAACAGACAGGTGCTCATTAGCTTGTGTTCTTCATATCATTGTCCAGGGTGGATCCAGCAGTCTAATGCAGTCTTGTCTTATTTGAACATTTCAGCCTCTTCCACATCTCAAGTGGCAGGCATTTACAATTAAGTTGGTAGCATTTGGCCCAAACTGTCCCACCTCTGTGCCTTAAATGAAACATGTTAGAGAATAAATTGTTCACATATATGTACAAAATGTGTTGACAAGCTGAGTATTCCTTATTAGTTGCTCTTGATGTCCCAAGATGCTGTAAAAATGCAAACTGTCCATATGTGAAAGTGTTTAAAAAAAACAAAAAATTACCTTTTCTATTAATTCCATATTATAATGGGCACCTGCTTGCTAAAGTTGATGTCAAGGTAGTTGTATGTAGAAAGTTACCATTTTCAATAGGAAGATAATGTGCCAACCCTTGTAGTTGATCTTGTTTTCAAATAGTATTACAACATGGTTGGCTGAACATAACATTTACTTGAATACCATCCAGGGAATCTTCTCCATTGTACGGAGGCATCAGGACATCTACCTGGTTGCCCGTATAGAAAAAGTCCTCCAAGGGCCCATCAACCAGTGCCTGGATCCCTATCTGAAAGGCAGTGACAGTAAGATGGCCAGCAAGGTGTACCGACAAATGAGACAGTTTTGTACCCATATTGGACATTACAGGATGCCGTTTGCTTGGTCGGCAATGTAAGTCGGAGAAAAATCAAACTTACTTTGTCTTGAACTTTTTCTAGATAAGGTGTTTCTCAACATGCAGCCCCAGAAGTAGCTGAATACAGCCCCAAGGGAAGTTTAGGAAGCTAGTTATAAACTGGTTAAAAATGATTACTGGAAGGTAACTGAATTAGATGAGATTGTGGACAAATTAAATCCAAATGCCATTATTGTTTTATCTACAGCAGTGGTTCTCAACCGGTGCTTCGCTCAGCTTTTAGGGCTTCTTCTCGGGGGCTCCACACCAAGAAACTCCTAAACATTATTGACTTGTAAGACATATTGTAGGTCTAAGGGGCTGCCCCGAGACATGCTGTAGGCCTAATGGGCTCCCCAAACATATTCTAGGCCTAATGAGCTCCCCCCATAGAAATTGTTTATAAAAATGTGCCCCATGAGCCAAAAAGATTGGGATCCCCTGATCTACAGTATAAACAACATTTTCAATGAATATTTTCTTTGCACAATTTTGCTCTCACCATGCCATGAGCAAACCACCTGTGGGCCATGAAGTGAGAGTGCCATGAGAAAATCACTTGTGGGCTGTGAAGCGAGAGTGCCATGAGCAAACCACTTGTGGGCCGTGAAGTGAGAGTGCCATGAGCAAACCACTTGTGGGCCGTGAAGTGAGAGTGCCATGACCAAACCACTTGTGGGCCGTGAAGCAAGAGTGCCATGAGCAAACCACTTGTGGGCCGTGAAGTGAGAGTGCCATGACCAAACCACTTGTGGGCCGTGAAGCGAGAGTGCCATGACCAAACCACATGTGGGCCGTGAAGCGAGATGAACAAAATGGCAACACAATTTTATGATTTATTGTAGCGAAAGTTTCTGGTTTAACTAAACTCATTTAAAAACTATTCTCTGATTTAGTCCCCTCTCACCTGATGGCGCCATGCCTCGATGTCCAACAAAACTACCTATCTATAGACAAGAAACTGCCAAGTATTCTGAAGAGGAAATGCTGAAATTATTGCTAGACTTGAGAAGGTGAGCCATGAAAAAAAAGTATTGAAAGAGTTATAAACATCAGTAACTGCAGCGTCAGTAGTTAAAAATATTTCAATAAGAGTTTAATTATTTTTTTATTATACAAGAGATATCGTTGTGTGCTGTGGGGATGGTTTGAGTGGTGTGGCAGTTAATCTAGACCATTTTAATGTAATATACCTTCTTTTGAAATTATGTCATCAACTGCTTTCTATCACAGGCCAGATAAGAAGTCCAAGCTGCAGGAGATTCCTGGAGAATTCAAGATACATATTGAACAGCTGGACCAAGAGCAACACATTGATTGTAATACTTTAGTCAACTGATTGTAATGTGTAATACTTATAGTCGACTGACTGTAATGCTTATTTCCAACTGATTGTAATACTTGAAGTCAACTAAATGTTACCTGCCTTATCAAAATTGCTGCAAGGAGAGGAGTTTGTGGGGGGGGGGGGGGGGAGAGAGATTAAAATGATTCAAGGATTAACTAATTTGGAAGTTCGACATTGAAAATTGAAATTTTTAAAAAACTTGAGAGAGTTTTCACTTGTGATTGTTAAACATACTGCATACTTGGAATGACTTGTCTTTAATGATAGGACATGTCCAACAAATTTGCTTTCATCACATGTTAAAATACTTCCCCCTCTTATTACGCCAGTCACGCTGACCCCATCATTGATACCAGTGAAGCCCTTCACCGAGCCACCGGCCAAAAGTATACCGACGGTGGAGATAGAAGAGTTTGTACCCGATGTGGCACAACTGTGCAGCTCATTTGATTCCTACATCAACAACCTGTATGTCCAACCCATGTCGCTGAAGTACGATGGACAGAAAGCTTTTGCCAAGGTGAGGTACTGCAAGTAAATCATGCCAGTCAACAGAAACTTCATGAGAAATACAATCCTGGTTGTTGGAGAAATTACATAAGGAAACAATTCTTAATGATACAGTGTTAATAAAAGGATTGAGAGATCCTCATTAATGAGTATGTCATAGTCTACCTCAATAACAATACTCATTTTGAATTATTCATTTACCGCTTCAAATCTGCAGGCTAGAAATATATCCTGCTGCATAGAGCTGAGAGACTCTGATGAAGAAGGTGCTGTACCATTAAAGGTAGGACAAGCCTTTGGCTAAATCAGTGCTTACAAATCAGTGACTATGAAATTAACAATGAAAGGACTGCTTTCAAGCTTAGTAAATGAATGAAATAGCGAAACGAGGTATGTGGAAGCTTGAAATAAGATAACAGGACAAAAAACAAGGACGTTTCGGCATAAAGCCTTCCTCAGCTAACAATAGAAATGAAAATATAACAAAGAAAAGAGCACAGTAGACAACTCAAGCAGTATCCATTCGTGTCTCTGGAAGTGGGAACACAGGAAGCGAGAGAATATAAATATTGACACTGTGAAAAATTTTTCAATATTTATATTCTCTCGCTTCCTGTGTTCCCACTTCCGGAGACACGAATGGATACTGCTTGAGTTGTCTACTGTGCTCTTTTCTTTGTTACATTTTCATTTCTATTGTTAGCTGAGGAAGGCTTTATGCCGAAACGTCCTTGTTTTTTGTCCTGTTATCTTATTTCAAACTTCTACATACCTCGTTTCGCTATTTAATTCATCTATGAAATTATCAGGATATAGATCAATTTCCTTTGTATCCCTCATGTATCATCTGACACAGAGATCCCAGCTGTTCCATAGTCATTAATTCCCCGTTATTTTGGTTTTCCAGAGAATCTACGGCAGACCAGGAACATCAGTGTTCACTACAGTAGCCAGCACCACGGTCCTGCATCATGCCCAGACACCCGATTTCATGGAAGAGGTGAGAAACTGACGTCCCATGCGCACATGGTGGCTTTATGCTGAAATGTTTTGAGTAGTCATGCCTTTTACAAAAAACTGTACTTTTTGAAGTGAAACTTCTTTAGCTTTGGTAGGTTTTACATCTATGTGAATTTGCCTGATAGAAATAGAAAAGAAGAGAGGGATAAAGTTTAGGTATTATGAAAGACATACTTAAAGTGAAGGGAGAGCATGAATGATAACAGAGAGCACAGGAGAAAATGGAATGAGTTTTTATGAATTAGAGTGCCTGGTACTGTAGCTTAATCACTAGTCAGTGAGGGACAGGAGAGCCTTGCATGAAACTTGCAAAATTGTTCACTGTGAATTATATATTATTTATATCAAACTAGCTGTATGTCTATATTAACAAAATTTAAATGTAATGTTCTAGAATTTTGATATGTAATACTGATAAACTATTTTCCTTCAAATAAGGTAAAAATGTGCCTACCCGTCCAGCTGAAAGAAAAGCATCATCTATTCTTCCGATTCTATCACGTCAGTTGTGAGGGCTCAAAGGCGGGAGCCAAATCTAGCTCAGGGAAAAAGAAGGATAGTATAGAAATGCCTGTAGGATGTGCCTGGATGCCTTTACTTCAAGAGGGCAGGTGGGCAGCCTTTTTTTTTCACTCGGTCTACTACAGATGAGATTCTGTGGCAACAAGTTTAATAGTTGTAGCTGGTGCCAATAGTTGCATTGCCTCCGAAATTAATTTATTTTATTCCTTCATCTTGACCAATTTTTTAAGTAATTTTAAGAAACTTGTTTTGTTCCTTACATAAAGTTCAAAGGTTTTTTATTTATTCCTTATTGCTCACTGTTTTTTCTTCATAAAATTTGTGACAAATTTACAGTATACTTTATAATAAAGGGACATTTGTAATTACAGAAATCAAATAAAGATTTGATAAATAAAGGGACAGGACTTTTGTCAGAAAAGAAAATTAAACAAATGTCTTCTAGATAAATTGACAAAGTTTTTGCAAGTAAGAAAACCAAACATAAGCTTTTTGTTTTTGTTCACAGAGTTGTCACAGGGGAGAAAGTGATTCCTGTGGCCATTCACACACCATCTTTCTACCTTAGTCATGATACTCTTTCTCTTGGCAAGGTAACCAGTGCTTGATTGCCAACAAATTTGTGACAGATGTTTTTCTCATGTTTCATTACATAGTTTTCCCTTGTGTATTTGTTGGTTTCTATGAGACCATTTTATGTATTTAAAACCTTCATGACCTTAACCATACATGTTTTCATTCCACATGACACTGTCAACATCTTCATGACCAGTGGTTTACATGTATTAATTCCATTTGGTTCTATTGACAGTCTGGAAGCTCTGATGTCAAGTGGGTAGATGGAGGCAAGCCCCTGTTTAAGCTCAAGATCCATTTGGTGTCCACAGTGTATACACAGGTAAGGAAAGGCCCCATTTACATGTCAAAATAAGGTTATCTTTGTAATTATAAATTTTTTATTCATTTATGAACTCTCATGACTTCTGTTTGACCCAAGAGCACGCAGCCCAGAAATAAGTAACTTGTAAAATATTTGATTAAGTTCCCTGTTTGATCCAAGTACACAGCCCAGAAATAAATAACCTGTAAAATATTTGATTAAGTCCCCTGTTTGACCCAAGAACACAGCCCAGAAATAAGAAACTTGTTGAATTCGTGATGTGACTTATTTCCTTCAGGACCAGCATCTCAACAATTTCTTCCTTCACTGTCAGAGGGCTGAACAAGGGGGAGTACCAGCTATAGAAAATAATGTCAACAAAGTCAAGGTAAGGAGATTCTCCAAAGCTAACATCCATGTTCAGTTTAAAACCACCCAATCACATACTAATACATGAAATAATACATGTCGTATAATGCATGTGAGGGTGTCACCAATCAAATTTTGGTTTTCATTAACAAGAAAATTTATTACATAATCCCTTTACAATTTTATTGTTCTTATCTATTCCTTGTTTCTTTTAAGAATCCTCTCAAATGATTTCAATTTCTTGCATTTCCATTTGATTAATGTGTATGCAATAGTAATTTTTTTTCATCAAATATATTTCACTAAAAATAAGTCATCAGCTTTTTCTTTAAAGATGATATGAAATTCTGAGTGGTTGTGTTAAATAGGTGCTGTTGCAAGAATAAGTCATGTTAAGTTGGTCTAACTTATTTTTTCTGACTACACTTATGTTATTCTGCTTTATTCCACATTTTCATGTAATTTTTTATCATTTTTAAAAAGTTAAATAATGTGGGAAAATTTCCAATGGAAACCAGTAGCTCGACAGTTTATTCAGCAAACATGGTTTGCATAAGCAATTATGGTTTGCATAAGAAATTTGAATTGATCTGAATTATTGTATAACTGATATCTTATTTGTTTAAATTCATTGAATTCATTGTCATGATTTTTGCTTAAAATATAGGCAAATTAAAGAAAACCATAAAAATCTGTTCATTATTAGGGTAATCTGTGATCACATAAATATTGTAACAAATGAAGAAGACAAGAAACATATTATTATGGTAATCTCTGATCACATAAATATTGTAACAAATAAAGATGACAAGAAATGTCTGTTCAGTATTAGGGTAATCTCGGATCACATTAATATTGTAACAAATAAAGATGACAAGAAACATCTGTTCAGTATTAGGGTAATCTCGGATCACATTAATATTATAACAAATAAAGATGACAAGAAACATTAGTTAATGTGTTAAGGCAATCTCATGCACAAAGTTAATGTTCTATTAATTTTTCTAAAAATAATTTAAAAGTAAGAAGAAAAAAAAAGATAATGAAATAATTATTTCCTTTTGTATTCCTGCCTCTATTTTTGATTTGCTTGTAGCTGGAAAATGGTGATTGTGGGGCCCAAGGGGATGCAATTTATATAGCACCTTCAGAGTTACAGGCCTTGCTAAATGGGGTTAAGGTATACACACACCGCCTTGCTGTTCAAGTTTTATTGGTTCCTTTTTTCTTCTTTTCTGCATTGATTCATTTGCATGTATTTTGATTTGCAGTTTTATCTGTGTCAAAGCATTTTTTCAAAAATTTATTTATTTGCAAACTTATATTGTTTCCTTATGTTTAAAGTTTCTCCTTTTTTTATTTCTTTCACTTAATTTGTGTATGTCTGTGTAAAGGATGTTGTTGGGATGGTCCTGGGAGTACATTTTTTAACATTAATGATCTGGATTTATTTTAGCATTAAAAAAGTTGTTGCCTGTCTTCTTTGGATAGACTTTAGGCAGGGGAATTTTCACTCTTCCCCATGGGAAATTACAATTATAATTAATTTTATAGTAGATAATTTACATTTTTTTAATAGTTATAAAATATTGCTGCATCATAATTCTAGACATGTATATCAGTAGTATGAATGAGATGATCTTCATTCTGACACTAGACAACTTTAAAAAAAAAAATTATACCCAACATCATATAAAAGTATTGTACACTTAAATGGATGCAGTGGATTAACAACTGTGGGTGTGTAATGTTTAGATAAATATTATTGTGTTGTTGTTTTTTTTTTCTGTTCCATAAAAGTCAAATGTGCCTAACATACAAACGTGCCATCTGACAAGCTTCTAAACAATAACATGTTTCTGTTTCACACTAGTATTACTTTTAACAACACTTTGTGACACTTGTATCAGTAAAACACACCAAGTGACAGCATGCCATAGAACGGGGACTCTCAATCTAATGGAACAGATTTCACTAGCATGGGGTAATGGCACCCGCCGTCTCCTGTTAACTGGACTTATGACAGTGATGAACAGGTCATTGCCAGAATCAAATGGCTGCCCCATGGAAATAAGAGTTTGCTGCATTCAGTGAAACACACAGAACAATCCTGACTACTGATGACACATCTACTGTTATTGTCATAACAAACCATTGGTTTCCTATGACACATTTACTTTTATTGTAATACCAAACCATTGGTTTCCTATAACACATCTACTGTTATTGTAATACCAAACCATTGGTTTCCTTAAGATAAAAAGCATTTTTTTTAAAAATAGAAATTGATTTAAATCGAGCCATATTTGATATTGTATGCATGACAAACAGTCTGGGTACCACTACATTAGAGCATGCTGTTGCACCTTAACAAACCATTTTAGTGTGCTCAGTAAGAAGTAGATATTGCAATACTAACATTAAATTCTATTTATAAATTACAACCTGTAATAAAATATTAATACAATATGTGCAGCCCAAGTTGTTAAGACAAATTAGCATAATATTTTTAAAAATTAAAATAAAGTGTAAGCATAGATTTGAATCTTATAAGACTATTTTAGAATACAGAATGAGACCATTTTAATATAAAGCAGTGTCACGTATAGCTATTTTTATTTGCTTCTAGTCCCTGCTTGCTGTTGAAGTGTCTACCTATGTCAAGTTTCTACCCACCTTGCTCAACCAACTTTTCCAGCTGCTTTCAAAAACAGTCAGTGAGGACATAGCTGTCAACTCAGTCAGGTAAATCGAAAGCCCATTCAACTCCATGTAAAAAAACCAACCTTAAGAGACTTTTAAATTTTATCAGCCAATGTTACGTTTTTTTTTTGCAGGTAAATCGAAAGCCCATTCAACTCCATGTAAAAAAAACAACCTTATTTAAGAGACTTTTAAATTTTATCAGCCAATGTTACAGTGTTTAAAGAAAAATTGTATAATTTTTTTTTTTCGAACCGGGCACTGCTGAGTGAGATGTATTTAACTTAAACACAACAGATTTTATTGCTGGTCATCTGGCTTCAAGCTATGACAGTGACGCTATGACACAGCCCTAGCCCAATTAAAACATTGTCCTGTGTTGACATAATCAAAATGACTTTCCAAATATTTTTTAGAGTTCTGATCCATATAGTATCAGAGATTCACGATGCTCAAAAGCAAGAGTCCTTGGAGAAATACGTCAAGGTAGGCTTAATAAGTATTTTTAGAAAGCTACATTATAATTCTAACCCACATTCACCTTCCAGATCTCAAATGGAAACTCGTGAAAAAGATAACCCCAGTGTTAGTAATCAGCTGGCATGTAGGTTTATGACATAAGTACTGGCTTGCTGTGTCTGACCATGCCAAATGGCTAATCACATTATTGCAGTCTGGTCACTCGTTATAAATATTGGTTCTTCAGCATGAGATTTTTGGTCGTTAAGTAACTGCCAGACGCTGTACTGGGGGTCAACTTGACCAGATGAAAGATCTGAAGTAACTACCAGACACTTTACTGTTTTTTTTCTGGTTTTTTTGCTGGCTTCCATCCGTCTCAATGTGACGATGGTGTACACAAAGTCTACAAGGCCTGGGATTATTCTTTTTAGGATTATAAGCTGGTTCCCTGCACAGCAGATCACCTCTCTGGAGGCCGCTGGAAAACCCAAGGGAACATCATATGAAACTTTTAACAACATTAATAATGTCAACCTGTTTTTGCTGTGCCAAAAGAATAAAAACAGCATAGAAACATATTGGGGAATTTAAAGTTAGATTGCAGCTGCTCTAAAAGAGATTTTTGAAATCAACAGGCAGTTTATAATTGAGAGTTTTTAAAAATGAAAGAATTGCAATAAATTTTGTTCTTTCCTATTACAACCAACTTTCTCTCTAATTTCACAAACCAACAACATCAATGCTTCTTCCAGTACATGTTCAGGCCGGACCCGGTATCTAAATCCAACAAAAGCCCGAGGACGGTTCACGAGGAGCTGTCCAGGCACCTGACATCCATCCTGCGTCCAGCCAACACTGACCCTTTGGTTGTGATCCGATTCCTGAAGCATGCTTGGTTCTTCTTTGAAGTACTTCTGAAAAGTATGACCTTATATTTGCTGGATACTGATAGGATCAAAGTAAGTACTTTCAATGCTCACACTGCAACATATCTCGATCTAAATATTTTCTTTACATGACTGGCACTCATGAACTACAATAGTATCTTTATCTTGAAATAAGGGATGACAATATCTGTTCTGTTTTGTTTTTTTTCTTAGCAGCAAGTAATCATGACATGACTATAGACGTCAGAGTGCTTGCAGAATCAAATATATTATAGTTCATTTCAATTTTATTATTGATAACTAATAACCCCGCTGTTAGGTACTAAGTGAAAACTGCCTCAGATTCTAAATGTTATAAGATTATGCGTGACTCCATTTGTAAGGCGTAATATTTTAAAAGGAAGATTACCTCCATCACAGATGCCTCGCAACGAAAGGTTTGCAGCCGAGTGTCAGTTTAGAATCCAGACCTTGCTTCATGTGGTCACACTTCACATCATACAGAAGTGTCGTGATCACAAGGAAGAAACCAAAAATGCCAACCACAGCCTGGCCAGCTTTGTTAAGGTCAGTTTGGTCACTTTTTTTTTTTCTTTCGTCTCATGCACTTCTGTTCAACATTTTCATTTGGGGGATGTAGTCAAACTTTTGGTAGAACATTAATGAACTTACATGGGAGGTAAGCATGCTGTCCTAGGATTGTGGGACTTTGGGAATACCTGCCATATGGTTGTAAGTATGGGACACAGTCCCGTCCCCGTCCCCCCCATGTGTCTACAAACTAGAGGTGGGGCCAACAATAGGGATGGGGCTAAATAAAATGATAAATGTATTTTTTACGTAACCCCAAACTTTCAGGGTGTGGCCTGTGATCAAGAGAGACCCACATTCTGAACACTACCGTACCATACTTTTTACCTTTTAGTCTTACTCTATCCTCCTCTCTCAACTTCTTCTGACTTTCATCCATCTGAATTATTTTTTAATACCATTCATTAAAAGTCTGCCCATTATTTGTAAACTTCACCTGCTTCCTCCTCTGTAAAATCTTTGCAAAACTGTCTATACCACTTGCTACTGTATCCAGCAATCAACATTATTTCAAAATTAGTTGCTGTCATAAAAGAAATTGTCAAAATGTTTTACATCTTCAATCACTGTGGTGTTAGATACAAACTCACTACATTTCAGAACTGTTTCACTCTGATGGACAGAGGCTATGTGTTCAAAACAATCTCCAAGTACATTGAGAATTTCAATCCAGGTGACAGCAAGGTAGGTTGGTAATTATTTTGCCTATCAGGTAAATGGGATCTTTCTTAGGTGAATCACTGCGCATCTCTTTAACTGTAAGAAATCATTCAAGCTCAATCAAGTGGCCTTGTATCATCATTCTCTCCATGAAAAATATCTTGAGCTAACTGTTATTGTTTTCTCCATGACACACATAGTTCATTATGAGTTATCTGTCCCCATGTCACCAGACCCTCCATGACAGACATTGTTGATCATGAGTTATCTCCCCCCATGTCCTCAGACTCAACATGATATACATATTAAATCATGAGCTTTCTGTCCCCGTGTCCCCAGACTCTTCATGAAATAAAGTTTGAGTTCCTGCGTATCGTGTGCAGCCATGAGCACTTCATTCCCTTATCTCTTCCACTGATGAGACGTGGCATGGTTAAAAACTTCAAAGGTAAATCTTTGATATCATTAACAATCAGGGTATTTATTTATTTTTAAACATCAGACATGCTGTTCTTCCGATTAGTTTTGATTGTTGCTTTAAGACTTTAGCATTGCATCTTAAATGCTATCAAAACTCTAATTCTGACATTTCTATTTCATTGCTGCCTTCAGAATCCCTGTCTACCCTTTGATTATGTTTTACATAATAGCTTTTTTCTAATTGTCGCTATACATGTGTTTAAAAATAAATGTTTAATAAAGTTGGTTTCTATTTTTTTTTATTATTATTAAAATTAAATAGCTTTTTATGAAAGCATAAATTAAACGATACGTGCTCGTGGCTATTACTTTTTTGTTCTTGATCCCACAGTGTTAGATTTTTAAAAAAAAACACAATTATATTTCTGATTAGACCTGGTATAAATCCAGAGCATTAGGGCTTAGGGCTCTGTGGAACAATTTAATGTAAAAATTACTCAACATTTTTGTTTTATTGAAATAGTTAAAATGGTTCCTGCAAAAAAAAAAAAAAAAAAAGCAATGCATTTCTTTTTCATCACCTAGAATGAAAAAAACCACTAACTGATCTGCTTTTCTTTGTCATTTTATCAAGTTTTTTTTTTATTAAAAAAGTTAAAATGGTTACTGAAAAAAAAAAAAAAAAAAAAGCAATGCATTTCTTTTTCATCACCTAGAATGAAAAAAACCACTAACTGATCTGCTTTTCTTTGTCATTTTATCAAGAGATTTTTAAAACCCATGAGTGTAAGTTATAATCTCTTAATCCTCCAATAAGATGATCCCAATGTATCCAAGATTTTGAAATGGACATATGCAAATATGACTATACCTTGTTTTTTTTTACTCTAACAACATCCCGTCCTACAACCCTTGGGTTATAAATTCAAACGCCATCATAACATATATAATTCATCATGGGAAAATGGTTGCTTTGAATGGGAAGGTGGACTGACTAATGTAGATTGTAATTTAAATTGAAACTTGTTTATGTACAAGCTGGGCTGTTCAATTGAATGTTTGATAACTTCAGCTCCAGATCTGTATTTAAAACTATGGCTGAAATTCTAGGAGCTCTGTCTGTGTAGGGTTGGAGTCTGCAGTTTGGGACATTCATTTATTTTTACTAAACTTGGCTTCAGTGGCTACTCAAAATTTCTATAGGACAACAAAAGAGCTATTATATCTGGAGCTGGAGTCACTTCATAAAATCCGTCTCCAAAGGAGTGTTTCCAGTAATCAACACTACAATAATAACAATATCCATGTTATATAGGAATTATTGAAAAACTTATCGATTACAGCATGATGACTTAAAATTCTGGCAGTGTAATATTTGTTTAAATATATTTGTATTTGGATTTGTTCACTTGTCATGCCCACATCTATTCCCTATGAAACACTGCCAGCACAGCAGCATCAACTTATTCAGATGTTAGGACATATTACTCTGATGTCCTACATTTTAGTTGTCTTTTAACCACTTTGTCCCCTTTCTTTTTGTCCCCTTTCTTTCATCTATTTCCATTTTTTTTCTGAAACATTCTGTAAGTTATAGAAGTAGTTATCTAGAAATGTTCATTTCCCACAAAACTATACTTAAACCAAATCCATAACCATTGTATTTTGTTTGACCACTCTGAAACATGAATGAATAAAATATTAACAAACTGATGGCCATTATATTTACACAAAGCAAGTTGTAGCAAAGTTTCGCCTGGTATGATTATCTTGTCGGCACCAACATGTACCATGTTTGATTTTATCCAGCATCTTGTTTCAGCTTGTAATCATCAGCCCTTAAACTTTTGTTTTCAGAAATCAAATTGGAAGGTAATTGTATACACAAAAATATTTGAAGCACAGCTATTAGTTTTTTTAGTTGACACTGGCACGTGCACACATGGCCCTCTTTGCTCTGGATCATCATCGTGTATTTTTAAATGTGTGTGCCTTCTTTTTATGGTGTTTAGCCTGGTAGTAGTGTCTCTGTGTCTGAAGGTATTAAGTAGTTGGCTATTAGTCTCTTGGTATTTTTTTATTTCTCAGCACTACCAAGATTGTTCAAGTATGTAATAATATTGTTTTAATGGCACAATGGTTTTGCTTTAAATGTCATTGCAAGGATGTTTGAAAAAAACAGATTCATTTAGCTCTAATTATTAACATTCAAAACTGCAATCATTAATTGTGGGATTTTCACTTCCCTGTTATTTTATTAAATTTAAAAAATACACTCACTATATAATTGATAAACCTCATTATGTGCTCACCAAAGAAATCAAATAAATTCCCATTCAAAAAGTATGGCAACTTCTTCGCATGTGTGAAATGTATTGTTCTCTATTTTCAAGAGAGGGTTTATTTCTAATGAACAAATCCATACATTAACCAAGCATCTTGTTTTGCTGTAAATAATATGGAATCATTTAAATACAAGAAAAGGGGACTAAACTTATAAAATCTTTCTTTGTGAGAGTTATCTTGCATTGTTTTAAAGTAACTTAAACTTTTTTCACCCACTCATGCAATAGTTTTTAGTGGATTCAATTTGCAGATTCAATCTAACATAATTTTTACTTACTATGTAACATTTTGTGCTAGATTTGCTATATAGTTGCTTTTAAAACTCTCTTTTTTTTAAATAATAAAACTGCCGACCATTAATTATTCAGAATGTATTTTTAAAAATTGTTCTCTTTAATAAGACCTTATAAAAAATGTTTTCTTTAAAAAGACCTTTTAATCTGCCAGAAATAAAATGTTACATGAATTAAAATCTTGATGAACCTTAACAAATTTAAATTCACTAGACCTTCACTTGTATGTCAGGACTTTATCTCATAGGAAGACATATTGGCTCCTCCTACACTTTTCAAGAGCACTTTTCTTAACTATTTTATTTTGTTGGGGGATCTATGGTCAAGTGATTTTGTTGTTGTATGGCATCATTCTTTGTGGACCATGTGTTGGATATAATCAAGAAATCTATTATTCCCATGCATGCTGGTTGTCAGGAATGCAGACATAACTTGTGTACTTTAAAATAAATAGATATTTCTATTCATAAATCCTATGCCAACTGACCCTATTTGATAAAATAAAATATTGTTTTCAAAAGCGTTTAAAAGGATGTTTCAATTAGGCTCAAATAGTTCATTTTAAAAAAAATATTGTAGAGCTGAATTTAGAACAAGTTAAATATAGACAAGGAAGCAAGGACTTAAGTTATACACTTTTTATATTTCATTTAATTTTTAATTTTTTAACAACAAAAATGTTGTAATGAAAGTCTTCTGTGTAACAAATTATGTCTATGGCTTCAATGATTTACTTCCTTGCCTACTTGGATGATTTTGAGGGGTGTGGTTACTGCCATGGGTTTTATTTATTCTGTCATTATTTATAGTTCAAATTGAAGTTAAGAGAAGATAATCAATGTGGAGCATGTCCTCGGGAAGTTATCATGGTACATTTAGTAATTATTGAGGAAGAGTCTTACAAAGGCTCAAATGATGTAAATGGGATTTAATCTGGACAGAACTAGTTTGATAAGGCATTGCTGTTTTCAAAATGTTCAATTACCAAATCATTTTTATGGGCAATTTAAGTTCTATGCATGTATTAAGTGCTAAAAAAATATATAAATAAAAGCCATAGACCTAATTAAATTCTGATGACTATTAAATCAGTTTTGAAAATTTCTTTAATGAATAATAGAAAAATTACCAGCAGTGGTTTGGAATACTTTATTTTCTTAATGTTGCATTCTACTTCTTAATTTCTTGGTATTGTGCTCCAGTCATTCCATTGATAATTAATGACAGGGAAAATTACTCATATTAAATATTGTTTCCATCTATTTAACAAATGATGTTAAAAAAGAAATAAAACATTTCTGAACCCTGCCCTAATCAACTGAAGCACTATTTTTAAGTCAACTCTTTTTTTTTTATCCTCTACAATATCCACAGATAATTTTGCCTCCATTAGAATAAACTTATCATGTCTCCAATCATACCTGTGTTGTACATTTCTAACCTTGTCTTTGATAGATCTGAAACATGACTACTGCCTGTCAGATGAGTTCAGACAGCACCACTACCTTGTCGGGCTTCTGCTCTTTGAGCTCCGCCTGGCCATGACGGAGCAGAGGACAATCAGGCGCTCTGCCATCACTGTATTGAGGAACCAGCTGGCAAAGCATTCGTTTGATGATAGATATGCTTCAGGGGTTGGTCACTTCATACAAATACTGTATTTTCTTTGTTGTTTGAGATTCTTTAAAGTAGAATTTGAGTGAATGCAGTTTTGTTTCTCATATAGTTAATAAATCTTTTCAAGTTCTGCTAATACAGAATGAATGGTAACATGTGTATGTATTTTTGGTCTATTTCCCCAATAAAATACTGAATTATTGATTTGTTTTGAAAAATGAAATTATCTTTTTTTAACTCAATCCACTGACACTGATCTGTATATTATAATTTTTGGTCTATTTCCCCAATTAAATAATTATTCATGTGTTTCGTTTCAAAACATTATGAGTTTTCCCTTTTTTTAAGAGCCAATCCATTGACACTGTATTTATTTGGTCTCCCAGTCCCAACAGGGCCGAATAGCCGCCTTGTATCTGCCTCTGATTGGAGTTCTACTTGACAGCAAGAACTTGTTACTGCAGATAACCCCCAATGCTAAGTCTGCACCTGCACCCACCCCCACCCAGAACGGGGATGTCAGTTCAAGGTACTTCATGAAAACTGTCCTCCTTTATGCAACTAATGGAGTTATTTATTTAAACATTTATATCCACAATAACACTGAATGCTGCACTTGGGAGTGTTTCACAATGAATGCAGACCTGTTTACCCTCAAACCCTTAAAATCGTACAATATCATCATATAATCGTTCAATACATTTTCTTTATAGAGCAAAGACGTGCTGCATATATAATGTATACACCTCAAAATCGTACATTGTACGCCAAAATCGTAAGAGTAAACAGGTCTGTGAATGTGACACTAAGGAGTGGTTCACACGGAATGTGGCACAGAGGAGTTTTTCACACTGAATGTGACACTTAGTGGTGTCTCACACCGAATGTGACACTGAGGAGTGTTTCACACTGAATGTGACACTGAGGAGTGTTCACATTGAATGTGGCACAGAGGAGTGTTTCACGCTGAATGCTGCACTTAAGAGTGTTTCACACTGAATGTGACACTAAGGAGTGGTTCACACTGAATGTGGCACTAAAGAGTGGTTCACATGGAATGTGGCACAGAGGAGTGTTTCACACTGAATGTGACACTTAGTAGTGTTTCACACAGAATGTGACACTAAGGAGTGTTTCACACTGAATGTGACACTGAGGAGTGTTTCACACGGAATGGGGCACTTAGAGGTGTTTCACACCGAATGTGACACTGAGGAGTGTCTCACACTGAATGTGACACTTAGTAGTGTTTCACACTGAACGTGGCACTGAGGAGTGTTCACACTGAATGTGGCACAGAGGAGTGTTTCACACTGAATGGGGCACTTAGTAGTGTTTCACACAGAATGTGACACTAAGGAGTGGTTCACACAGAATGTGGCACAGAGGAGTGTTTCACACTGAATGCCGCACTGAGTAGTGTTCACACTGAATATGACACTTAGGAGTGTTTCACACAGAATGTGGCACTTAGGAGTGTTTCACACTGAATTTTACACTTAGGAGTGTTTCACACTGAATGTGACATTAACTCTTTCGATGCGGAACAACGCACACTGCGTTCTTCCGCCGTTCTCAAAAGCACGGACCAATGCGCTGTGCGTTGTTTCAATATCATGTTTCTTTCTTTGCTATTTCTCGGTTAAACTTTTTAAGAGCTATTTTTAAATAAGACTTTTACATAGAAGAGTGGTACTTCATTGTTTACATTCGAAACCAAGGCTTATTTATTGTCAATTGAAGCATTATTTTGACGATTTTCTTCGCATTTTTTTTTTTTTTACTGTTGCTATGGCTACTCTAGGCTCTAGTATGTACATTTCCTAGACGTTAAACAGTTAAAAACGCTTTGAAATTGTTTTATAATATTTCTTTTGACAGCGAAGATGATTCCGATGGTAGTAGTTTTAGAGGAATTTAGTTATAGAATTGAAGATGAGGTATGCGTACATCATTGGGTTTGGGGAAAAATGGTATAGCATTAAATTCATTAAATGTTTCCACATTTTATGGCTCTTTCATGTAACTAATTTTTTTTAAACTGTAGAAACTAGTGTACAAATATATAGTCCTTTCAATTACCTTACATTTGATACTACGTTTAGTCTTATAAACCAAAGAATAATATTTTAAATATTTTTTAATAAACCCAACATCTCACTCTTTTTCCGCTCTTCGAAAAAAATGTAAGATGAAAAAATTCCGCAGCGAAAGAGTTAAGGAGTGTTTCACACTGAATATGACACTGAGGAGTGTTTCACACAGAATGTGGCACTTAGGAGTGTTTCACAAATTCTCTATCACTCTGTCTTTGAACACAGGTCTGATGTCAGCAAGTCCCAGATGAGCCTGGTCAAAGGTCAGAGTTCACCAGCTTTGCCAGGCACCCCAGAAATCAAGAAGAAAGATTCTGCAGTGTTTGCCATGATTTCTGGGACTGGTGAGTGCACTGGTGAGATGTTTAGTTAGAGAGTTTTAGAAGTGCATGGTGCTCAGCATGTACTTAAGTTAGATGAAGGGACGTACTGGTGTACAGCTTGGAGAGTTTTAGAAGTGCATGGTGCTCAGCATGTACTTAAGTTAGATGATGGGAAGTAATGGTGTACAGCATGCCGAGGTTGACATCATCCCGGGATGTTTAGATAGAGTACAGGATGAACAGCATGTAGAGATGTACATCATCCAGGGATTGTTTTAATTGAGAGTACAGGATGTACTCTCATTTATAGCCATTTTCATTGTTTCTGTAGAATAGTAGTTACTATCCTAGTGTCTCATTTGTATTTACTTAGTTTACATGTTTTAATAACTGTAAAGCGCTTAGAGCTTTATG
The DNA here is from genome assembly GCA_964033795.1 of Lymnaea stagnalis. Taxonomy (NCBI): domain Eukaryota; kingdom Metazoa; phylum Mollusca; class Gastropoda; family Lymnaeidae; genus Lymnaea; species Lymnaea stagnalis. The sequence goes on along the minus strand of CAXITT010000643.1, from coordinate 241,825 downwards.
ATAAGCGCTATATAAAAATGCCTAAATAAATAAATAAATAAATGTATGGTTAGAGGTACAGCGGTCTCTCGCCTATTCGCAGTTCACTTTTTGTGGTCTCACTGTATATAGTGGATTTTTTACTTGTATATATATAATTTTGTATCACAGATTATTTGCCGTATGGTGGGATTTTGCTGTATATTGGTATCTTTGTATATTCATATTATTGTTATTTTTTCCTGTAAAATAAGCGTTTTATAACATTAAAAAATTGAAAATAAAAAAAAATATTAATTAAAACATATGAAAAGAATGTTAAAATAAACTACTTGGTGTACATCAGAGGGGTAGACAGAGGCTTGCATGCCAGGAAAGTAATGTTAATCAGAGGGATAGACAGAGGCTTGCATGCCAGGAAAGTAGTGTACATCAGAGGGATAGACAGAGGCTTGCATGCAGGGAAAGTAGTGAACCTAACCTCTGCGATTCACAAAGAACCACTGTAAATCATCCAACAATATGTAACTTACAAATGGTGCAATCTGCATTGGAAATGTACAAGTCTTTTTAATCTTTGTTTTAAAGAAATCAAATATATTACATGAAAAGCAAGATTAGAAACGATCTATCCGATAAATGCAGAATCGAATGAAAATATAGTTGATAGTGACATACCATCTTTATTGGGGACCCAATAGTGAAATACCATCCTTATTGAGGACCCGATACTGATATACCATCTTAATTGGGGGACCCCATACTGATGTTCCATCTTTATTGGGGACCCGATAGTGATATACCATCTTTATAAGGGACTCCACACATGTACACACCACCACTGTGTTGGGATATCAAGAGACAATTCACATTCACATTTTCTTAATTTGATGGGGGGAAACTGCTGCTGTCTTATTTAATATAATAATTTTTCTCACTCAAAGGTAAACATTTAGTTGCCTTGTCTTACAGTTACTTTAAAGGAATTGTCCAAACTAAAAAAAAATGTGTGTTTTTTTTTTACTTAAGATATGAGTTTGAGAGGTGTTAAATATTTTTCAAACAACAATTAGCCACAGAGTTGGCAGATCTGGTCGTTGATTGAAAGTGTTGAGGACTGGACATTCAGGATCCATGTGGTTGATAATGATTGTGCATGCCATTAATGAGATTTAAGCATGACCTTATATAACACAGATGCCGGACATGGCAGCTTAAAAAAAGCTGCAGTTCTCATGTGTGATGTGGGGGCTGGTGCATGGTTTGGCTTTGGGATATATTCATCCTGTCAACTGGTTGATGTATTTGCTTGGTGTGCCCTGTACACATTAGTGCTGTTCTAAACTGCATGTATACCTTTGCTATGAGTGCATGGGTCGGGTGGCCTGGTCTTTCTCACTGCTTCCATACCTATTGATGTGTCTCAAAGACACAGTTCTAGCAATATTAACAACTAGCTATAGCCTGCCAGACAATGGCTCTTTATAAGATTCCCACTTAGCTCTATCCTCCCCCCCAACCACACTCCTGATATATATTAATATTCTAATGCCCCGCCCCCTTTTACACCGCAGATTTATTCAACTGTTTTCGCAACTCGAAATAAAATATTATGCACTAAATGCACTGGAGTATTTTAAAGAATCTCATTTAAAACAGTTATCAGTAATTTTATTTTGTGAGCTATTGAATATCTGGTTACGAAGAGAACAACTGCAATTTTCCTGGCCAAATGTCACAAGAGGGTGAACAAGAAGATCACTATCTTAATATGATAAACTTTCATATTTTTCTCTTGCTTAATGTAAAAAAAAAATTTTAAACATGAAACATTACTAAGTTGTTTGGATATACTTTGATGCTGTTTAATGCATGTATTTAAAATGTATAAAAATATATAAATTATTATTTACAAATATCAGTCCTAGGAGTATTTGTAAAGGTTGAGTTGGCTAGGATGAATTAGCAATAGTATTTATTTTATAAGGTGCTGCCATTGAATAATTTTTTTACATTTTGTTTGGAAGAATTGAGATTCCCCCCCCCCTGCCCCAAATCCTCACACACACACCAACCCAATTCCCCCCCCCCCCCNCCCCCCCCCCCCCCCCAACTGGATTTTGCTTTTATATTTTTAAAGCCATTAGATTGTCCAGAAATAAATGTGTAATTTATAGTTAGGTTCTAAATACGGTTAGAATGTCAAAAACACTTGTAAAGTTTTAGAATTTTGATCTAAGTACTTTAACTTATTGAAAATTTAAATGTTAAAAGTTCAAGCATGTTTACTGTTTCACATTAGGATTTATTTTTATGCAAACAAAATAAAATATTTAAAAGTTTATAGAGTCATAACTGTGGGAGCAATGTCTAGCCACCACTAGGTTCTGACACCTGTGTATTGTTGTCTCTGCAGTTGCCATGCCTCACAACCCTAATGAGCTTACTGTTGCTGCAGCTACTGGACACAATGGTAGCAACACATCTCTAGCCAGCGACTCTTCTGGGGAGAAGGATGTGGGAAGCAAGAAGGATGGAAAGATTGTGACTAGGTTTGTACCACATAAATCAAAGAATGAGAGAATCCTGGTTATTTGTTTTAACCCTTTACGGGGCAGAGGTACTTCATCTTGCATGTCCTGAAAGGGCACAACTTTTTCTATTTTTTAGTAAAATTTAGGGTTATGTTACAAAAAAAACCAAATCTAAGGTCAACAAATTAGTGTGAAATAAAAAGCAAAATAAAGGAAAATGAATGCAGATTTATTATTGTACTCACATGTTGCCATTAATTCTCATATGAACACAAATATTTGCAAAAAACAACATATTGTTTGTGATTGTGAGTCATCTATTCACTATTGACAAACACTGCCACAAAATCAAAGTTTGTAAAATTCAACACTGCTTACTACGCTGATTTCACTAATATTACTAATAATATTAATATCTACTTCCGAATTACAGTCAATTTGTCAATCCAGCGAAATCTCCGCTATCACTTGAATATTAGGCAAATAATCATCAAAATGCATTTTGAAAAAAAAAAAATTTAAACCACTAAAACTACAAAAAAAATAGATTAAATACTTGTAACTGGCGCTTATTCTATTTAGCTATCGGGAAAAACCGGATGTAAACATAGGAAGTCTCGCAAATCCTCGGAGGTCACGAGAAAACAACACTATGTTGTCACGGACGCTTTTTGGGCGTTTTGCCCTTTAAGTGGTAAAGACGTTTTCGGCCACTCTGCCCCGTAAAGCGTTAAATCAATGATGGATAAATTGTGACAAGGTTTTTACCACATAAATCAAAGAATGAGAAAATCCTGGTTATCTGTGTTTTAAATCAAGGATAGATAGATGGTGATAAGGTTTTTACCACATAAATCAAAGAACTTTAAAATCCTGGTCAGTGGTGTTTTAAATCAAGACACCCTGTGGAGGTGTGCATGACTTTCTGTCTTCAAAAAAAAATTTTCTCCAAAAAGAAAATTTAAGATGAATAATTTCCCACTAACATGGACCACTCTGTAACCTGACACAAGTGTCTGAATGGTCGGCGAATGTACTTTGTTTCAGAATGCCTTCTAATGTATCAAAGGCACCATCGGCAGCCTATCCTGGACGCTATGATAAACTGGACACCACAGAGATCAGGGACCTCTTGGTCTGCTTCTTGCATATACTAAAGCATCTACCTGAAGGTAACTGTGATGTTGACTTGACCGAGGACCTGGGGTGAAGTGAGGGTGTGGCATGCTAGCACAACTTTTGAGGCTCTGAGTATTTGGATAATTTATTCAATATTTGAATACTGAAAATATAGTCCAACTATCATCTGAAGGGATTGAAGAGACACTGAGCTAATTTTGGCATGTTTCCTTGAAAGTATTAATTATTCATGACCGGGGGGGTTTATTTGAATACTGAAAATATAGTCCAACTATCATCTGAAGGGATTGAAGAGACACTGAGCTAATTTTGGCATGTTTCCTTGAAAGTATTAATTATTCATGACCGGGGGGGTGGGGGGGGGGGGAGATAAGATGAATAATTGGTGCTGGGGTCCAGTGAGATAAGCTGCATAATGGGTGCTGGGGTCCAGTGAGATAAGCTGTATAATGGGTGCTGGGGTCCAGTGAGATAAGCTGTATAATGGGTGCTGGGAGTCCAGTGAGATAAGCTGTATAATGGGTGCTGGGCGGCTAGTGAAATAAGCTGAATAATGGGTGCTGGGGTCCAGTGAGATAAGCTGTATAATGGGTGCTGGGAGTCCAGTGAGATAAGCTGTATAATGTGTGCTGGGCATCTAGTGAGATAAGCTGCATAATGGGTGCTGGGGTCCAGTGAGATAAGCTGTATAATGGGTGCTGAGGTCCAGTGAGATAAGCTGTATAATGGGTGCTGGGGTCCAGTGAGATAAGCTGTATAATGGGTGCTGGGAGTCCAGTGAGATAAGCTGTATAATGGGTGCTGGGGTCCAGTGAGATAAGCTGTATAATGGGTGCTGGGAGTCCAGTGAGATAAGCTGTATAATGGGTGCTGGGAGAAGATAAAAAAATGAATGTCTTAAATGAGCTGTAACTTTCTTAGAGAGGAAAATAAATATTTTAGAAATGGAATATCATCCCATTAATTTAAATTAATTCGAGACATTGATGGTAAGAATGATAACAAACAATGGTGTTAGCCAACTATCTCAGTATCCACTGGGAAAGCTTCTTATCGGTCACCAATTCATCATATCAAATTCATCATACACAATTTACTTTACTCATTGTTGCTTGCTCATTATATGGCTTCAGATAAATGTTATTTCTATACTTTCTTGTATTGAATTGTATCTTACTTCATGTACTTGATGATATTGTTCATATTTCTGCTAAGTCTTGCTAGAAATTTAAGTGTGAAAAGCCTCAAATTATCTGCATAATGCTGGATCTGTTTTCTCTCTTGGCATTGCTCTCAACCATTGTAACATGGTAAAAATGCTTGCTTAGCCTATTGTCACATATTGCCTATCATAACATATTGCCTATCTTCACATATTTCTTATCTTCACATATTGCCTATAATCACCTATTGCCTATCTTCTCACAGATATCCTTTTAGGCTGGTTCAACAACTCTTCAGAGCTTGATATTATTGACTTCTTCTCTTTGCTGGAGTAAGTTTTATTTTTTTTTTAAACTGTTTCTAAATTATATTTTATTATCTGCTCCCACTGTACTTAGAATATGCTGAAATTCTTCCTCACTTTATTGTATGTCACATTGGCAACTATAAAATACATTTGTCACTTCCAGGCTGTGGCATAAAACAAATAAGATAGTTCATTAATCTTTATTTAGTATTTCTTGATGTCATTGAACAATTCTGCAGTTGCAAATAAGTTCCATATGAATTTTTATGCTCCAGGCTAGGCCTCAAACACTTCCAGTACCAGGGCCGCAAGAAAATAGTTACTCTCAGGTAAACTCTCAAAATGTCAATGTGTAAACACTCAAAATGTCAATGTGTAAGCACTCAAAATGTCAATGTGTAAACACTCAAAATGTCAATGTGTAAACACTCAAAATGTCAATGTGTAAACACTCAAAATGTCAATGTGTAAACACTCAAAATGTCAATGTGTAAACACTCAAAATGTCAATGTGTAAACACTCAAAATGTCAATGTGTAAACACTCAAAATGTCAATGTGTAAGCACTCAAAATGTCAATGTGTAAACACTCAAAATGTCAATGTGTAAACACTCAAAATGTCAATGTGTAAACACTCAAAATGTCAATGTGTAAGCACTCAAAATGTCAATGTGTAAACACTCAAAATGTCAATGTGTAAACACTAAAAATGTCAATGTGTAAACACTCAAAATGTCAATGTGTAAGCACTCAAAATGTCAATGTGTAAGCACTCAAAATGTCAATGTGTAAACACTCAAAATGTCAATGTGTAAGCACTCAAAATGTCAATGTGTAAACACTCAAAATGTCAATGTGTAAACACTCAAAATGTCAATGTGTAAACACTCAAAATGTCAATGTGTAAGCACTCAAAATGTCAATGTGTAAACACTCAAAATGTCAATGTGTAAACACTCACAATGTCTGTCAATGTGCCCCGTGTGTAAATGCTTTCCTCAATTTGTGTTTTGAACTTCTCTTTTTGCAGCTCTGATTATAAGTGTTCAATACTTATGCTTTCAAAATGACATTCAAAATCAAAACGTTGAAACTACAAATGACTTGCGAAATGGCTATCCACATTTGTGAACTGTACCAACCAAAATAAAATAATGATTAATCAGTTCATTCTCATAATGAATCATTCTTGAGCTCAACTGATGGCATCTAACTTGCCTCTGGGCAGACTGTCCTATAAAGGAATCGTAACAATTTAAGTTATGTGTTACTTATTAAAGAATTCTTATTAAAGAAGTCTCCTGGCTTGTTGACAAATGATTTCATTTTAGTACAGTATGCGGAAATAGCTTTCATTTTGCATTGTTTATCTACAACTGACCCCATTTGCATATTCCAATGGCGGTTGTTGCCCTCTCAAGTCACAGAGTCACGCTGGTGTGCTGTGGCTGACTGGTTGGGGCAGTCAATGGAAATTAATTTATTTTGTTACCCTCTCAAGTCATATTTTTAGTGTGCTGTGACTGACTGGGTGGGGGAAGACATTAAGAAAGCTTCAATGCCAATTAATATATTTTGTTACCCTCTCAAGTCATATTTTTAGTGTGCTGTGACTGACTGGGTGGGGGAAGACATTAAGAAAGCTTCAATGCCAATTAATATATTTGATGAAACTCTCAGACAATTCAATATAAAACTGTATTATCCTTTGTTATACCAAATATTACTTCTCTTTTGAAGGAAGGCAAAACCCTATGGTGTTTGTTGAAATAATAGTGTTGTCAAATCAAATTAGAACTTGACAAGCTCTCGCCAGACATGCTAAGATTTTATTGACCTGTGTGTGCTAATGATCACGCCATTTTTATGTCTCAGCATGATAGGAGGTCAGATGATAGGTGGACAGAGTAAGTCCTCCACGATGCCAACACCGTTACAGAATCAGCGTGGACGCCCCATCAGTTTGTCATCACAGAGAACTCCTAGCCAGTATGGAGATATGATCCCTGAAAGTTTTCACAGTATGTGCCTTCAAAGTATCTGTTAAGCATGTATTTTGTCACAGTATGTGCCTTCAATGTAATCTGTTTAGCACGTGTTTTGTCACAGTATGTGCCTTCAACGTGTCTGTTTAGCATGTGTTTTGTCACAGTATGTGCCTTCAAAGTATCTGTTTAGCATGTGTTTTGTCAAAGTGTGTGCCTTCAAAGTATCTGTTTAGCAACGTTTTTTTCACTAATTGCTCGTTTGGTTACTTAGTAGTTATTTTGTTACTTTTTAGTCCTTTATAATTTTTTAAATTACTGGTTTTTTATTTTTTTAGACTATGTTAGTAATCCTCAAAATATAATATTATTTTCACCTATGCCACAACGTTCTCATCACTTAACAAATTCATCAAATAAACTAACTTGACATCATACCTTACATGACATTATACACTCATGACATACCCTGCATGATGATATCCCTTACATAACATTATACCCTCCATGAGATCACACATACCCTGCACAACATTATATCCTAACCTACATAACATTATACCCTCCATGACATTATACCCTGCACAACATTATATCCTAACCTACACAACAGTATACCCTCCATGACATCATACCCTGCACAACATTATATCCTAACCTACACAACAGTATACCCTCCATGACATCATACCCTCCATGACATCATACCCTCCATGACATCAAACCCTCCATGACATCAAACCCTCCATGACATCATACCCTGCACACTGTTGTAACATTGACTTAATTCCACTTGTCCACTGTCCTTGTTCCATCCCAAGCACCGACACACTCGGATGCTGATGCCATGATCCGAGCCCTGCAGGAGGCAAACATATCCACAGAAGTTGGTCTCATAGTCTTGGACGTTCTCAGCCTTTTCTGTACAACATTCAAGGTAAGCTTCTCAGCCTTTCTGTACAACATTCAAAGTAAGTTCATGTCATCTGTAACTTGGGGGCTTTCATTTTGGAAAATAAAGTCTTGCATGCAGCGTTTCCCAAATGCCGGGTCCTGACCCAGTACCAGGCCATGAAAGCAAAAGTAGCGGGTATTGAAAACCTAGCTATGTGCTTGTTTTTTTTTGTTTTGCTGTTTGGTTAGTTAAGGATAAGGATTTGTCTCATTCTGTAGAATGTCCATCGAGGCGTGCATGAGAATGTGAAAGCAAAGTACCACGCAATTTTTTTTAAAGTTTAAATGCTTTTCTTTATTAAAAGATATAAAAACTGTATGGACGTTCATATCTGTTTTATGTCACCTGTTGGCAAGACAAAGCTGTACAAGTTTTGGTGGGTCTTGAAAGAGAAACAACTGGGCCACACACAAAAAATAATTGGGAAACTTTGATGTAAAGAATTTTTCTCCTGAAATATATTAACTTGTCATGAAATGATCATATAAGAATTTGATTTTCCCTATTGATGTGACACAAGGGACAAATTACATCAAATAAAGATTGTTGAAACCCCATAAATGTTGTTTCTTTAAATGTCACAGCTCAGTGTGTGTGTTGAAAAAGACAATATTGCCCTATTAATGATGTGTCCCTTGGTTTGTGCCAACAGAAAGATCTGGAGGCCAGAGGGGGAGATAACAGCATGATGCGTACAGTCTTTCAGCTGTATCTAGGCTTCCTTAGGTCCAGCCAGTCAGAGACGTTGCAGAAACATGTTTTTGGTGCGTGGAGGGCATTCATAAAGAAGGTCAGTCATTTGTTCTTTTCTGCTCTATGATTTTACATATTCAACCAGTGTCTTAACCTAATGAACGCTATAACTGCTAAATCCGGCCAGCACTGATTCAACCAGCGTCTTACCCTAATGAACGCTGTAATTGCTAACTCCGGCCAGCACTGATTCAATCCCATTACGGCCAACTCCGGCCACTCAACACTTTTGTTTACACACTGCTAAACAGAAAGTAGAAATCCCCCATTTAAATGAAAATCTTGCTAGAAATGAGACCAAGGGAGACTACTGTCCTTAAAAATATTTTTTTTAAAGTCAAGTACTTCATAAAAAATTGACTTTAGGAATTAACACAAGAAAAGTATTAGGGAATAATGCTACACAACACACAAAGCAACCATTTATGAATGATAATCAAATTATTGCATATTATACAACAGTAAGGGTGGAGTTGTTCCCCTTTGGCTGGGGGGGGGGGGGGCCAAAATGAAAAATTTTGGCGGGGGGGGGGGGGTCCAAATGCTAAAATTTCTGAACGCCCAGTATTGAATGGGTTAACCATGTTTAATTCACAAACTATGAATGAGAGCCACTCTGGATTTAAATTGTAATATGTAATTGAGCTTAACATGTATAATAAGGTGATAGGAAACTATAATAGAGGTATTTGTATTTAATAAGGTGATGGGAAAACAAAATGGTTTATCAAGACTGTCTCTAAACTAAGTGAGGTACACTTGTATGTGTGATGAAGGCATGTGCCGAAATGTATACTTTTGTATTGTGTAAAATTATTATTAAAGCTTACCTTATATTGTTACATTGACACGATTTGTTGGTGTCTAATTAATCTAAAACAAGTGAACTTGATTTTTTTTTTTTTTTCGTCATTACTTTTTGTCATTAGCCAAAGAAATTTATTGTAATTTATTTTTGATGCAAAATGTGTACAAAATTTTATTTCAATATCTTTTGGGCCTGTCAAATCTTTGGTCTTCTTGATGCAGGTCCCACTGCATGGTGCATTATTTAAGTTGATTCTGTATGTGTTGAAAATTATATAAAGTCAATTCAAATCCATTAAATGTGTAACAATGATCTAAGTTTAAAAAACCTATTATTATGTCCTGATTAGTTCCAGCAAGTGTTGTTCAAAGGCAGCGCCGACATGTGTGGGGAGCTCTGCTATGAGGTAAGATGACAAACAAGATTCATTCACTGGGTTAGTAAGGTCTGATCTAGTCCCATTCACATTGATTCATAGTGAGAGCACAAGGGCTTTTTTTTTAAACTCTTTGGATTTATTAATAGATCACTCTGCACATTTTCTTTTCTTTTTCTGGATCCCACATCAACATTTAGTTAACATAAATAAAGTCTTTTCATTTAATATAATCATTTTTCAATTATAGGATAGTTAGAGCATGTTTTTTTAAAAATTCCTGCTTTCTTGGTATATTTTAAATAGGCAGCTTTCTTGTTATTTAGTCACTGAAGTTTATTTCTGTGCTGGCAGAATAGAAACATGAATAACAAAAAGTCTCTTTAAAACCATCTGAATTGACCTGTTCTATGTTATAATAAAAATATCAATTAGAAAATTTCAATGTTTAATAATAAGATGAATAATGGAGATGAATTTATCTGAAACAATGTTATATTTTAAAGCTCTGTTCACTGAACTAAAAAAAAAAAACCTCGAGAGGGAAATAAATGTGCCTGTTGCAATTGGTTGTTTTCATTTCCTGTGCAGATTTTAAGGTGCTGCAACTCCAAGCTGAACTCTACCAGGCGAGAAGCCTGCGCCTTGCTTTACCTGCTGATGAGAAGCAATTTTGAGTTCTCAAACAGAAAAAGCTTCACTCGTGTACACTTACAGGTAAATACATTGTCTGAATATAGAAATACTGGTGGATGCAGTTAAATACATTACATCTCCTCTATATAGAAATAAAAGTGCATGTTGAAATAGAAATTCTACTCGGGACACATCCACTGGCAGTTTATTGTTTTGAACCAGGGATTGTCAACCTTTTTCTTATGGGGGGAACCCTAGACTTAGCATCCTCCAGATTTTAAAATTGAAACCAATGCAAAGGAAGAGTGATATGGACAAAGGAAGCCCCTCGTATTCACAGACCTTCAGAAGGCAATTTACTGGATCAGCTGAAGCAGATTTGTAATGACCCTTATAGGAAAAAAGGGATTTCACTGCTGTCATCAGGTTGTTTCACTAGGATATACATATCTCAGAATAGTTAAGAGAAATTCCCAGTCAGCATTGGAGTGAAGCAAGGTATCATCTTTTTCTCCATGTTCCTTCAAGATGTTGTGAAGGACTACAAATTAGGGAACATCCACACCAGTCTTTTCAAGCTAATTCAAAGTTATCCACCTCTTATCAAAGATTAAGTCTAAAACGTTCTCACCCATGAACTGATCTTTGTAACAATAGGGCCTTAAAAAGAAATAGTTCATTTGTAAGTTGCTTCACTCCCGCCTTCAAGGAGTTTGGACCGGCCATCAGCCAGAAGGAGATAAATGTCTTTGTGGAAGAAGTATTCTCACCTAACTACCATTTTTAAGGGATTCACCATGGGCTTTGGAAATTGACATAACTTGGATCCACCATCTCATGCTTACTATCCCATTAATGATGTAAGAAACAAGATATTGCCAAAGCAGCAGCCTCTATGGTAGATTGAACTAGGGGGTCTGGTACTTTACCCTCAAAGATGGGACACAAGTATGCATCTTTCAGGCAATATCCAGACTCTCCAGCCATAAGCTAAAATTCAACAGCTATCTTCTGAAATGTAAATTTCAATAGCTTTTGCCTGAGATTTATGTTTCAACAGCTTTCACCTGAGATAAATTGTTCATCCTTCGCAGGGGGGAAGATGACCAAGACAATGCTTGTCCTGTGTAGTAGCCTTGACTTGAGCTGTAGCCTTAACTTGACCAGTAGCCTTGACTTGAGCTGTATTTTCTTTATTAAATTCTTTAATAAAAAGAATTTGATCAAATGGCCAGACTTTGTGAGGACGACTGGACATAGACTAGGATGCAGCAGATGACCAGCGGTGTGTCTTGTGTGTATCACTGTCCACTTTATGCATTCAACATCACAGGAGTTGTCAGAGTTTTGATTGTGTCAATATGCTGCCTATGGGACTGAATCTCCGAGTTCGATTTTAGAGTTTCTCCTCTCTTAGATGATTTGCGATCCAAGGTTAACGAGTCCCATCCACCCGGGTGTGCTGATGATGCTTTTGCTTTTGTTGGGGGCTTGAACTCCAGTCCACTAGCTTGGGATTGACTCAGCTTAGGCCACTGGGCCACCCAAGTAACCAATAGTGTTGCCTTAGAATATGCCCAGCATGTCCACTCTCATTGAAAACACCTTCACAATGACTTCTGCATGGGAAACTTCCCTTAGAGGCATATCTACTGGACAGACGTATCTTCATGACGGGGAAATATGCACAAAACGTAGAAACCTCAACTACATGTAGGACTGTGAAGCTGATGTCTTGCTGTGAAACAATGAGGCTAAATAGCCTTATGAGGTACGAGATGCTAACTTTTCTAAAAGCAGACTTAGGAGAAAGCCTTTAAAAAAAACAAAGCTTTTGACAACATGGGAAATGCACCAGTGACTGTAACTCCAGATTAAGACTCTTTCAACACTTCCTGTAGGTGCAGAAAGCAATTTCAGATTATAAATATTTTGCCTCATGAACTTTTTCAAAAAATTTTATGTGTTTGGTGAAACTTGTTCTTTATTTCTTTTGTTCATTTAGACATATTTTGAAATAATATCTATTACATTTTATTTCCTTTTTCTGATTTGCCATGTTCCGTCCCCCACCAACAAATGATGTGTTTGGCAATGGTGCATTTAGCACACTGTTAAGTTTCAGATAATAGAGGGTTGAACCCAAAACAAAACACTTATCAACCAGTTCAAATTTTTTCATTACGGCTGTATCAGTTGTGACTTGTGAAAGCAAATGTTTCAACAAAATACCCCTCAGGTGATCATTTCTGTGTCCCAACTGATCGGCATTGTCGTTGGACTCAGCACGACACGCTTCCAGGAAAGCCTGGCCATCGTCAACAACTATGCCAACAGCGACAAGAGTATACAGGTAACTACAGCATTTCATTTTATGTCCATACCTTCAATTTTCAATATAAAAATATTTTTTTTAACTCTTAGGAACAGTGTTACATGTATATGAACCTTTCAGAAGTTGTGCATGCTTCTATCATTTTTTATTTACTATGCAAGCTGTAAATGGACTGTGTTGAGTTTATTTAGCCTTAAGCTTTCACAACACATTTCCAGCCTACTAGTCTCAACTGTTAGACTTTCAATATAACATTGCTATGACAGACTTTCAGTATAACTTGTGCTATGACAGACTTTCAGTATAACATTGCTATGACAGACTTTCAGTATAACATTGCTATGACAGACTTTCAGTATAACTTGTGCTATGACAGACGTTCAGTATAACATTGCTATGACATAATACTTGTTAAAATAGGTTCAGGTGGGTTTAGCATGACTTTCAGGTAATCCATTCTTGGCAGAAATGCTTTTTGTTTAAGTTGAAAATTTAAAGAAATATTTGTCTAACAAATAAAATAATTATTTTAATTTATTTCTATACTTATTATTGAAATGTATCTAATTATAGTCTTGACCAACACTCATTATATTCTTGGATGGCTTGGTTTTTTTGTTTTTGTTTTTTTTCCCTTCTTTTTTTTTTAAATTTTAGTTTCAATTTTTTGGGGAATCAACAATATCTTGCTATTTTAAATATAGTTAAAAATAATCCCAGTTAGAAGATTATATTAGCTAGTTCTAAGATTAATTTAGCTTCTCATCCTGTTCTTGTTGCCTCAGCATTTAGATCAGAAGGAACTTACAGTGAGTGACTTGATTTTTGTACAGCTTCTCCTAGATTATCTTAGTCACTTTTGGTTCTTTTTTTTTCTTTTCTTTTTTTTTCTTCAAATTTACAATAATTCTTTTGGGATAATCTGCAGTATTTATGATCTTCTGGGGAAGCCGTTCATGAAATTTCATGTTATTTCTTCTTAATTTAAAAAATATTACTATTGCTTTGATTTTGATAGTATATAGTTTGTCATCTCAAAATTGAATCTTTATTATCATAACATAGCCTCTATTAATCTTTTTTGTTTTGTTTTTTGTTTGATTTGTTATTTTTTTAAACACAGTTTTGAGACTTAACGTTTATCATAGTTCTAATCATTGCAAAAATCTATTCCCACACTAAGCCTGCAAGCAAGAATTATTTTAATTGTGTGGAATCTCCTCACTCTAGTATATGTTCTTGTTCTCTAGCAAGGCTGCAGTGCTAGCTTAGTCCGTAACCCATTTCAATATTGCTTTATACTTTGCATACCGCCACCTTTCATTTCTTTCAGTTATGTTGTTATTATTTGTATTTAAATTTTATGCTGATTAAAAAAAGAAAAATTAACAAGCTTCATCTGATCCAGTAAAGCAAGCTTTAAACTCTATTCCCACTTTAACTTTGAATTATACAAAGATATGATAAATACTTGTTAGTAGTAGTTAGCTTGATTGGACTATGCACTGTGACACACTCCCTTACCAATGACATGAATTATTTAGTTCAAGAATTGCTAAATTGTTTCCTGAAACAGCTGTAAGTTACATTGACCACATAACGATACATTAACTCAGTGAGACTCATTGAAAGCATCTTCGGGATACTGTTCATTTTCAGTTGATGCAGATTCATAGTAAAAAAAATATTGCTGCTGCTCCTTTTTTATTTATATGAATTAAGTTAAATGAAAAAGGTTCATAGATTGAGTTACATGTTTTTCTTGTATGGAATGAGTCATGTTTATATCTTGAGCTTCACTGTTCAATTGTGTGGCTGTTATAAGGAGGTTGTTACTGGCTTCAGAGATATATGCAAAATGAAATAATGACAACCACTGTCATTATAAATCAGATGGTTTGGTTATATTGCTAAAACATCTATCTTAAATTTAGCTCAAAGATTCTATCTGAATTTTACATTTAAGTTACATTCTGATTTTCCTTGTATCTAAACTGATTGCAACCTCTAGACCAGTGTTTGGCAATGAGTGGCTCTGGGGCCACATGAGGCTGTTTGAAAGGAGAGATGCAACTCTTTTACTAATTGATAATGACATTTAAAAAATATTTTTTTTTAAGAGATATAATTTATAAAAATGACTCCTCAAATGAAAAAAAAAATGTTGCTGATCCCCTGCTTCAGACAATGTTTATTGTTTTAGATGAAATAAAAGAAAAATTCTATTTCACTGGTGAGGGCTGCTATTCATTCATATTATATCCGCCTGCTGTCCTCACCCCACATACTTCTTATGTAGTATATAAAATATGACAAGGTAGGGTAGGGGAGAAGGTTTCCTGTTATCATCTCATCATGAAATGCCTGCAGACAAAAGTACATGCAAAAATCAGACTGAATGTGTCTGAAGAGCTCAGACATCAAAATAAAGCAGATCATGATAATGTTACATGGCTCTACTGTCTAAACTTGAACATGGAAGTGTTTTTAATCAGCTTTATTGTGCATTCCATCTTCAAGAATGTCTTTCTCTATTATTATTTCTGGATGGGTGCTAGAAATGAGTCTTTCTTAGATTTTAAAATAATTAATCTGGCGGGTGTGCTTCATTTTAATTTGAATTTATGTGGCTCTTTTATTGACAGAATTTATTTGTTCAATGGACAAAATGTGTTCTGTATGGATTGGATATGCAAAATATATGTTATGACAAGTTTGTTAAAGTTTGAAAATATTACTTAAATTACTTAGACTTTCAAAAAGGATTTATTTATTTATAGAACTAATTTCTTATTTAATAATGAATAACGTATCTTCATTTTAGACTGAGACTTTGAATGTATTAACTAGACACAATGTTAAACTTTTATTATGATAATAGATGTAAATGTCTCTGAACAACTAACAGGTGATAGCAGGGGAGATAACTGCTGATGTTTACAACCGCCTTTAAATTGCAATTTAAAATGTTGCTTTGTCTGAATAGTCAGTTTTTTTAAAAACTTAATATTCAGCACCCCAGCTGACATCAAGGAACACCCCTAAATGTTAAATATTTTAATTTTGGCTCCACTTCATAAAGAACAATATACAAATAAAGTTTTCTCTGAAGACTTTATTTTGTTAAAAATATAAGGTTAATAAAAAATTATTATTGTTTTGTTGAACTCTATTTAAATTTAGAATAATAGTTTCTTCACCAAAGTGTGTTCTTTTAGAATACAAGCATATAATCTTTTCTTATCCCCTTTTATGTAACTTGACATGAACACATTCTGCTCGTTTCATGTTTCAACTTTTTTAGACCAATTTTAAACATTTCTCTGTATCCTAGACAAGGGATTGGACAAGTAAGGCCCATGAGTCACATCCGTCTAGCTACTCGGGCTTATCAGAGTAATAGTATCTTTGAAGTGACAATCTGAAGGATTGGCAATTGTGCATTAGAATGCTTAGACCGGAGGGGGGGGGGGGATTACAAAGGCATTGATCAGTGCAATTTAGAAAGGATGAAATTAAAGAGTTGAAAGTAGACTATTTCCTAAAGAGTAGAAAGAAGTCTATTTGCTCTATGAGTAGAAAGTAGCCTATTTTGTCTATTTGAAAGTAGCCCATAAAGTCTGCAAGCTAGCACATTTGTTATATGCTGGGGTTAAAACATGGAGTGTCATTCACCTCCATGGCTTCAATTATCAGTACCACCAATTCTGTCAGTCGGCTCCGTTGTGAAAAGATTTTGATGCAAAGTTTTATATCTCAGTGCGGATATTAAGATCTCAAATTTTCCTTTAAAATAGGGAATTGCTTTGGAAATTAGTTGTTGTTTTTTTTTTTGTGTAGGTTTGACCAAAAAAATGAACGAACTGAATCTTAGATTACAAGGCGGCGCAAGCTTGTCTTGGACATATACGCCAATTTAAATGCCTTTCGGAAAAAATTAATGTTCTCGCGCTTCCAATTTGCTAAAGAAGCGAGAGGCCGATTCCCATGCGAGTTTGTGCAGTTAGTGCTTTCTGATTCCCATGCCAGTTTGTGCAGTTAGTGCTTTCTGAATCAAGACAGCAGTTTCAGGATCATTTTCTGATCTAGATGGAAGTGCAACAAAAATAAGAACATTTTGAAACCTAGCATTGCTGATGAGCTGTGAGCTGAACTTTAAATTGAAGGGATCAGTCTGCAGCCCAATGATATTTTGAAAGACAGAAACACAGTGGTGACACTGATGGACTTGAAATAATGGGTCCCAGGTTACAGGCTCATTAAACAGCCTTTGCTCATGAAGTAATTTCAGTCTTTTGTTAACCTATTGATGGAGTACTTGCCAGCAATTTTGATCACAGGAACTACTAACTTTGAGCCTAGAATAATTGGCATTATGTCAAAAAGCACTGTCTTCACACTTCTTACTGATTTAGAACAATATTTTATCAAATCTCAAGTCTCAATAAATCTATGGAATATGTGTGATAAAAGCAATAATTTCTTGCTTCATTTTACATTTAGTTGATTTAGACAAGGAAAAAAGTTTGTTCTTACATGCTTTGAATATTCATTTTTATAGAATAAAAATGTGTGAAATATTCAGATAGTAATATGGGCCTATATGGTTTATGACAACCATCAGGCCCCCAGAGTCTGACAAGATCTTCATACCACCCCTCCTCAAAAAAAGTATGCAGACTCCTGCCCAGAGAGTTAAAATTTGGCAGACAGTGTCATTTCTTCACGTTTCTGCACATTTTAAAGTTTGATTCATTCTCGATTTATGCAATATGAAAATCATGTAGTTAACAGATTTTTTAAAAATTTACTTTTAAGTTGAAATTTGAATTATTTTAATCTAGGGAAGCAACATTTATTTTTCTTGTTACTTTGCCCAAGAAATTAGAAAAATATGATAATATTTCATGCTAGAAAATTTTGAAACCAACTGTTTTGCAGTAGGTAAAAGTTAGGGAGATAACCATCTTGAAATGGATGGAGGGTTTGGTTGGAGTTACTTCACTTTGTTTGTTAGAGATGAAGCGAATAGATTATTTAAAAGAACTAAACAAAGAAGGACTTTTATATGAAACATTTGTCCTTCCCCATGTAAAACTCTTTTCATAACATAAAGATTTAAAATAAGATCTCTGCCTTAACATTAAAGAAACTAAAATAAAAACGTGTGAAATTTTGACTTAGAGATGTATTTCTCCCAATAGAAACAGTGCGTTAGGAAAGAAATAATTTTTAATGTCATAGTTAAAGATTGATTTTTAATCGTTGGGTTTTTTTTTATGACTTTAGTTTGTTTTATAATATTTTAATTTTGAACTTTCATTCTAAATTTTTTTTTTTAAATATTCATTTATTTAACAATTCTTTGGATTTAAGTAACTATTTTTATTTACTTAAAAATGTAGTTACCAGACTAAGGAAAATACAAAATATATGTAGATCTATTGATTATCTGTCAAATGTTTTCTATGGATTCTTTTTTTTTTCCCTGACCCTGTCACATGTGACTGATCACCTTTTGAAGATTGGGTAGCCAGTAACTGTAGCACTCATGTGACTGATCACCTTTTGAAGATTGGGTAGCCAGTAACTGTAACACTCATGTGACTGATCATCTTTTGAAGATTGGGTAGCCAGTAACTGTAACACTCATGTGACTGATCACCTTTTGAAGATTGGGTAGCCAGTAACTGTAACACTCATGTGACTGATCACCTTTTGAAGATTGGGTAGCCAGTAACTGTAACACTCATGTGACTGATCACCTTTTGAAGATTGGGTAGCCAGTAACTGTAACACTCACGACATAAAAAAAATGTTCCCACAACTTAAATATTTGTTCCTAACAGTTGCAGTTAGTCTTCATTTGATCTGTTCAAGAATTGTGAAAATACATTTGTAAAAAAATAAAAGCACTTAAGATTTTGGGGAAAACGGAGAGGGGGTGTGTGTGGGGGTGGATAGATGGCTCAAGTCTTTATTAATTTTTGGGATTTCTTTTTAAATATAGGGGCAGTTAACAATGGAATGGGTTTTTATTTGGGGCGGGGGGGGGGGGTCTGCATGCATTTATTATTGGTTTAACCAGGTTACACTTTCTTTTGAACATTTAACTATCAAGACAGGATTAGGTCAACTTACTTCCTTGAAGTATTCTATGGCCTAATTGTGGTGAAAATATTCATGCTGTGTTCCTGGTCAAAGTCATAGTTTAGTGTCCCAAGGTCTGTTATACATAGCTTTTCATTTGGAACTCCCTTCATTTCATCCCATATTAAAGATAAGGACTTGGGGGAGGTTTGACCTAGAACTTGGGGCATATGGGGGGGGGGGTGCCTCTGACCTAGAACTGTGTAAGTTAGTGTGATTGCAGAGACACATATCTGCATGATAACTTGAATAAATTCGTTTTATGCTGGGCTTCTGATTTGTGTGATTTATGTCCATGTATTGTGTTAGGGTGTAGCACCTTGACAGACAGAGTAAGAACCAATTACAGTGGAAATGTTACGTGATGTTTAGGTCCATGTATTGTGTTAGGGTGTAGCACCTTGACAGACAGAGTAAGAACCAATTACAGTGGAAATGTTATGAATTGGTATGTTGATTATGTTTGTTTTTTTTAAATATTCCTGTTGTACACATGAACCAGCATTATGCTTATCTGATATGGCAATTCAAATACTGTTTCCATACATTTTATTAAGCTTGTGCATTGATTTAATGATGGCAAAACATGCTGGGTTTTTTAGTCATTATTTAGAGCTTAATTTCATTAAATTTCTACAAAATAATCAATCGTTGCTGTAACTATAAGTCTAGTTGTACACATTTTACAGGAAACCCCATAAACCTTGTGACAGAGAACGTACTTACCCTCAGACAATTTTACAAATATTTTACAGGTCATTGGGAAGCCCTAGATTTTCATAAATTTGGAGGGAAAAAATGTGTTTTTTTAAATATTCTACTTTTGAGTTTAGAGAGTTCCAGTGACACAATATGCTTTTACCATAATTCAGAGAGTTCCAGTGACACAAGATGCTTTTACCATAGTTTAGAGAGTTCCAGTGACACAATATGCTTTTACCATAGTTTAGAGAGTTCCAGTGACACCATATGCTTTTACCATAGTTTAGAGAGTTCCAGTGACACAATATGCTTTTACTACAGTTTAGAGAGTTCCAGTGACACAATATGACTTTACCATAAATTCTTCACCTGAACTCTAAACTCCATGAGTTATGCTGAATTGTATTGTATTTACCCCCCTTTGTGTTACTTCTCTACTGTAAGGCTAAACTTAGTACAAGGCTTTACAGAATTGTTAGGTTTAAAAAAATTAATTTCTTCCAGCTGTTTAAACACTAATTTATTTATTTATTTTTGTAGAATGTCAAAAAGATATAGACCTAACTAATTTGAAAGTAAATCTTTGAATGGTCAAACTAGAGAATTTTAAAAATAAAATTGTTTGAATACAAATCAGTCAGGGAAATATTTCTATAGTGACCTAAAAGTTAAGTAACTTGGATGATGGTTGTTGGTTGGTGAGAAGTGGGGGGGGGGAGGGGGGGGGGCATATCATGCGAACCGATCATCCATCTTCTGCGACAGGCCACACAGCATGAATGAAATGCTCCCAATAGATGGGCAATCATAGTAAATAAAACCATGGGGTTAGGAAAAGTGACTCACTGATAGGGTAGAGAGGATTTAGTGGTTAAACAATGAGGTCGTGTATAAGGGCCCGTTGCTTGAGGCACGCTAGGCTTTGATGTGGCCTTGTTTAAATATGGAACTTGAGTGATAGTAAAAACAACTTGCTGTGTCAGTATTAGCAGCAAAGTCATTATCTTGGTGCTAGAGCATAGTTATCTCTGTGCTAGAACATAGCAGTTATCTTTATGCCTGTCCAGTAATGTGGAGTATCTGACAGTTCAATGTAAGTTTTTATGTATATTATCAGTGAGAATGCTGGAAAATTGCTATAATACATGATATTGCAGTGCCTTAATATATTCCTTCCTTTGAAATGTTTTGGTCTGAACTAGAAGTGTCCCTTTAAGCTGCAGAAAAACAACAAGATACTGAGAAATGTTTGTGCAGATAGAAGATGGCAGAGCCAGACTATTTATTTGTGCAGATAAAAGATGGCAGAACCAGACTATTTGTTTGTGCAGATAAAAGATGGCAGAGCCAGACTATTCATTGGCTGTTAACATTTTGATTTTCTTAACTTTTTAAATGTTTGAACTGTTGTTAAGATGTATTTTAATGAACTGAATTTTGTTTCCTAGGCTAACATTTCTGTCAAAAACCAAAATACAAACTACATGTAAACGAGTCCTGTTATGGTAGTTGCTGCTAGAGCCTTAGTGATGAAGCACATTTCTTATGACTTTGATCTCAATGGTTTTAGAGCCTTAGTGATGAAGCACATTTCTTATGACTTTGATCTCAATGGTTTTAGAGCCTTAGTGATGAAGCACATTTCTTATGATTTTGATCTCAATGGTTTTAGAGCCTTAGTGATGAAGCCCATTTCTTATGACTTTGATCTCAATGGTTTTCGTTTCTGCCTTCAAGAAAACCCCATTCCCCGGGGAAGTGCGGGACCTGACGAAGAGGATCAGAACGGTCCTGATGGCCACGGCCCAGATGAAAGAAAATGAGAATGACCCTGAACTGCTTGTTGACTTGCAGTACAGCCTGGCCAAATCATACGCCAGCACACCAGAACTGAGAAAAACCTGGCTGGATGCTATGGGGAAACTGCACCAGAGACGAGGGGATTATTCTGAGGTTTGTGGGTTGAATTAAATTAGCTTATAGAGAATGTATAGTCTTATGGAAACATCAAACAGTTAATTGTCTTAGATCAGTGGTTCCCACACTGTGTCACTGGGTTTCCGCCAAGGCCTCATTGGGGTTCCACAGAAAAAATTAATTTAAAACCAGAATTTAAAATATTTTGTAATTAAAAATGTCTAATTCCTACTTATCAAATGATCACCTAATGACAGCAGCTTTATGTATTTCCACTATTTTCAACATCTTATACCTCCAGTTTGTCAGAGATGGTGAACAAGCAAAGACAGTTTCAGAAAAGAAAGACATTTTTTTTTAAAGTTTTCCTTTCTTTGAAGTTGAAAGAAAAATACAATGTCAATTGTAATTCTTGACACCAAAATATTTTTTTTAATCCAATGAGTTCTGTAAATTTCTGATTTTGATAAAAGCTCTAAATCTACATGTTGTTTCATCTTGACCCAGGCTGGAATGTGCTACATCCACATAGCCGCCCTGATAGCTGAGTATCTGAAGAGAAGAGGTGAGTTTTGATGTGCAAAATTTGATTTGATGACTGCACTTTTTTGTTTTCTTATTTTGAGAGTTACTATAAAAAGCTTTGTTTCTTACTATCTTATATTTTGTTTGTCAAAGCTGGGTTTTGTCTTCACGCAGCTTTATGTCTCAATGGTTTTACTGTTATTTAAATTTTCAAATGGGCTTTTTCGGGATGTTTTCACAAAAACTTTCAGGAAATTTAGTTTTGCCTTTTTTTGTTTGGTGTTTTTGTTTTTTGTTTTTTTTTATTTGTATTGTTGTTTTTTTCAATTTTTTTTACTTTATGAATAATTTACAAATTCTTGTGATCATTTGTTCTTTTTAATGGTAAAAAATGTAATTGATCAATCGGTTATTTTTAAAACTGAACAAGTTCATTGTATTCTAGTTGATAAAAACTGCTGCCCATATTTTGTGACTTACATTTGGTTAAAATAATTTCTGTTGCTATCAATCAATAATGAACTAAAGCCTTCCCCTTACTTATAATAATAATGATAATAATAGTATCATGCACTCAACAATGAGTTTTGACTCAAAGGAATATTGATATTGTAACTCTGACTTTAGTAAGGCTAAAGTAGATCCATTTTCACAGCAGTTTTTCAAGTGACGTTTAAAACAATATTACTTTCATTCCTGTTCGTTTAAATCATTTATATGCACAACAAAAGTTTATGCAGTCGCAACTATACCTTAGACTTGCTCACTTGTTCTCAACAGGGAAATTAAAATCTAGTAAGTCGACCACAGTTTTGTGATGAGTGCATTTTGGACGGTGTTCATGGCCGAACTCTAACTCTTGCTACATCATAAACATTAACTCCTAATTATTACTTATTGCTCTTCTCACACTCTTTTATAATTTTGTTTTTAAATATAAGTGGAAAAACTTTTGTTGATCACTTTTGTGCCCAGTTCTTTGTTCTTTCCTCTCACGGCATTCGTTACCTTGCTGAACTAAATGAGTGTAATGAAAAAAAACCTGAGTCTATTTATGCAGCATGATCTACTCAAACTGTCCAAGTTTCTTCTTGTAGTCTTAACAAAACATTAAACAACAGAACCTATGATACTGAGGTTATGGAACAAACGACCAAACAATATTGGAGGGTGACAAACGTTGAACAGTTCTTTTTTTTTTTTTCAAGACCCAATCAGCTGTCACCAGAAAAGGGGAGGGGCACACTTTTCCTTCCCCTCCCTTCCCCTCCCTCTTAAAATCCCTCCAGTTACGACCTTCCACTTCCCAGATAGATGAGTTCAACTAGAGTTTGTAAAATCCAACATATTCAACAATATCTTACTTTACTAATTGGTATCTTTTCCTCTCACAAACATTCTATGTTCATGGAGCTGTGTCCATCAAGGTCTCCAACAACGGTTCAATGAGACCTTAGATGAATGCACTACCAGCTTAACATTTCATTTCTCAAAATTACTATAGACGCTTTTATTTTTAAAACTTTTATCCCGGGTATATATAAAAAAAAAAAAGAATGACATTCTAGAACGACTTCAAAAAGTCTTTCATAATGTGACATCTCCATTCAACTAAATTATGAGAACTTAACTTTTTTTTTAGCACACTATCTTACTATACAGAAACCTATAAATGAGGTGCAGGTTTTTTTAAATTGCAAAAGCCTGGATTATTCCTTCCAATTTGACCACCGATAAGTTGAGATGTTATCAAATGAATTTTGTTTACATTTTTTACCTTGACCTTTCAGTGTTTACAGACAGGAATCCACCAAGAATTATTCTTCTGTTAATTAACCCCCATCAGTTTTCTTGATGTTGTCTGGTCCACTGCCTTGACGTGTTTTTCTCTTGTGCTTATATTGTCAGCTGTTGTAGGCTGAGCATGTGTTATGATGTGTAGCAAAGGATGGTTTAGTTGTCCATGTCTCATAGACACCTCAAATGAGCTGTTTAATCATTTTCAAGGTGTATAGAGCTTTTATTGGAGACCTGTTTCGGTGCTGCTTTGATAGTTTCATTTCTTAACCATATGTTGGTGTCATTGCGCAAAGTGAACTTGAAAAATTGTTTTTTTTAAATTTAATACCATAAATAAAGAATGTTGCTGCTATGATGACTGCATTTCTAAGTACAGAGGACTGTAGTTATTGTATGTTGTTTTTTTGGCTATATGCGTATGCAGTGACAGGGAGAGCAAAAATCTTCATCCAATACTGCTTCTAGTTGATTGACTTGCGTAAAATGTGCTAGTAATTTAGTATTGAGTAGCTGCAGCAGTTTTTTTAAAGTAATGACTAATTCTGATATTAATTATCCTTTTATATGTTTCTGTTTCCTCCTCATATTTTTCCATTAATGAATTTAACAAAACATATTCAACTCTGAGTCTAAACATTCCCTTTCTAAGCTTCCATCTCATCAATATTTGAGATCAATTGTGTCATGTTGAAATATAGGAAGCAAAGACTAAAGGCAGCTAAAGCAGTTATAGTATCCATGGCATTTCAAACATTTTATTCAGAGCATCTCAAATATCTGATTCAAACCGTTTAAATACATTTTTGTCCAGAGCATTTAAAACATTAAAAATTGTAATCTATAAAAAGAGTTACATATTAATTTGACTAAATAATTAGCTATTATTTTATTTTTTTATTAATTTCTTTTTGTTATGGGGATGTTGGTTTGTGGGATTCAGGTAAATTAGTTTAATTGAGAAAATCCTGCTGTCTGACACTTGATGCGTCTGCATGACTCAGCAGCTGAAATACCTATCAATATTGAAGGATGAATTTTTTCAGGGAGTTACCCACAAGGATGTTCATCCTTTGGCTTTATCTCATCGAATATTGTTGTGGAGGAGGCGGGGATCAAGGATGACAGTGGCATGCAGGACGTCCAGTATTCAGAGGTATCTTTTCAAATGACCATTGAAAATAATGTATGGGTTTGAATTGTTGTAGAGTTTTTTTTTGTATTTTTGAATGTAACATTTGTTTAAAATAGCAGCACAAGGTGTGTGGAAGATTGAATCAAAATTCAGGACAATAAGATGTGGACGTTTTGGTTAAGAGCCTTCCTCAGCAGACAAATACGACAAGAAATAGAAACTAGTTAAAAACTCAGGTGATGGCCATTGTTATTGCTAAAAGTTAGATTTTCCAAAACCAAGATTACAGGAAGTGAAAAAATTATTGTGTGTTTTATGTTTGTGTGTTTTATGCTTGTGATAATTTATCATTTCTTTGTGTCATTATTGTATGTTTTATGTTTGCAATAATTTATCATTTGATGATTGTATCATTTTATGTATATATTAGGTGTCCACCATAAATGATGTCACCCATGAATTTGTGACAATGTGGGATAAAAGTATCTAATTAGTGTTAAAATTTGTGACAATGTGGGATAAAAGTGTCTAATTAGTGTTAAAATTTGTGACAATGTGGGATAAAAGTGTCTAATTAGTGTTAAAATTTGTGACAATGTGGGATAAAAGTGTCTAATTAGTGTTAAAATTTGTGACAATGTGGGATAAAAGTGTCTAATTAGGGTTAAAATTTGTGACAATGTGGGATAAAAGTGTCTAATTAGGGTTAAAATTTGTGATGACCGTCCAAAATATCATGATGTCATTATAGATGTCCCCTTTTCAATCATTTTATCTTTGTATTGTTGTATCAATCATGATTTTTTTTGTTCCTTAATATTTTTGTATCACTAATTTTGACTGGTTCCAGGAAACGTTGGTTGAATTCCTTGAAAAGGGATCAGAGCTGCTGGAAAAAGCTCAAAGATTTGAGATTCTTGGTGACATTTACAAACTGATCATTCCCATTTATGAGAAAACAAGAAACTTTCAGGTACGGTGTAGTTTTATATTTGGATAGTGTTACTTGAAATTGTTGACTGCACCTTTGTCAACTTGTGTCCAAGGAATTTTTATATGCTCCTAACTGAAGGATTGTTGCTGTCCTCCTTGGCAGCATATGTAAATAAAAACAGGTCTTATTGAGTCTTATAAAGGGGGAAGGGCATGCATATTATATATATATACATACACATATGCATATATAAATTATATAGAGTCTGTTATAGTGCAGGATGTGTAACACATTAATTGTCTTGAAGTTGACATATATAATTTTCATTAGACTAATATTTATATTAACAGAAGCTTTTTTTTTCAATTTAGTTTTGTCTTTCTTTGTTTATTTTGATAATAATTCATCTCTCTACTTGAAAATACCTTGAGTAGACTTTATTTAAACAATGATATTATTTATTATTGGGAGTTTGGGTTTAATCTCACTTGATTGATCTATACAAAATTATCCCAATGAATTAAAATTTATTTGCCCAGAACATTTAAAGATTGTATTGGTATTAGTTGTTTTGTTACAGAATTTGATGATAGGCGTACAGTTTGGGTGTATTAAAGCAATCAAAATAGTAGTGTGATATTGGGTGCACCATCAGTTTGGCCCAGACAATACAGACCAAGAAATCAGTCCCCGTCCTATTCAAAATTGGCCCAGACAAAAAGGTCCCTGACAATGTGACTCCCAACAAAAGTGCCCCAGTCATTTTGGTCCCCAACAATAAGGCCACCATCTATTAGTCTCCAGTCAAAAGGGCCCAAAGAACTGGGCCCACGACAAAATGTCAGCTGACAAAAGCCTACCCTCCCCTGGTCCTAGAGCATGACGTACTTCATGGAAGGACATGTCCATAACAGAAATCAGTTGGTTGTGAAACTTTGCTGCTTTCAGGACCATTGGAGAATGCATTATAACATGTCCATAACAGAAATCAGTTGGTTGTGAAACTTTGCTGCTTTCAGGACCATTGGAGAATGCATTATAAAATCCTATTGCTGGTCTGAATCAGATCCATAAAACCGATAAAGTTTTGCCAAAACCAAAAAGATATTAACTATTGTTAAATTTTAGATAACTTAAATACACACCAAAAATATAAGTTACACATTTCTCATACCCCTCCCCACAGTGGTTCGAGGCCCTGCATGATGCAATTCTGTTATAAAGCTTTTTAAAGGGGGGAGGGGGGGGGGCTGCATTTTTGTCAAGAGCTATTTTGTTGGGGGCCATGTTTTCAGGGACCCTTTCGTGGGGAGCCATATGGGGCTTATTGATAGGGGCCCTTTTATCAGGGTATTAATTGATGGGGCCATTTTTTGGGGGGCCCTTTTGGCGAGCCGGTTTGTCAAGGCCAATTTGTCTCAAGCCATTTTGATGTGACCATGTTTTATGTTTATCATTAAACCTGTAAATTATATTTTGTTTCTAATCTTTCACATCTAGATCAGTTCAAGGCCCCTTTTTAAATATTGAATCATGTCTTATGTTTCCATTAATGAATTGATCTGTCACACCAGAAATTGGAGAGAAGTTACCAGTATCTGGCAAAGGCCTACGCAAGTGTCTTGGATGTCATGAAGACAGGCAAGAGACTGTTAGGGAGGTACTACTTGGTCACCCTGTATGGCCCGGTAAGATTGCAGTCATAAACATTCCACTCACCTTCATTCTAAAGTCATCTATTGTTTTATGTAGTTATTAATTTAACTTTAATAATGTTATAATTTTGTGTTCTGTAAGATAATGTAAACAAGGGGACATTCTCTTCTAATTGATCATAGAGCAAACTAATTGCTTTGTGAGGAGAAACTTTAAAAACTCAGATTTTTTTAGATATAAGTGAAAAACATTATTGTTTGGATTTAAGTGGAGAAGTTCTATCAAATGTACATAACTTTCTCAATAAATCTCATGTGTTTACTCTATTCTCAGACTTATTTCTAAAAAAAATCCCATGTGTTTACTATATTCTCACTTATTTCTCAATAAATCCCATGTGTTTACTCTATTCTCAGGCTTATTTCTCAATAAATCCCATGTGTTTACCCTATTCTCAGACTTATTTCTCAATAAATCTCATGTGTTTATTCTCAGACTTATTTCTCAATAAATCCCATGTGTTTACTCTATTCTCAGACTTATTTCTCAATAAATCCCAGGTGTTTACTCTATTCTCGGACTCTTTTCTCAATAAATCCCAGGTGTTTACTCTATTCTCAGACTTATTTCTCAATAAATCCCATGTGTTTACTCTATTCTCAGATATTTCTCAATAAATCCATGTGTTTACTCTATTCTCAGACTTATTTCTAAATAAATCCCATGTGTTTACTCTATTCTCAGACTTATTTCTAAATAAATCCCATGTGTTTACTCTATTCTCAGACTTATTTCTCAATAAATCCCATGTGTTTACTCTATTCTCAGACTTATTTCTCAATAAATCCCATGTTTTTACTCTATTCTCAGACTTACTTCTCATTAAATCTCAAATGTTTACTCTATTCTCAGACTTATTTTGAAGATGAAGATAAGAAAGAGTATATCTACAAGGAGCCAAAGGTAACAACCTTGACAGAAATCAGAGACAGGCTGCACAAGTTGTTTAATGAGAAATTCGGTCGAGACAATGTTCAGATGATAAACGATTCAAAAAAGGTGAGACTACCCTACACACCTTTTTTTTCTTCCATCAGACTGAGTCTGAGTGCTTTGCTTAAATTAATCCAGATTGTTTAGTGCTTTGTTTCAAGAAAAATGGCAGGTCAACTGTCATGGCTTCAGGATAGAAAATAGTTTTCTTTATGGCATTGATCGTTATACAAATGAAAAGCAAACATCTTCATGACTTTTCAGTTAACCCCGAATGAACTTGACCCAAAGTACGCTTACATACAAATCATCTACGTAACACCGTACTTTGAGGAAACTGATCTTGGCAACAGGGTGACGGACTTTGAGCGTAACAACAATGTACGCAACTTCATGTATGAGCTCCCCTTCACCCGGTCGGGCAAGGAACAAGGCAGCATCGAGGAGCAGCACAAGCGCAGGTTTATTATAACCAGTAGGTTTATATAGTCAGTAGGTTTATTATAACCAGTAGGTTTATATAGTCAGTAGGATTATTATAACCAGTAGGTTTATATAGTCAGTAGGATTATTATAACCAGTAGGTTTATATAGTCAGTAGGTTTATTATAACCAGTAGGTTTATATAGTCAGTAGGTTTATTATAACCAGTAGGTTTATATAGTCAGTAGGTTTATTATAACCAGTAGGTTTATATAGTCAGTAGGTTTATTATAACCAGTAGGTTTATATAGTCAGTAGGTTTATTATAACCAGTAGGTTTATATAGTCAGTAGGTTTATTATAACCAGTAGGTTTATATAGTCAGTAGGTTTATTATAACCAGTAGGTTTATATAGTCAGTAGGTTTATTATAACCAGTAGGTTTATATAGTCAGTAGGTTTATTATAACCAGTAGGTTTATATAGTCAGTAGGTTTATTATAACCAGTAGGTTTATATAGTCAGTAGGTTTATTATAACCAGTAGGTTTATATAGTCAGTAGGTTTATTATAACCAGTAGGTTTATATAGTCAGTAGGTTTATTATAACCAGTAGGTTTATATAGTCAGTAGGTTTATTATAACCAGTAGGTTTATATAGTCAGTAGGTTTATTATAACCAGTAGGTTTATATAGTCAGTAGGTTTATTATAACCAGTAGGTTTATATAGTCAGTAGGTTTATTATAACCAGTAGGTTTATATAGTCAGTAGGTTTATTATAACCAGTAGGTTTATATAGTCAGTAGGTTTATTATAACCAGTAGGTTTATATAGTCAGTAGGTTTATTATAACCAGTAGGTTTATATAGTCAGTAGGTTTATTATAACCAGTAGGTTTATATAGTCAGTAGGTTTATTATAACCAGTAGGTTTATATAGTCAGTAGGTTTATTATAACCAGTAGGTTTATATAGTCAGTAGGTTTATTATAACCAGTAGGTTTATATAGTCAGTAGGTTTATTATAACCAGTAGGTTTATATAGTCAGTAGGTTTATTATAACCAGTAGGTTTATATAGTCAGTAGGTTTATTATAACCAGTAGGTTTATATAGTCAGTAGGTTTATTATAACCAGTAGGTTTATATAGTCAGTAGGTTTATTATAACCAGTAGGTTTATATAGTCAGTAGGTTTATTGTAACCAGTAGGTTTATATAGTCAGTAGGTTTATTATAACCAGTAGGTTTATATAGTCAGTAGGTTTATTATAACCAGTAGGTTTATTATAACCAGTAGGATTATTATAACCAGTAGGTTTATATAGTCAGTAGGTTTATTATAACCAGTAGGTTTATATAGTCAGTAGGTTTTATTATAACCAGTAGGTTTATATAGTCAGTAGGATTATTATAACCAGTAGGTTTATATAGTCAGTAGGATTATTATAACCAGTAGGTTTATATAGTCAGTAGGATTATTATAACCAGTAGGTTTATATAGTCAGTAGGTTTATTATAACCAGTAGGTTTATATAGTCAGTAGGTTTATTATAACCAGTAGGTTTATATAGTCAGTAGGTTTATTATAACCAGTAGGTTTATATAGTCAGTAGGTTTATTATAACCAGAAGGTTTATATAGTCAGTAGGTTTATTATAACCAGTAGGTTTATATAGTCAGTAGGTTTATTATAACCAGTAGGTTTATATAGTCAGTAGGTTTATTATAACCAGTAGGTTTATATAGTCAGTAGGATTATTATAACCAGTAGGTTTATATAGTTGGTAGGATCCATATTATTAAATGGTTGGTTTCTTTGTGACCAGTAAGTTTAATTTGTAGCATGCTTGAGCCATTTTCAGTTTTTCAGACCTGGTTTTTTGAGAGTTAATGATATACAAATGTGCCCCCCCCCCTTCCACCCAAACATCTTGTATGTGCCCCCCCCCCTTTCACCCAAACATCTTGTTTGTATGGTATTATAAAGTAAACATTTATATTTTTTGTTTAGAACATAATATTAAATATTGAAATTGTGCTTAACTGTGTTTGCATTCATGCCTCCAGATGATGTTTTTAAATATTTTAGATGAACGGAAACCAGACACCACTAACCCCCCCCCCTCCCCCTTTTCTGTGTGCCTCAGGTGTTAAAATGTTAAAATTGCTGTGTCCATTATCTTGGAGACATCATGCACCCCTGCACATGACTTACTAAAATATATTCTTATTTAGCTAGGGGCTTAACAAAAAGCATAAGATAAGTTATCTGCCTACTAAGTAGGCTACTTGATTCCATTCAGATGTCCACGCGACTCATGTTGGTTTAAACTGTTACTAGAATTAGGGTTACATTGAAACTGTCCGGTCCAGAATTCAGTTCTTTTTTAAATGTTTGCTTCAGCGGCCCACTCGTTCCCTTATGTCAAGAAGAGGATTGAAGTGAAAGAGGGAGGGTGGAAGGAGGTCGTCCTCACTCCCATTGAGGTGGCCATTGATGAGATGAGGGGAAAGGTCGCAGACCTGAGGGAGGCCATCAACAGCCCGGTTCCAGACAAGATTGGTCTACAACTTAAGCTTCAGGGAGGAGTCAGCACTCAGGTAAGCTAGGGATAGAGAAGAGTCAGCACATAGGTAAGCTAGGGGTAGAAAGGGAGTCAGCACTTGGGTAAGCTAGTGTAAGGAGTCAGCACTCTGGTAAGCTAGGGCTCTATTTCCTCAAATTCCTACACACAGTTCCAAGGTGTGTCCATTTCCTTCCATTCATATCTGCTGTTGTTTTTTTCCCCAGGTCAATGCAGGTCCATTAGCCTATGCTGAGGCCTTCCTGGACCCTGAGAAAATAGCCAAATATCCTGTGGATAAAAGTGACAGACTCAAAGCAGTGTTTAGGTGAGACTATGTTAGAGTCATTGACTTGTGTGTGTCTGTGTTATTGACTTGTAAGAGTCTGTGTTATTGACTTGTAAGAGACTGTGTTATTGACTTGTAAGAGACTGTGTTATTGACTTGTAAGAGACTGTGTTATTGACTTGTAAGAGACTGTGTTATTGACTTGTAAGAGTCTGTGTTGGAGTTATTGACTTGTAAGCCACTACACAAAATAACAGCTTGATGGGAAAAGAATTATAAATTACATTGAAACAAATTGTTCATAAATTTAATATTTCACTTTATAGACTTTTTAAAAATTATTTTAAATAGCTATGAAGAAAGTAAATTTCAATAACAAAATTTGTGAGCTTAGTGGTCCCCAACTGGTGATTGGCGGGAGTTTCTCAGGGGCTTCAGGAAATAAAATAACTGTTCACTTTTTTTTTATATTAGGTCAAAGGGACCACCCCACAGAAATTAATTCTAAAAAGGTCTCTGTGCATCAAAAATGTTGGGAACCACTGTCTTGGCTTATCAGTAAATTCCCATAGCTATTTTAAATACAATTCAGTGTCCAAAACCTGAAATTTTAGACAAAATGCAACACCATAGAAAGGTTTAAATTAGAATGTTTGAAATGGATATAGCAATGTGAATACTTGATACTTAATAACAGAAGCTGTTGAAATAGGTTTACTTTTGGTAGCGGTAAATGAGGTTGATATCTATTCTTGTATAGCAAGGTTTCATTGAATCCTATGATGGGGGGACACATTGAATTGGTCATTTAAGTCAGTGAGGTTGATGTGTGCAGATGTCAAACTCTTGCTTCAGACGAGCCCCGGCCCGACTGAAGTCTGTTTAAAACTGTTTCCTTGTTGTCTCCAGGGATTTTGTGATGACCTGCAAAGATGCCCTTGACCTCAACGCCAAACTGATAGCCACTGAACAAAAAGAGTATCATGAATCTCTCAAGGCCGGCTTCCAAGAAATCGCTGAGAGGTTGTCCATCCTGTTAGGTGAAAAGGTAAGGTCATCCTGACCTACCATTACAAAACATGTACACTGACCCTTACAGTGGAGATGTCTTCCTGGAGACATTCAAGTTTTTATTGTGAATTTCTGGGGGTAAAGAAAAAGCTTGGGGACTTATTGTTCATAATCAAACAAAGATGTTTACTGTTTCTAGTTTCATTCATCACATTCATATTTTTTCATTAAAAAAAAAATTAAAACAGTAAAACTGAGATTGTGAGCATAATTCATTCAGGAAAAGTACTTGTCATCCAAAGTCTTCTTGTATCAGAAAGAATTTCACCATAAGAAATAATGAAAACTCAGATGATTTGTTCCACACCACATACCAATTATATTCACATAAAAAATGATAGGATTAAAATGCATGTGATGCTTTGCGCACACAGTGGGCTTCCATGGCGAGATGTCACTTGCATATCATGTCAAAACTTGTTTATTTCTAATTTTCGTCTTGGGGAATACTCTCAAACCAAATTGCTCGCAGTTGGGGGGGGTTTTACTGTTTTTGGAAAGTGGTGAAAAATTTTTTTTATATTATAAGTATATTTTTTAATTTGAGGAGTTATGGGATTTTGTTAATACTGAGCAGAGGCGGAGTTTTCTCTGATGCCTGCCAAGTCTTGCATGTTTCTGCTTACAGTTTTGTCTACTAAGTGCTCTTGTCTTCTACCCATGTGTCAAACTGTTTTTATTGCATGCCTTTTAAACCCTGGCTGAGTTATCCTGAATGTCACTCTAGCTGTTTGACAACTGTCACTTTCTTTTATCACCAAATGGTTTTATCCCAATTGTCACCCAGGTTGTTGACAACTGTTAATCTATCACTGAATGGCTTTAGGCACAAGTTAGGATGGAACAATATATAATAATAATCTCTTTTACACTGGTCAGTCGGGTCATTATTTTTCTTCCCTGTTAAAATATTTTTTTTCTATGAAATTTATTGTATGTTGTGCAGTTTTCAAAGTTGTATGCCGTACATGTTTTTTCCCATTTTTAATGTTTAGTGGACAGATTTCATGGCTCTTGTCTGACAATTAGTCCAGAACAGAAGCTCAGGCAATCTACTCTTTATAAAATATACATTTTCAACAACCCTGTACCATTGCCCTGAAGCACAATTATCCTCTACTAGTGAAAGTGGTAGTTTAAAGTTTAAAATTGACCAGAGGAAAAGGGTTATCCCCCATAGCTTTGTGACATGTCCAAATTTATCTTCGTGTATGACCGTTTAGTGTATGAGCGTTTAGTGACGGAGTAAAGTCCATAAGTAATCTATTTAACTTTTGTGCTGTTTAACAAAGGGCATCTTTTGACTTATGCACAAAAGCGATAACTAATAGATAGTTATTTCCACCATTTAAATCTCATTGAGTCCCAGTTATTACCAATATCTATCTCTGAGTAACCTATCCCAGTAAGTACGCAAATAATAGTAGATGTTATTTTTACCAATCATCTAATGAAACCCTCTGAGATAGTAGGAGATGCGATAACCAGAATTGAACCAGGCATATGAACTAATGAGAAATACACCCCCATTTTGCAATAGGTAGTCCTTGGAGATGTCAAACACAACCGTCCAGGTAAGCTAGCGCCATGCATATCATACACACTTAGTATGGGGCATATATTGTGTAGAAAGATAGTGTAATGGAAATGAAGTGGAATGGTGTAGTCTAGATTTAATACTACAGAACTTATTCAAATATTTGCAGGCTTGTTGAACTTAAATTCTTCATCTCTTTCCTTATTTTCCTTCTACTTGCTTGTGACACATATATTTTATAAAATCTTAGTTTTTTCTTTCTTGGCCTTCACTATTCTGTTTCATGCATCAATACCATTTAAACCTCCCTAATGTAGACAGTATTGTTTCCTGTGTGCCCTAATCTTAACTGCAGCTTTGGTTCCCAGCTTGGTCCCAAGGAGATATCGGGTTAGATTTAATTTTCAAATTGGTAGAGAGAACAAAATTGTAAATGAAGCAATAACCTACTGACCAACCGTTGATCAACAGCCGAGGAATGTAGAAAATAAACACCCATTCTTCATCTTAGCTAATACCAAAAAGTTTGTACTTAAATATCAAAGGTTTTATTGTGGCAGCATTGAAAGACCCAGAGATTGGCAACGGGAAGTATGATTTTATTGATCGGGATGTAGGGTGTAAATCTAATGCAACAAAATTTTTGGTAACTCAGAAAATACCCCAGACAGAAAACAATCAGAAACATTGTAATGCCTTTTGGGCCCTGGGACCTGGGAGAGCAATGGGGGGAATTTTATTTGTGAATTAATTAGCTGATTAAACTAAAAATATGGCTAAGTTTAAAAGGTAATAATTGATGCCCTGTACACCAATCTCCTATCTGAAATAATTTCATCATGAAATGTCTGGGTATATGTCTGGGTATGATATGTCTGGTTATCAGTAGTTGCCATGGAGGTTGGTCTGATGTAGTTATATTTACAGGTTATTAGTTTGAAATGAAGAAATAGTTGCTATGAATTCTGATGGGGGCAGAATTACTATAAGCTCAAGGACTGGTTTCTGTCAAGTAGTTTGGGAAATTACGTTTGGTTAAATAATGAATGTGTGGCATGCCTTACAGAGTGCAGCATGTTCTAAACTTCTGGAAAATTAATGAATGTTTGGGGTTTTTTGGTTTGTTTTCTTTAATTTGATGCTTGTTTTTTGTAGTTTTTTTGCCATTCAGTGATGTAACTGAATTTGAAAATGTTTAAGTTTCTAGAATGTCTCGCTAATATTTTTCTTCAAGCACAAATTTATAAGTTTAAGTTCCTAGAATGTCTCGCTAATAACTTTTCTTCAAGCACAAATTTTTATAAGTATATATATATATATATATATATATATATATATATATATATATATATATATGTGTGTGTGTGTGTGTGTGTATATTTATCTCTATCTGATGCACCCAATTTTTTATAAACACATATATTTATATATATATATATATATATATATATATATATATATATATATATATATATATATATATGTGTGTGTGTGTGTGTGTGTACATTGAACTCTAACTGATGCACCCAAGATCTAGCAACCCATTACAGTGGCATACATGTCTATTAATATAGCCCCATAGTTAGGTAGCTGGTCATAACGTTTTAACGCATATTTAGCAGTAGATCTCTGTAGTCTTAACTCAGGTCAAAATGTAAAGTATGTGTTGGTCATATTGTCTTAAATCAAGATTTGGCTAAGACTATGTGGTTAGAAATCCTAAGTGTGTATGTGAGACACAATTACCAGTGAAAATGTGTCCCTGGGCGAACATGTGTCAGACACAATTATTAGTGAAGATGTGTCCCTAGTTAAACATCTGAAACACAATTACCCACGAAAATGTGTCCCCCACGTAAACATGTCAGACACAGTTACCATGATGTGTCCTAATTCAAACATGTTTGTTAAACACTATTACCAAGGTGTGTCGCCAGGTCATGTACAATGCTCATTTAGTTTGTTTTTTCTCCAACTTATCTCTTACAAATTAAAACTCTTTAAAAAAATATATACATCCTCTTACTTTATCTTTATACTGCTTTATCGTTTGTGTAGATTTTTGTTTAATATTGTAGTTTTTCAAGCTTACAGAAAACCCATTCAATCTAACATTTGTTTGCATTGTTTAAGATATTAAATGATAAAATGCTGTAGGTGAAAAGAGATTGAGCATTCAGTTTTCAGTAAAATTGAAACATTTTATTAAAGAATTCCTTCAATGTTATGCTTTGTCTACCTACAGTTCTGTATTCAAAAATATGTGTTTTAATCAGTTTTAAAGGAAAACAATATTTTTCTTCATTAATGGGTTAAAAAATTTAATTAAAAAATCAATTAGTTGTTTCTACCTCCTGTGACATTCCCCTTTTAAATTTAATATCAACTTTTCTATTTTATAATATCTTGAACTGATCCAGTCAACTTGCTACATAGATTAAATTTTTGCTTTTCAATTCTTGTACGTCATCAAGTCAGACATTATTTTACACCTTTTCAAAATTCACCCTTTTCATTTAAAAAAAAAACTGTTTCCTTTAAATTTCCAGATAGTTCCGCTTGATTGGCTGAATGTTCATCAGAGGCAGTCCATGACCTTCCTTAGTGGCATAACTGGTTCAAGTTCAGCATAATTCAAATCATGTGATTCCAGACTGAGATGAGTTTGTGAGGGAAACCTGGACATGCCACGGACAGAACTGAGAGCCACTGCCAGAATGGACATGGTTTGAGTGCCGCCTGATGAGTTTCCGCTTGAGCTCTATTCAAGCCCCCCCCCCCCCCCCCCCAATCATAATCTCTAACTTGTCATCCTAACACTGTCATGTCCTCCAACTCCATAAGCAGATGTACACAGTTTATGAACAGCCTCACAGAGGAGATACACTCACCAACAGCTTCTCTTGTCCAAGACATGAAGGGGCCTAGTCAAAGTCAGTGCTGCAGCTCGAATGGGATCTGTTTTTTCTGTAGAGGATCATCTAGATAGTATCAGACACCCGGTTGGTATCAGAAATCTTGATGGTATCTACCTAGATGGAATCGAGCTCCTGTATGGTATCAGATATGTTGATGGTATCACGTACCTGGGTGGTATCACGTACCTGGATGGTATCAGACACCTGGATACATGTGGCTGGTAACCGACACGTTTGTGATATAAGATGCATGCGAGATATACAATATTTCGATGAGACGAGACAGTAGAGGTGTCCTTAAAAGTTTAGGATTTAGCGTGACCGTTCCCTGAATGTGTCTACTGATGCCAACAGGAGTCTTCAGTTAAACAATGTGAGACTGGTCAGAGCTACAATAAAATGCTAAAATGTGATGCAGCTCAATAGATCAAAAGTAACCTTACCAAAATACTGCTCCTTATGTCTTACATAAGACAGAAATATGTCTGTGACATACTTTGTACAAAAAAATCTTATTCAAGTAATTTTTATCTTTTTTACCATTTTTAAGTGTAACTTTTAAGTGTGTTCATTACTTTTTAAAAAAGTATAGGGGTGGGGTGGGGAAGGAGAGTTGTGTTTATCTGTGTTTTTGTGTACTGTAATTTATTGGATGTTATACTGTGTACACTTGTTAATACACTGAGCTGAACTATTATCATAATGTTATCTGCCTTTACTTTGCTGTCATGAATGATGTACTTCATGTGTCCATAGTTTTGTGCCTGCCAACAACCTTTCACCTTCTGTACATGTGTTTTAACATAGTTTGGTTTTTTTTTCATTCAAATTAGAGGACTCACATTTTTTCATCTCTTACATCTGTGATATATTATTTCAGTGGCTTTTTTTTTTTAATTAAATGTTTTCTAGATTTTTTAAAAATTTTCTGAAGCAAGATTTTCAAGACTGAATAATACTCCATTTTCTTTTTAGTTTTGTGCATGCCAACAACCTTTCACCTTCTGTACATGTGTTTTAACTTATTTTTGTTTTTTTTTCATTCAAATTAGAGGACTTACATTTTTTCATCTCTTACATCTGTTATATATTATTTCAGTGGCTTTTTTTTTTTAATTAAATGTTTTCTAGATTTTTTAAAAATTTTCTGAAGCAAGATTTTCAAGACTGAATAATACTCCATTTTCTTTAAGGGACAAAAATGTAATGCATTGTTAACATGTGAATAAGGTAAAAAATATTATGATGCATGGTAAAATTTTGGTTTCCACCTGTATCTTGTGGGGCAGACATGATATTTTGATGGAATGGCTTAGAAAATGTCTACAAATAACAAAAATCTCATAATGTCAAATGGGAACAAATAATAATGGATCTCACTCAATCTTTAATTATTACATTTTTAAGCAAAGATTATTTTCTTTTAATTTTTTTTTTGTTGTCCTTTTAAAAAAAAAATGGTCTACTTTTAATCATTCTAATTTTTTAAACATTGATAAGACAAAGACACCAGATAACATATTATTTAAAGTTTATAGTCCATCCATCCTCGCAGCGCTACAGCCCATGTAGGCATCGGCCTGCCTCAACCACTTCCTTCCACTCAGACCTAACTTCGCTTTTCTTTTCCATGCTTGGATTGCATCATCCATCCATCTAAGCCAAGGTCTGCCTTTGAGCCGTTTTCATCTGGGGTGTTGGCGATGCACCCTCTTCACTTCTCTGTCATTTGGCACTTGGTGGTGCACCCTCTTCACTCCTCTGTCATTTGGCATTCTTTCTAAGAGTCCTGCCCAGGGTAGCCGGCCCTTTTTTACTTCTGCTACTAGCATGAGATCCTGATATAGATTATGTTATAGTTCATATAGTTGAATATTATTTTAAAGTTTATAGTTCATATAGTTGGATATTATTTTAAAGTTTATAGTTCATATAGTTGGATATTATTTTAAAGTTTATAGTTCATATAGTTGGATATTATTTTAAAGTTTATAGTTCATATAGTTAGATATTATTTTTTTTTAATCCTTTCTGATTTACTCCTTACGTTGGCATAGCAATTATTTCAGCCTGTCAGTTTTCTGATTAAATCATCCCATTTGGCCTTGGTGTTTCAGAAACTTGGGACTGGCTTCACATCACACAACAGTAAACATTCTTTAGTAGATACTTAATATTTGATGCACATTTAGAACATTTTGGAAATATAATTTTTATAACACTTGTTGTTGAGATGATCTTGTGGCATAACTTTGCATAACTCAAATATTTTTCTTTTTTTACAGTTTATAAGGAATTTAACAACTAATCTTTGAACAACTGAAACAAATCCATTAATGTCAAATGTGAGATCTCATAAAGATGTGTCAGCCTCACTGCGTCTGAGATGTCACTTTTAATGATGTTATAAACGCACACAAAATTGACAAGGGGGAAAAAATTACATTGCAAGATGGCTGCCCAAGATTTATTTAATATTTAAAAAATGAAGTTGTTTGATTCTGTTATTTAATGTCTACATTAAGTTTGGACCTAAATCAAGTGCAATTTTATCAAATATTTCCATGTTCATGTTCCTCTTGTTTAATGAAGAAAATATCCAGTAGTTAGACGACATAGAGACTGTTTTTAAGTGCTTGACTACAATCTGTTTTAACTTTTTGTTAGCTGCGCTCATGTGTTGAGATGTCTTGAGGCATGCCACTTGCTGAGTGGATTGCTTCATACTTCATGCGTCCAGACACTGTGCCAATTGTTGAGTGAAACGCTTCATACTTTATGCATCCAGACATTGTGCCAATTGTTGCGTGAATTGCTTAAGGCTACCAGACATTTTGCAGCTTGTGGGAATATTTGGAAAAGTGGAGTTAGAACTTCATTTTTAGATGTGATGTGTAAAAGTAAAAATGTTAACGCGCAACCTTTTGTTTGTTTGAGCTGATGAGCTGTACCCCATGGTAACCTTGACCTTGGAAGAGTGAGGGCAGGTCGTACCCTAAGTAGGTCATTGCTTTATCCTAATTATCAAATTTTGTAAAAATGAATATTGATAATTTATTACAAATATGATTTATATTCATGCTAATGTTATTATTTGGTTTTGTTGGCGGCTCAGTGTTCCGTGAACATTTAAATGCAATTATGAAGTCTCAGATGAAACTAAAATCTGGAGCCAGGTGATCTTTAGCAAAAGTTGCCCTGAAATTATCATTGTTTTAGATCTCATCTTGGAGGGCGAAGCAGGACTTTTTGGCGCCGTCGTTGTGGCGCTGCCATTTTGGCGCAGCCGTTTTGGCGCAGAGCCGTTTTGGCGCCATTTAAAAATAACTTTTTATTTAACTTAACATTTATAAACTTTTAATAAAGAGAATGCAAAATATATAAATTAAGAAACGTTTAAAAATAACTCCTTTTGATTCCAGTCATTATCATGGCAACCCGAAGTTGCGCTGTGTCACTTCCGTGTCTATGCTGGTTCATCTGCATCAGAACTCGATCATTATCTACCGTCGTGTGTAAACGAGCCTTGCATTCCTTCTTCAGCTCACATCGCCAGAACTTCCTGGAATGCTCTGCACTAAACTTATCGAACTCATAACAGTATCCTTCGGGATTCAACTATTCTTTATCACGCTTCGATGTAACATTTTCCATTTTACTGGTTTAACAGAATTATAATATGTGATCTATTTATGAAACTCTACTTAACTTATGATTTTAGTCTAGAACACTCTTGCACTTTTATAAATGTGAAGCGCACGCATGATTAGGCAGGAAGGTAAATAATGGCTTAGACCATCTGTGCGCCAAAATGACCTGCGCCAAAACGGCTCTGCATCAAAACGGTCGTGCCAAAACGACGGCGGCACCAAAACGTCACGCACCGTTGAAATGGTGACTTTTGATCTGATGTTGGAATGGTGACTTTTGGTCTGATGTTGGAATGGTGGCTGAGTTTAGTCTAATGTTCCATATTGCCTAGACATGTCAATGTAGGTTATGCTGTAAGAGACCAGAGTCAGACCAGAGCAGCTTCTATGTGCTCATAAGTCAGTTACTTGAACAGTTCTACAGTTTCAGTCATAGTTAAAACAAATAATCAAAGTTATACAATTTGTATTTCCTTTTTTCTCTAAGAATGCAAAGAGTATGACAGCCACACAATAGAGTTGTTGGCCCTGAGTTCCTGTTGACCTGTACAATAAGTTCATTCTTGAATTCAATCATGTTGACATGTCCGATTAGTTCAGTCTTGAATTCGTTCATTCCACCCCCATGCCAAAAAGCCTGACTGTGTTAACTCCCCTCTAATGCTCTCCCTTTTCTCTGTTCTTTTATTTTGCCAATGATGTTCAAACTTCCAATGTAGATTTGTTGATGTTCTCCTCTGTTGCCACTAAGAATGTTTCGATCTAATTTGTCAGGTCTTTAAAATTATTAATGAATACAGTTCAAAGTTGGGGTATGGGGGGGGGGGGGTATATGGCACACCTAATTTTTATAAAATAGGCAGGATTTTTACACAATTTATTTTGTTGCCACTAAGAATGTTTCGATCTAATTTGTCAGGTCTTTAAAATTATTAATGAATACAGTTCAAAGTTGGGGTATGGGGGGGGGGGTATATGGCACACCTAATTTTCATAAAATAAGCAGGATTTTTACACAATTGATTTTGATGAATGTTTGCTTCTCTACCATAATCGATTGATTACCTCCCCTGAAAAATCATGGCAAGCGCTTTATGTGTTGAATGATTTAGGGGGTTTTCCTGAACTGATTTAGGGGGTTTTCCTGAACTGATTTAGGGGGTTTTCCTGAACTGATTTAGGGGGTGTTCTTGGGTGAATTCCTAGTGCAAAGGAAATTAAAAAATTTTAACATGCTTAAACTTTTTTAATCCTTGCGAGTGTTTAATATCCCATCCCCACAAAATGTTGGATCCTCCACGTCACACAGACATTATTAAACTATTTTTAAGAAGGAGCCAAACTGAAATAGTTTTTTTTGATATCTTGAGATTGTATGTCCAAAATGAAGATACCTGCAGTTACAGGCTAGAATTATTTTATAAACCATGAAAACAACCGACTGTGTTGTACGTACTGTATTTTAATTGCTTGTGTTAAAAATAATTTATAACAAGTTATCACGTGACTTTATCGCTGCACCATAACTTGTTACTGGTGAGTATAGCTACACTGTGTCATAGTCCCATCAAAAAATCTAGCCAGTGCATGTCTGAGGACTCAGGTACCACAGAGGTTATGATTTATTTTCTATCCTTATCTATGAAAACTAAATCAGATTGTATGTCACATGACTTATATCAATAAGTTTGTATCAACTGAGTAGTTTCTCTATGAGGCCATCCATTTGGTACATAAGCACACAAAAAAAGTCTCACTTTTTGCACCCCACCCCACTTCTCCAAAATCAACACCCCACTCCCCCACCCTCAGTGCATATGTACCAGATGGATGTCCCCTACCTTACTAGACCAACATGAATCATTCATTTTTTTACCTACTTAATTAATAATTCTATTTTTGTATATTTCATTCATTGTTTAAAGATTTTTTTTTTTTCAATTGAATAATAGCTTAAATGACTGGGAAAAATACAATTTAAAAAATGAGCTACTGATACTCACATTAGCAACTGAACAAGCCGCCTACAAATGTAGGATGAAAAGCTCTAGCCTCTAATCCAGCTGCCAATATATCTTGACAACAAAATGACATGATGCAATGTGCTTATATTTTTGTGAATCAGGGGGGTCTCAAACGTCTTGCCCTCCAAAAATTAACTGGTACATATTGTGATAAGTTCGGATAATGTTAATATTAATAATTAGGTTCTTTGCAGGCCATCAAATTAACATTCTGTAGTACCGGAGAAGTTAGAGTTTTTAACTCAATATCTTTAACAAACTAACTCTTGCCTTCTCAACAATTTATTATTTTAGTTGTTTTTTTTAATCATCATATACTTATTTTATGACATAATATTTTAACTTTTCAATGTGTCAGTCAGCAAGTCAGTCAAAACTTTGTACAGTGAAATCAATTCAGCATAATCCATTTTTAAAATAAAATAAAGCAATTTGGTGGAATGGTGATAAATGAATATTGTTTAACAAATATAGTTTTAAAGATATTGGACTTCAAATAATTTCCATAATGCTTTTATTTGTTATTTTCTTGTACTCTGCCACTACTGCTTAGTTGATAGGATCTTTCAGCTGTGCCCTTTGACCTTCTTGTACTCTGCCACTACTGCTTAGTTGATAGGATCTTTCAGCTGTGCCTTTGACCTCTGTAATGTATATACTCATTGTGTGCAAGCCTTCATATTTTAACTACTGCCCGACTGTGTTAGTAACTGTTGAATGCCTGAGTTTCTACACACTGCTTTTAGAAATGGCTTCATGCTGATGGTCACATTTAGAATAAACATTTGAACTTTTGATTTTCATCAGTGTGAATATTTCATGTAGTTATTAACAGGGGGGGGGGGGGGAAAATTTTTTTTTTTTGTGTTATTTTTTTTTTTTGTGTTGTGTTTTTTTGGTTTTTTTTTTTTTTTTTTGTGAATATTTCATGTAGTTATTAACAGGGGGGGGGGGGGAATAATTTTTTTTTATGCCTGATATGTTTTTTTCATGATCTGAATTATTGGGTTTTATTTCTGTTTTTTTGTCTTGATGTACAGAAGTGTACCATTGATTGTGTTGGTAAAATGTTAAAACCTTTGTGAATTATTTTACACTCTGATGTGATGTTACTTGCACTAGATTACTGTATAGTATTAGTGCATCCCTACCCTACACTATTTCGGTTAAACACTAGTCAGGGCTAGATTAAGGCCTTTGGGGACCCTGGCCAGCCAAAAGAACTGGTCCATATATATAAATAATGTGGACCAATTCAATGTGTGTGTGTATATATGTTTATATAGGTGGATATATATTTATTTATTTATGTAAATATATACACACACTAACCACTGCCTGTGAAAAGCAGTTGACGAACTATTGAGGGCCCTGGACATGTTGTCCAAT
The DNA here is from genome assembly GCA_964033795.1 of Lymnaea stagnalis. Classification (NCBI taxonomy): domain Eukaryota; kingdom Metazoa; phylum Mollusca; class Gastropoda; family Lymnaeidae; genus Lymnaea; species Lymnaea stagnalis. The sequence goes on along the minus strand of CAXITT010000643.1, from coordinate 197,176 downwards.
GGATAGTCTGGCCCTGCCCCTAATGCCACTGTGTCATGTATTATAAAATCAAACTTAAATGTATTTGCAATTGTAAAATTTAACTCCATGTATGCCAAATCATAATTCAGCACCGAGTACATTAATTTGTTTGTGTCACCAAGAGTTGCCACCCCTGCAACCACTTTGTTTGTTTGTCCCGTCTGCCCTCAGGATGATCAAAAGATGAAGAGGTGGTGCTAATGAATGTTTATAGAATTATACTAATGGAACATTTTCATCTTGTGTTTACAATGTTATAACAATATAAATCTTTGCATTTTTTCTAGTGTTTGTTTCATTCTATTTGTACTTTCCTTCTTTACATGAAGAAGAAGAAGGAGAAGGGGGAGGGGGAGGGGGAGGGGGAGGGTTAAAATATCTATTTATAAAGTGAGCACTTTAGAAAGGCCGAAGTAAACAAAGCAACTTCCTCCTTTATATTTACAACATTCCTGGCGTACATACTTGGGAGATTATTAATTTTTGTTTTTATATTTGAATGCAGCCGAACAAAACTAATCATTCTTGACACACTAAGGGCCATCTCTAGATATTACTGTTCAAAATGACTGACATTTTCTTAAATATCAAAGATTTAAACTATACAATTTTAACAAATTGTCACGAATGACTTAGATTTAAGATGAAACGAGACAGTGGTTGTCAAAAGTTATTTTACGAAAAGGTTCTTGATGAAAGCGAGAAATGTTTTTTAAATGCCTTGAGAGTATTTTAAAAATGATAAAAATTCATGCTGTCATCCACATGGTGTTATTGAGACTTAAAGTGTCATCATCTTGTTACCATATTAGGCCAATATATGCCTATGTGATCAAAAGAATGTACAATGTGCATGCATGTTCTTGGCAAGTGCCAAAATTCATTGGGAATGGTAAGTGCACTCCCCTGATTCATGGAATGCCACCCTCGCTTTCAGTGCTCCCTGTATGAATGTCCACTATAAGGCAACTTCATTGTAGAGTCTTTACTATCATTATCACTATAAGGCAACTTCATTGTAGAGTCTTTACTATCATTATCACTATAAGGCGACTTCATTGTAGAGTCTTTACTATCATTATCACTATAAGGCAACTTCATTGTAGAGTCTTTACTATCATTATCACTATAAGGCAACTTCATTGTAGAGTCTTTACTATCATTATCACTATAAGGCAACTTCATTGTAGAGTCTTTACTATCATTATCACTATAAGGCAACTTCATTGTAGAGTCTTTACTATCATTATCACTATAAGGCGACTTCATTGTAGAGTCTTTACTATCATTATCACTATAAGGCGACTTCATTGTAGAGTCTTTACTATCATTATCACTATAAGGCGACTTCATTGTAGAGTCTTTACTATCATTATCACTATAAGGCAACTTCATTGTAGAGTCTTTACTATCATTATCACTATAAGGCAACTTCATTGTTTATCACTATAAGGCGACTTCATTGTAGAGTCTTTACTATCATTATCACTATAAGGCGACTTCATTGTTTATCACTATAAGGCGACTTCATTGTAGAGTCTTTACTATCATTATCACTATAAGGCGACTTCATTGTTTATCACGATAAGGTGACTTCATTGTAGAGTCTTTACTATCATTATCACTATAAGGCGACTTCATCGTAGAGTCTTTACTATCATTATCACTATAAGGCGACTTCATTGTTTATCACTATAAGGCGACTTCATTGTAGAGTCTTTACTATCATTATCACTATAAGGCGACTTCATTGCTTATCACTATAAGGCGACTTCATTGTAGAGTCTTTACTATCATTATCACTATAAGGCGACTTCATTGTAGAGTCTTTACTATCATTATCACTATAAGGCGACTTCATTGTAGAGTCTTTACTATCATTATCACTATAAGGTGACTTCATCGTAGAGTCTTTACTATCATTATCACTATAAGGCAACTTCATTGTACATTTTGCATCTTACATTGAGAGTTCAGACCAATGTACCTTACACTGATAACAGTTCACACACTGCTCCTCTCCTATTACAAATAAACCCACTAAGTGGCAGTTTGAGCAGTCTGGAAACAACCGATCCATGGTCATCATTCTAACTAAAAATATATATTTGGATATTAAATAATGTAGTTCAAATTAAGCACACCATCATTAAGTAATCCATTAAATAATACAAACATATTCTTTAGGAATATTGAAGCCATTGAAAAGATTCGGTCGGACCTGCTACCGTTTAGCAAATAGAAGAACAAGGTATGTGGAAACATTCCCTTTAGCAAATAGTAGGACAAGGTATGTGGAAGCATTCCATTTAGCAAATAGTAGGACAAGGTATGTGGAAGCATTCCATTTAGCAAATAGTAGGACGAGGTATGTGGAAGCAAGCATTCCATTTAGCAAATAGTAGGACGAGGTATGTGGAAGCAAGCATTCCATTTAGCAAATAGTAGGACAAGGTATGTGGAAGCATTCCATTTAGCAAATAGTAGGACAAGGTATGTGGAAGCAAGCATTCTATTTAGCAAATAGTAGGACAAGGTATGTGGAAGCATTCCATTTAGCAAATAGTAGGACAAGGTATGTGGAAGCATTCCATTTAGCAAATAGTAGGACGAGGTATGTGGAAGCAAGCATTCCATTTAGCAAATAGTAGGACGAGGTATGTGGAAGCAAGCATTCCATTTAGCAAATAGTAGGACAAGGTATGTGGAAGCATTCCATTTAGCAAATAGTAGGACAAGGTATGTGGAAGCATTCCATTTAGCAAATAGTAGGACAAGGTATTTGGAAGCATTCCATTTGGCAAATAGTAGGACGAGGTATGTGGAAGCATTCCGTTTAGCAAATCGTAGGACAAGGTATGTGGAAGCATTCTGTTTAGCAGCAGGGTTGGTTTCTTAAAGCAGAAATCACAGTGTAATTTACTTCTCAGTTTGGTGAATTTGTTCTGATCATCCGGACACACGTGGAGATTGAGTTTTCTGCAGCTGCTTCATTTACGGACACGCGTGGAGCTCGGGTTTTCGGCAGCTGCTTCATTTACATGGAGCTTGAGTTTCCTGCAGCTGCTTCATTTACGCCTCCTTGGTTTCTGTATCCAAAGTACCACGCAAGGTGTTCTCACATTATTGTGAATAATTTTAAAAAAGGCCCTGTCACTTTTATCTCTAAATACTAACAGTGTTCCAGCTTGTTGCCCCCTCTTAGTGTCAGCTCTTGACACACACAGAAACTGAATAATATCATTGGAGATGATTTATTTTTTAGGAAACTGATTGCTCAAATTTTATATAATATTTGATCATAACTTTTCAAGGTCATTTTTATGGGTACTCGTCTAAGGGTACCTGATCACCATAACACACAAGTCTGTATAAAAGCTAACATTAAAGAAAACAAGGCTTCTCATTCTCAAGATGCTAATATATTTTTATATACCGGTACCGGTACTTAATGGACTTTTGTAAAAAGAAATATTTTACAAGTAAAATGCATCCCTTATCTAATATTAATAATAATAATAATCCCAAAGTTAATCAGTCATAAAATGGTATTCCAGGCAGTCAATTGCTCAAGCACTTGTCATTTACTGTAAGCAATCGTTCTTGAACATGAAGCTAGTCAATTATGTCAATCCCTTTTGAGAAGATTGGAGAATATAGACAGGATCATCATAAATTAAGATTGGAGAATATAGACAGGATCATCATAAATTATGATTGGAGAATATAGACAGGATCATCATAAATTATGAGTGGAGAATATAGACAGGATCATCATAAATTAAGATTGAAGAATATAGACAGGATCATCATAAATTATGATTGGAGAATATAGACAGGATCATCATAAATTATGATTGGAGAATATAGACAGGATCATCATAAATTATTCAAACGCATACAATGAAATACTGAAGACTTCAATTTTACTAACAAATATTTAATTTTCAATTTTTTTTTTTTTTGGTAAAAACGAAATGAATGCATGAGTTAACATTACAAACACACAGCGTATGACACACAAAATATTCGCACAATGATCCAGTCCTGACACGTTTCCTATTTCAAACAAAATCTCCTAGTGCCATATAATTAATCACACCATGCTTAGTAATAATGACACCCTAATAGTTAAATACCTTAGCAACTAGGATATCAAGTGTTCACTCCACCCTTTTAAATAGAGAAAAATGTTCAATGCTACTTGCTTAAAAATGTTCAATGCTACTTCTTTTCTACATACTAATGTATTGAAATGAACTCTCTGTTCATAAATCCACCTCCTGATTTCTTTACATCAAGATCAAAATTTTTTCCAAAAAGGCAACATTTTATCTAAAACATCTCTTCTATTTGTAATGTTCGCAATCTTTGCACACTTCAAAGATCTCCAAAATAAAAAGGGGCGCATCCCGAATGTGCTTCTCTCTTCAAATCCGGGCAGAGATTTTCATGCAGACTCCCTTTGGTTAGGCGCGTCTTCTACATTATATTCTCTCTGACAACCAAAATCTTGAAAGAAATTTCAGTTGAAATATGAAAAAAAAAGAGGAATACATTGACAAGTGTTTTACTAGTCCTAAGAGTCTTGCCACTGAACTAATTGTGCACAACACGTCAATCATGGATGGCATTAGATTTGCATTTACAGAAATGTAATACACAAGTCATAGAGAATTTGTTAATACTAATATATATCTGACATAAATGCAAAATGATTTTTTTTTAAAAAGGTAAATATTTGTGATAGAGAAATAATCATATTGTTTTTTTTTTTTTACATTTCGTTTGGATGGAGGAAAGAGTAATGATTACAGAATGTCCTACTGTTGCATAGAATAAATGGATATTTAGGTGGCACTAACAAAAATACAACAGTTCTTTTAGTTCCAAGTATCACAACCTAACTGGTCAGCTTAGGTGCACTGCCCAATCGGACATCATATAAAAAATGAAATCATGTATTATTTCACGTTTAATGAACTTGTTCAGCTGAGTTGGCTAAGAAAATCAAAGTTCCAGCTGCCTGACACATTTTAAGGACACAGAATGAAATCTCTTAAGTTTTGAGACACTAATTAATCACATACAAATCCTGCAGGTTTTTTTTCTTCTTTCTTCCAAGTGTTACTAAACAATCTATAAAATGGTGAACACTTGGTAGCATACATAATTTCTGTTAAGTTCTATTCCAAATAAAGAAGATTCCAGTAGCTGGTGTTGCTGAGGACGGACACAGCCTTTTAAAACCTTGTTGTGTCTGCCATCAACTATCAACACAATATTGTCCACTTGCTTCCTGGGCAAAGTTTTCATGAAATATTGTTCAAACAACATGGCATGGAAAGAGTTAAAGTGTGTATCAAAAAAAATTTAAAAAATTAGCATTATCCTCCCCCCCTTCCCTACCATATTAACTAAATGAACAGTAACAGTGGTTTGTGTGAATAAATTATTTAACAATAAACTCTGAATATGAATGTTCTATTTATTGTCAAATCAATTTTGTTGTCTTTTGAAGTATTCATAAAAGAGAAGGGGGAAAAATGGGTTACTTTTGTGTGAAATTAAGGAATAAAGAAATATACTTATTTAATGTGAAATGAAAACTAAAACTGATGTAATTATAAAGGAGAAGACTTTCCATTCTGATTTGTTTCAACAGATTCCTTAAATTTGGTTCTGTTCCTAAAATCATTCCTCCACTTTCAAAACAAGAAATTAAAAAATCTTTTTTTTTTTTTTTCCCTTTCAAAATAAAAAGTAACCATCAAAACCAAAAAGTATTTTCCATAATGCAAATCTATTATAGATTATCTCCTTCACTAAGGGAGTTTCGACAAAAAGTCAACTGTTAAATGTAACTGAAACAAAAATAGTTTATTAACATCACAACTTTCACATCAGACAATAAAATATTGTCTTCTTGCTCCTTATTATTGTACAGAAATTATACACATTTTTGTATGCAGCACTATTGTGGCAGCATACAATCCTGTACACTGAAAGACCCATTCTTATTAAAGGTGGGCTCTTTAGTCAATGTTAAAAAAATGTATAACAATATCTTCATAGAAATTTTTTATTTTTTCATCTTCTCTACAGCAATCTTAACTAAAACTTTCATTAAATAAATTAAATGCTTTAACTGTAAACATAAATTGGAAATCTGCATATTAATTAATTAACCTAAAAGAGATGGATGAATTAAATTTCTTTAAAAAGTAAATCTTTTAGCGATTAACAACCAGTTATAGTTATAGTTATAGCCAAAGAATAGTGGTCTTAAAATTAACTCTCTTAAAATTAAAAAATTAAAACTTTTTCTTAAAAAAAACTGAAAAATTACATTGTTGGAAACAAAGCCCCACAATTTAGAATGCTGAATTTTAGGATTCACAAAGAAAAGTTAATGATACATTCATACAACAGCATGAGTGACCTATATATCATTGAATACCACACACATGTACTGCCATAACTTTTGTAACTATGAGAAATAATAATAGGATTTAAGATATTAAGATATATATTTGCTCAAAGCATAATTATTTTTTTTTAAACATATAATTAAGAAACACAATAGGCATAGGGTTAAAATTCAAAACCTTCAGTGATTGATTGAGGACCAAAAACACACACAAAATGACTTCTCATGGTAAAACGTCTTTGAAATTTACCTGTTAACCCAGATTGTTAAATTGACATTTTTTTCCAATTAAATAAATGAAAATAATGGCACAGAAAATTATTATAAGCAAAAAAATCTTGATATGATACAAAAATCCATGAATCCATACTAATAGTAATAACAATAGTAATAATAAAGTTTTTGCTTAGCACAAAAATATATATACTGTGTCTTCTTTCTTACTAGTTGAAATAATTTGGGAGCAAAGCCGAGTTTCTATACCAGGGTTCACAACTGACCATTCCTTTAGGTCCCTCAAGACACAATGTGTCAATTAATTACATTTACTAACAAAAGACTCCAAACGCCCACCTATCTCCATACACAGTGGATCTCAATCAGAATTAAGTCTTTCACATTTTTATTTCAACGCTACAGGGCCCAGAGAAATTCCAACCTTTCAAAAATAAAATCAACCTTTCAGAGAAATTCTAACGTATCGGAGAAATGTCAACCTATCAGAGAAATTCCAACCTATCATATCAACATCAATATTGCTTTCCCCCAACCCACATCTTTTTTTTTTTTCAACCACAATTGAGTTCTTGTAAACCTATTGTCACTACAAGGCACACAGACAAGGAAGCAAGAAATAGATGGGATAGACACTGACATCTGTCAACGTCAAGTGAAATGGAACAGATGGGATGGGACAGACACTGACATGCATCAATGACAAGTGAAACAAATTACATGCTGAAACTGTACACTGTACCTTAACTATCATGCACACAATTAAAATAAATATTTATATTTTGTGTATATGTAAACTAAAAAACAAATAAAGCTATTTAAGACAAAGAAATTTTATGAGGATTATTTCTTATTGGTATAAATGTTCATTAAAAATAATATCTATGAGGGCAAGCGATTGTCAATGACCAGTAAAGAAGTAAAATATTTTAATGCTTATTTATTCCTTTAAATGTGCAACTTGTCTCACAAAACAAACAAATTAAAGGCTCTATTATAGATTGAGGTAGTTAAACACAAAATATGTTTGTGTGTGATCTATTGAAGGATGATGTTTTCGATAGAATGGGCAGGATGAGATATTTATTAGTCTTGTTGGGTTAATTCACAAATTCTTTTTAAAAATTTTTTTTTTTAAAAACCCCCCCCCCCCCCCCCAACCTTTTATTTTTCAAAACCCTGTAATAAACTGTAGCAACATGATAAATTGCCCACACTGAACATGTGTTACATATGAACATAATGTTACATAAGAATAAAATAATTCTAAATGTTGTTTAAGATTTCAAAGCACTAGATCTATGTCCAACAAACGAACAAATATTTTTTTTTTTTGCTTGTCAAAAAGAATTTAAATATATTATTTAATTTTCAAATAGACTGATGATGGTGATGTAGCAGTAGGCTTAAATTATTTAAACACTCAGAATAAAATGAAATGTTTCTTGTTTGGAAGAGAAGGGCTGTTGTGTAAGCTGCCATGAATGTTGGACTACACGGAGTGGTTGTGTTGCTGGTACAGGCTCACGGTAAATGGATCCACACTTGGCAGCTCCTGGCACCTGGAGCACCTGGCGGCACATGGCAGCTCACTGCAATCTGAACCTTTTGGCGACTTTTATGTGCAACGATAATGTTGTTGTACTTTGTTTCTACACTGAACTAAAAGATTTATTCATTTTCTTTTTAAAACTCTTAAGAGAAACTATCAACAAGGTAAGACAAAAAAAACACTTTGCATAATAATATGCCTGAAATGTTTTTCCTTTTTTTTTTTTTTCATTTGGTTGAAGAACAATATTTTTTTCTTTACATGACATGAATTTTTTGCTCTACCTTTCCAAGAAATCGACAAACTACGGAGAAATGTAAATAATGTAAAAATCTGTAAAAAATATTATGCTGGGTGAACATGACTTGTAACTGTTTGCTGACTGCATTGTCAAAGAGAGATAGAGTGGAATCACAAGTCACAAGAATTCGAACAACTGAGCTGTTTTTTTTCAATGGGTGCAAGCAATAACCTCACTATTGAAATATGTGGTTATGACGGGGCGCAGGTCATAGCATTATGACGGGGTGGAGGTCATAGTGTTCTAGCTTTCATCCAAAGAAGAGCTGAAGCACAATTCTAGAGATCGAGATACAAACAGTTTTCTGATCTGGACAACAACAAAATTTTGTGGGGCCTGTAAGTTTTGCTGGGATGATGAGATCCCTAGTTAGTGGCCACACTTCGGACCCTAATGAAAGAAAAGTCTACACACTGAGAACTGAAGGCATACAGGGCGGTGGCAATGTCACAACACGCAATAGCTTCCTTGTCAAAATTTTCCTTGTGAATAGTTCATTCATTTGACTTAATTATTTTTATTTTAAGAAACATTCATAGTGTCCTACAAGGTTTGATGCTCCATAAGTGGGACTACATGTTGCCACATTATTCTTTGGTTTACTTTTAAACCCAAGATGGATTTGTGCTGAAAATTCTTTTTGTTCTTATAGTTGTTTGGTTATGTGCAGATGACCCATAGTCATAGTTAATATGCTGCTAACCACGACAAACCATTTTAATTTTTTTTTGAAGAATTAAAATTTTACAAAATAATTTTTAAAAATAAAAAAGAGAGAGAGAGAGAAATGTGTATGAATTTAGTTGAGATAAATGACTTGATTATTAGGAAATACAAAAATCAACAAACAGCCATGACAAGGGCAACAGCCATGACAAGGGCAACAGCCCTAGCTACCAAGTAAACTGTTGAAGACAAGTCATACCAGCAATATTTCCTGGCTTAACACACAAGTTACAATACAATTGTTCTCCTAAGGACAGCACTATATAATTATAAGATTACAGACATATTTATAATTTATACATTCAATCCCCAAAGACTTGGAGACTTCTTACACTGTCCAATCATTATCACTGCCTCGTGCTCTATTCATATTTATTTACATGGTGGTTGAAAACTACTTTCCTGCACAGAGGAAGTATTTCACTATGTAAACCAAGATGCATCCATCACTGACAGAATTTTTCTTTCTGCACTGCCAAACAAACATGTGTCCAGGTTCACCAGCAATAATAGCTGCACACACATTAAGAAGGGTTTTAGTGCTACATTTTAAAACTACTTGACTTGATATTTTATCATGGTGGGGGGGGAGTTTTTTTTAAAAACAATTTTGTGACTTTTAAATTAAGTTAGAAACAGTGGCAAATCTGGGACCTACATAAATAATTTCTTTCACATTCAATGAAGTATTCAATGGAGCTTTTTTCACAAAGTTCCATTGTTTTAGGGAAAAATTCTTTGAGTTGAAATAAAGAGAAATTTTATGGAAGGCTTTGATGATAGAAGCTGAAATCCTCAGACTATCCGCCTAAATCCTCAGACTATTAGACTAAATCCTCAGACTATTAGCCTCAATCCTCAGACTATTAGCCTAAATGCTCAGACTATTAGACTAAATCCTCAGACTATTAGACTTAATGCTCAGACAGCTGGAATAAATCCACAGTCAGTTTGGACTTACTCTTCCATCTTAACCTTAAAAATCTGGGCTGAACATAATCAAACCAGTCAATCCAATAAAAATGTCCCCTCTGGAAGCTATGTGGCAGAACACTCTAGGCTAACTATTCCAAGGATCGAATCCACCACCACAATGGTTTTAAACCTGCTCGTTAACTGTTCCACTATGCTAAAGATCTTGATGACATTCTGCTTGATGTCACCAACGTCCCTCCACAGGACCTCCAACCTCCAAAGTTATCCCCTGTGAACTCAGTCCATTTAGCTCAAACCACAGGAAAAAAGTGTTATATTTATACCTCACAGCATTCCATGTAAGAAATTCTTCAATCCCTGCTCCCTTTCAACAGACATTCCTGGTGAGAAGTTCTACAATCTCAGTTTCCTTTGAAAAGAGGTTCATGGCGACAGTTCATGGTGATAGTTCATGGCCTGGACATGAGAAGCAAGCAGCGAGCCTGGAGTTCCCCATTGTGTAGCTATTAACAAACTGACCAGCTTCGCTACCTGCAGATGTGGTGGCGGCGGTGGTGATATGAGTAGCAGTAGTCTGGAGTACATTTGAAGGCACCAACTGTTAAAACAACACATGATCAAGTTAGTGCTTCTTACTAATGACGATTATGTCTGGATGACGGCCAGTTGAGAAGATGCTTTTAGGATCTGCTTACACTCCACAAGACTGTGGCGCATAACATGGTATGTATGTGTGGCGCAAAACATGGTAATGTATGTGTAGCGCAAAACATGGTATGAATGTGTGGCGTAACATGGGATGTATGTGAGGCCACCAGATCAATCACACAAAAAAAGCTGATTCTATTTAAAACACCATTAATCCAGTGACTTCATTGAGTCAGGATGAAGAGATATCCAATTACCCAATGATTGAATCTGAACATATAACTGAGTGCGCCCAGGCAATAGCTCCTTTTACAAACAATATTATGAACAAATATAACACTTTACTGTCAGTTCCTTTTTCTATCCATTATTTTTCAATTTCAGAATATCCTTTTTCTATGCAGGCACATTAAGTACATTTGTGAAAACCAAAGAACTTCCAACTATTTAAATATCCAGAAAAATGTAATAATCTCTAACCCTAGCAAAAAGAAAGTTATTTTCCCCATATGATAATTCCCAGGATTAATCTGCACTTGACTACGTCGTCAGATAATTTTGACAGTTACTATATTCTGATTTTTACAACTGTTTGCTGTCTTCCCATGGCCTCTAAAACATCAACAAGGAACCAGCCCTTGCCTCAAGCCACAATGTAAAGATAGAACAAATAAAAAAAGTCCCAGCGAAAGTGTAACATTAGCTCCCGAGCCTTTGCCTCCGCTGCCTCCACTGCCTCTGCTGCCTCCGTTTTTATCCTCAAATTTGGGATTATTTTTGCCTCCCGTTCGATTTTTATCGGGGTCCTCGGGTTTGCTGGTGGCCGGGGTTTTGGGCTTCTCCGTTGACGGTCGCCTTACCACGGGTTTTTTGGTGGTGGGCTGGTTGTCGATGTCGATGCTGCCGTTGACCTGTTCTTCTGTCACCCTCTCACCAGATGCGCTGCCCTCTGCCAAGTCTCCACTGCCGCTGCCGCTGGAATCGCTATCCTCTGAAATAGATTCAAGGCAAACAAAATTTCAGTGGACTGAATTAATCTGACAGAATCGTTCTGTGTGTTTTTTGTTTTTTTGTTTTTTAAATGTTTTTTAGATTGGGACTTAAGTATGGGCCACATTTAATATATTCCTAGGAGTATGATGAGACCCATATAATACATTTATATGAGTACAGAATTCCCACACATTGCAGATGCTAAGACAAAGACTATCCCATTCAATGCTAAGAGTACAAGAGTCCCCATATTCCCCTTGATAATTTAATGTGATTACTTTAATGGAAATTTTTTTTAAATTGTTAATTGCTTTTTAATAATTCCTTGAACTTTTTTTTCTAGGCCATGGACAAGGTTAAGACCATGGACAAGGTTAAGGCCAGACAAGGTTAAGGCCATGGACAAGGTTAAGGCCATGGACAAGATTAAGGCCATGGACAAGGTTAAGGCCATGGACAAGGGTAAGGCCATGGACAAGGTCAAGGCCATGGACAAGGTCAAGGACAGACTGACCTGTATCAATCCAATCCACATCTTCCCCGCTGTAGGCATTGTTGAGTCTAGTCGATATGAGCTGCAGCTGGACCTTCTGTCTACTGATCACAGTGTTGGACTTTGTTACGTCTACGTCCACCTCTGGGTTGTTGATCTGGTGGAGGCTTCCATCTTTCTGTACTTCTGGCAGATACCTGGCGGCAGAGACAAAACAGCTTTTAATTGTATTGGCAAGCATAAAAAAAAACAGCTTTATATTGTATCGGGCAGCAGAGAAAAACAGCTTTATACTGTATCGGGAAGCAGAGATGAAACTGCTTTATATTGTACTCGGAAGAAGGGATAAAAAAAAAAAAAAAGCTTTATATAAATGTAGATTTATGCTAGGAATATTTAAATTATTAAATCAATGTTTCTGTAAACAAATATCAACAGTTAACAATGTACAAAGCAATGTACGTCTTTTAAACATTAATTTTATATTGTATCGGGCAGCAGAGAAAAACAGCTTTATACTGTATCGGGAAGCAGAGATGAAACTGCTTTATATTGTACTCGGAAGAAGGGATAAAAAAAAAAAAAGCTTTATATAAATGTAGATTTATGCTAGGAATATTTACATTATTGAATCAATGTTTCTGTTGACAAATATCAACAGTTTACAATGTACAAAGCGATGTACGTCATTTAAACATTAAGCTATGGTGTAGTCTAAAGACAGTAACAATAAAACTAAATTAATACAAGGAACACTTCCTTCACTGTTACTCATTTGTCTTAGTGACAGTATAGATTTTTTTGACTAAATATTTATTTATTTAGGCATTTTTATATAGCGCTTACCTTAAAGCTCTAAGCGCTTTACAATTATTAAAAACATGTAAAGAAACTAAAATAAGAATGAGACACTAGGATAGTAACTACTATACCATAGAAACAATTGAAATGGCTATAAAACGAGGACACTTTGACTCGTTTTGGCCTATATTACAGGATTAACCCCAGACAGAAAATGAGGCAGGGCAAGGAGGGTGCATCACAGGTCATAGGCGGACCTAAGCAGATGGGTTTTAAGGGACTTTTTAAAAGTGGACGGGGTTTCACAATGACGGATATGGAAGGGGAGCAGGTTTTAAATTCATGTTGATAAATACAAGAAATGTGGTGGTGTTTTTTTACATATGATAAATTATTTCATTGTTGCATACAAAATACCTATTTGGATATTTCATCCAGCATTGACCATCTACTGATCCAATTCTATCCATCAACATTAAACATATACTGATCCAAGTCTATCCCACAACATTATCCATCTACTGACATTCTTAAGAAATTTCAATTTAATACTTTATGAATCTCAATAGTTTGCCCTCATCTTCCTCCCACCTATTGGTCACCCCCCCCCCACCAGTCCCCAGGCATTCTACTCCCCAACAAGACCTGGGCCCCTCCCCTCTCCTCCCAGCAACAAGTCTGATGGAACTACAACAGGTGTGAGCAGCCTATCACTGGGTGGATCTATTTTNGGATGGCCATGGATAGCATGTGCAATAGTAGCCTGGATGCTGGGTGGATGGCCATGGATAGCATGTGCAATAGTAGCCTGGATGCTGGGTGGATGGCCATGGATAGCATGTGCAATAGTAGCCTGGATGCTGGGTGGATGGCCATGGATAGCATGTGCAATAGTAGCCTGGATGCTGGGTGGATGGCCATGGATAGCATGTGCAATAGTAGCCTGGATGCTGGGTGGATGGCCATGGATAGCATGTGCAATAGTAGCCTGGATGCTGGGTGGATGGCCATGGATAGCATGTGCAATAGTAGCCTGGATGCTGGGTGGATGGCCATGGATAGCATGTGCAATAGTAGCCTGGATGCTGGGTGGATGGCCATGGATAGCATGTGCAATAGTAGCCTGGATGCTGGGTGGATGGCCATGGATAGCATGTGCAATAGTAGCCTGGATGCTGGGTGGATGGCCATGGATAGCATGTGCAATAGTAGCCTGGATGCTGGGTGGATGGCCATGGATAGCATGTGCAATAGTAGCCTGGATGCTGGGTGGATGGCCATGGATAGCATGTGCAATAGTAGCCTGGATGCTGGGTGGATGGCCATGGATAGCATGTGCAATAGTAGCCTGGATGCTGGGTGGATGGCCATGGATAGCATGTGCAATAGTAGCCTGGATGCTGGGTGGATGGCCATGGATAGCATGTGCAATAGTAGCCTGGATGCTGGGTGGATGGCCATGGATAGCATGTGCAATAGTAGCCTGGATGCTGGGTGGATGGCCATGGATAGCATGTGCAATAGTAGCCTGGATGCTGGGTGGATGGCCATGGATAGCATGTGCAATAGTAGCCTGGATGCTGGGTGGATGGCCATGGATAGCATGTGCAATAGTAGCCTGGATGCTGGGTGGATGGCCATGGATAGCATGTGCAATAGTAGCCTGGGTGCTGGGTGGATGGCCATGGATAGCATGTGCAATAGTAGCCTGGGTGCTGGGTGGATGGCCATGGATAGCATGTGCAATAGTAGCCTGGATGCTGGGTGGATGGCCATGGATAGCATGTGCAATAGTAGCCTGGATGCTGGGTGGATGGCCATGGATAGCATGTTCAATAGTAACCTGGATGCTGGGTGGATGGCTGGGGGCGCCAGGGGGGGTTTAAAGGAGGGGGGGAGGGGCACTGTTTATTGTTGTATGTGAAAGCTTCATTGAAAATACAGCCCATTCATAAGAACGTTTTGACTGAAGAGAAAGCCTTCAACAGCTCACGAGGTAATTTAAAAAACAATAAGACAATAAGAAGATAGCTGAAGAACGGAAGCTGTTGAAATCCAACACAAAACATCTAATGCATTCCATGGAATCCAGTCCAGTGAACAGAAATTCCTTCAACCTAATGAAATCCATCATTCCATGGAATCCAATCTATTAATATCAGACTGTGAAATCCAAACTGTGCAATTCAGTCCATTTAATTCAGTCCATGTGATCCAGTCCCAAAATAAGTAGTCCATATAATCCAGTCCATTATTCCATGCAATCGAGACCATATATTCCAGTATAAGTAATCCATACTGTGTAGTACAGTCCATGTAATCCCGTTAAGAGTTATCCAGTTAATCAAATCCATGCAACCCAGTTCAAGCTACTTAGTTCATGTAATCCAGTGCTACCAATCTTGTGAATGTTAACTGAAATTACTTTGTGGGAGAAGGCGTTTAGGTGAACGAAACACAAGCGATGTCAGTGATCTCCCCTTGAGCAGTTCTCTCCCATATTTCTCATGTCTGCCGAAGCAGCCATCTTGTCACTTTAACAAACTACGACCATTATTCCCTGCCGTAGGCCTAAGATTGTATCTAGACGTATCGGTGCACACCATTTAGTCGGGTAAACCTTCCATAACTCACCCAGATATACTCATTACACCATTTAGTCGGGTAAACCTTCCATAACTCACCCAGATACTCATTACACCATTTAGTCGGGTAAACCTTCCATAACTCACCCAGATATACTCATTACACCATTTAGTCGGGTAAACCTTCCATAACTCACCCAGATANCTCACTTGTTGTATGAAAGTGATCAACTCACTCACTTGTTGTATGAAAGTGATCAACTCACTCACTTGTTGTATGAAAGTGATCAACTCACTCACTTGTTGTATGAAAGTGATCAACTCACTCACTTGTTGTATGAAAGTGATCAACTCACTCACTTGTTGTATGAAAGTGATCAACTCACTCACTTGTTGTATGAAAGTGATCAACTCACTCACTTGTTGTATGAAAGTGATCAACTCACTCACTTGTTGTATGAAAGTGATCAACTCACTCACTTGTTGTATGAAAGTGATCAACTCACTCACTTGTTGTATGAAAGTGATCAACTCACTCACTTGTTGTATGAAAGTGATCAACTCACTCACTTGTTGTATGAAAGTGATCAACTCACTCACTTGTTGTATGAAAGTGATCAACTCACTCACTTGTTGTATGAAAGTGATCAACTCACTCACTTGTTGTATGAAAGTGATCAACTCACTCACTTGTTGTATGAAAGTGATCAACTCACTCACTTGTTGTATGAAAGTGATCAACTCACTCACTTGTTGTATGAAAGTGATCAACTCACTCACTTGTTGTATGAAAGTGATCAACTCACTCACTTGTTGTATGAAAGTGATCAACTCACTCACTTGTTGTATGAAAGTGATCAACTCACTCACTTGTTGTATGAAAGTGATCAACTCACTCACTTGTTGTATGAAAGTGATCAACTCACTCACTTGTTGTATGAAAGTGATCAACTCACTCACTTGTTGTATGAAAGTGATCAACTCACTCACTTGTTGTATGAAAGTGATCAACTCACTCACTTGTTGTATGAAAGTGATCAACTCACTCACTTGTTGTATGAAAGTGATCAACTCACTCACTTGTTGTATGAAAGTGATCAACTCACTCACTTGTTGTATGAAAGTGATCAACTCACTCACTTGTTGTATGAAAGTGATCAACTCACTCACTTGTTGTATGAAAGTGATCAACTCACTCACTTGTTGTATGAAAGTGATCAACTCACTCACTTGTTGTATGAAAGTGATCAACTCACTCACTTGTTGTATGAAAGTGATCAACTCACTCACTTGTTGTATGAAAGTGATCAACTCACTCACTTGTATGAAAGTGATCAACTCACTCACTTGTTGTATGAAAGTGATCAACTCACTCACTTGTTGTATGAAAGTGATCAACTCACTCACTTGTTGTATGAAAGTGATCAACTCACTCACTTGTTGTATGAAAGTGATCAACTCACTCACTTGTTGTATGTAGAATGACCTCAATAAAACAAAACAAAGACCCCGATGTGTATAAATATTGGCAAGCATGACGTGGCTTTTATTTCCCGTAACTGTGATTTCACTAGACACCACTGTCGACATAACAATGCAGTGGCTACCACCCACCTATATGTAAGTAAATACCCGGTATTTAAAAAAAAACAACTTGTCTTTGTTGTTTTGAGAGTCCAATGATAAAATCTTTAATGAATAGCTATCATTGATTGTCTCTTCCAATGAGGAACAATTTTTTTAAGTGTAGCCCAGTCCTCTTCTGAAGCAGGAAGAAAGCTATTAGAATGTCATGTCTCAGATTGATATCATGACGAGTGGAAATGCTGAAATCAGACATCTGTTTAAGTTGTACTTGAAGTTAATTGTATGCACCTGGCTCTTCTCATTACACCTGACACTTTTTTTTCCCTCTCCACCCTGCCGCCTTCATGTTCAAAATTCACTCTCCTCAAACAAAAGTATTGTGCAATACATTGCCTTGGCAACAGATTACTTTAGCCACACATTACTTTGGCGATACATTACTTTGGCCACACATTACTTTGCCGATACATTACTTTGGCCAAACATTACTTTGGCGATGCATTACTTTAGCCATACATTACTTTGGCCACATTAATTTCGCCACAAATTACTTAAGCCATGTGTTAGTTGCACCATTTCACACTTTGGCCCCACACTACTTCACCTACGGTACCTTTGTCTCTCGGGTGAGGCGTTAAACCCAGGTGAGGTGGTTAACCAGGGTGAGGTGATTAATAATAATAATAATAATAAATAAGAGGTCTTATATAGCGCAGTACCCCAGCCTAGGGCTGGGCTCACCGCACTGTACATAAAAATTTTATCAAAAGAGACATAATCATGACATTAAAATAAAATACATTTATGAAATAAATAAAACCATCTACTGATCCAATTCTATCCATCAACATTAACCATCTATTCTGAGGTGGTTAACCCGAGTGAGGTGGTTAACCCGGGTTAGGGTTAGGGTTTAGAGTTAGGTGGTTAGCCGGGCTACTGCTCCAGCCATGACCTTGATTATTCCCAGAGACATATCTGGCCTTAAGTTCGTTTTGATCAGATAAAACCTACCTGGCTCGGTCTTGACCATTCCAACAGTCATCCTCCTTAGAAGCTGCGGCAGCCACCTGCTCGTTGTTACACACAACGTAAGGCAGCTGGACCCAGAAGTCCTTGGCCGTCTTAACCTTGTCCTTGATGTCACGAACCAGGCGGTCCAGGCTGGTCCCCGCGGCAGTGGTTGGACGGCCACGGTTGGGTTTGGTCCCGTTGGTGACGAACTCGAAGGTGTGCTTCTGTGTCTCCGTCTCTGTCTGGGCGTCGCGGCGCTTCCTGGCCAGTCTCGGTGTGCCGCAACCCGTGAAGATCTGGGCAAGAAGGGGCGAAACAAATGTCCATTAGCTTGGTGGTCATCATCTTAAACACAATGGTGTGTGAGAGGACATCATCTTAAACACAATGATGTGTGAGAGGACATCATCTTAAACACAATGATGTGTGAGAGGACATCATCTTAAACACAATGATGTGTGAGAGGACATCATCTTAAACACAATGATGTGTGAGAGGACATAATATTAAACACAATGATGTGTGAGAGGACAGGAAGAATGAAAGAGTTATGTGGACAGAACTAGAGATAGTGGGAGACTGAAGGGAATATGACTGAGGGAGAGAGAGGAGAAGATGGACCGAGAGTGAAAAGCGGAAAAGGAGGAGGGTGATGGATAGAGGAGATGAGAAGGGAGGGAGGGGGAGATGAGAAGGGAGGGAGAAGAGTGAAACACATGAAACTAATAAATGAAAGAAGTGAATCGTTATAGTAGTACCAAGTAGCAAACTTTGCACCAAATGTTGCACCAAACTTTGCACCAAATGTTGCACCAAACTTTGCACCAATCGCCGCACCAATCTCCGCACCAAACTTTGCACCAATCGCTGCACGAAACAAACAAGCAATTTCATCCGACGACAACCCATAATCTCAAGACCATTTTGATGGCACGTTCATTACGGACATGTCCACTAAATGTATGTCAGTCGATGTCAAGGATGTGCCAATACCGGGGGGGTGGGGGGGGGGGGGGGGGGGTGGGGGGGGGGGGGGGCTTTAAGAATAGTTAGGGGGCGCTAGGAGTGGCGCTGTGGAATTTAATAGGGAATATATAATTTTTGGTACAGCTCTGAGACTTTCCCGAGCAATGCATCCATCGCATTAAGAATAATGTACCGGTGAAAACTCTATATACCGGGTATCTAAAACCTTGCTAAATAATCATTCTACTTGTTAAAATCTGATGTATCCCTTGATGAAATTAATCTGATTATGATGACATTAATCAGATTATGATGGGATTAATAAAAGTAAAGAGT
This sequence comes from Lymnaea stagnalis, assembly GCA_964033795.1. Taxonomy (NCBI): domain Eukaryota; kingdom Metazoa; phylum Mollusca; class Gastropoda; family Lymnaeidae; genus Lymnaea; species Lymnaea stagnalis. Next base: position 177,553 of record CAXITT010000643.1, on the reverse strand, counting down.
TTCATTTGTTACTTTGATTCAGTGTTCAAATATATGCTCACTTTAACATTTCATTATTGTATGATTTACTATAGAAGGTCGGGCAAACAAATACTCTGAGAACACGTAGGGGGGAAAAGGTGTGTGGGGGGGGGGGCGCTCAGGGTGAGTTTATGGTCCCCAGGGGGCGGTGGCCGGAAAAAAGAATACAAAAACTAAATGGAAAATCGGAAGTGACCTTATTCTAAACAAACTGATGTTCATCAGTTTTACAACTGGCCCCAACGTGGGTCAACGAAGCACTTTTGTGTGTCAAGCATATTCAGTAACCCTTGGCAGGATCAGGTCAGACAGAACATTGACCCTGTGTTACAGCACTGACCACATGATATAACAAATGACTACATGATATAACACTGACCACATGATATGACTCTGAAAACACGATATAACACTGACCACATGATATAACACTGACCACAGGATATTACACTGACCACATGATATTACACTGACCACATGATATAACTCTGAAAACATGATATAACTCTGAAAACATGATATAACACTGACCAAATTATATAAAACTTACCACATGATATAATATTGACCATATGATATAACACTGACCCCAAGATATAACACAGACCACATGATATAAAACTGACCACATGATATAACAATGACCACATGATATAACACTGACCACATGATATAACACTGACCACATGATATAACACGGACCACATGATATAACACGGACCACATGATATAACACTGACCACATGACAGATACTGAACCCATGATATACTGACCTTATGGCCAGTACTCAACTATTGATTAAGAGTTTCATCACTTGGCAAAGTGAAGATCGATTGAACGTGTGAGCGTGTATATATGTGAAATGTTCAATTGAAAAAGTTCATTAGCAGTGATGTATTGGTGGGCTGTGCCCGGCAGCAAAATAATAGAGTTTTATGGGGCATACATAGCTGGATGGGCCGCCGTGGGACGGGAACCTGGAAGGGGCGCCGTGGGACGGGAACCAAGTGCATTTATCAAATAAAAAAATAATTTTTTAATATATATTTTAAAACGAAGAATTCTGAGGCAGCCTCCACATCACTGTCATTTCGTTCTGGGGCTCTGCATTCCCAGCAAGTTTATGGAAGGCAGAATGTTCATACTAACATATACGAAATGTGCCTTTTAAACAAATCCACTCAGAGATTATATAGATGAGAAAGACTTGACTGGAAGAGCAGCACTTAGAGAATGACCGAACTACACTCCAGAGAAGACCTAACTACAATCCAGAGAATGACCTTAGCTACACTCGGGAGAATTATCTTAGCTACAGTCCAGAAAATGACCTTAACTATAGTCCAGAGAATGACCTCAGATACATTCCAGCAGAGAGTGACAAGAGATGGACATGAAAACGTCAGCTATGACTAACAGCGTGGTTGTAAGCTCTTCCAGGCCCCACTCTTCCACCCCCACCCCCCCACCCCCGATCATGTACGCTCAATCCAGAACAATCATTGGGGTCATCCATCACTGACAACCTCTTTGCATTCCAACGGACCGTCCGACAGTTGCGATAAATCCTCCCCAGCGCGGACGCGCCCCTGGACGACCGTAACTCGCACCCACTGTGAGATTTGTCTATACAAGCCGCGCCCCTGGACGACCGTAACTCGCACCCACTGTGAGATCTGTCTATACAAGCTATTAGCCTTTAGATATAAGGGAAAGAATCGCGTTCCACATTCTAAAAATGTTTTCTAAAAATAATAAGAATAATAATATCGGTGGTAACTTATGTGTGTGTAGTGTGCCCGTTGGCTAATGCAGTAAAGAACATATCTTTAATAACTTAGCCTTGTTTATGTCAATCTTTGTATTCGCTAATGCAGTAAAGCACATATCTTTACTAACTTAGCTTGTTTGTGTCAATCTTTGTATTGGCTAATGCAGTAAAGAACATATCTTTAATAACTTAGCCTTGTTTATGTCAATCTTTGTATTGGCTAATGCAGTAAAGCACATATCTTTAATAACTTAGCTTGTTTGTGTCAATCTTTGTATTGGCTAATGTAATATTGCTTGTGTCATCTCTGTATTGGCTAATGTACTATTGCTTATGTTATCTCTGTATTGGCTAATGCACTATTGCTTGTGTTATCTCTGTATTGGCTAATGTACTATTGCTTGTGTCATCTCTGTATTGGCTAATGTACTATTGCTTGTGTCATCTCTGTATTGGCTAATGTACTATTGCTTGTGTTATCTCTGTATTGGCTAATGTACTATTGTGTGTGTCATCTCTGTATTGGCTAATGTACTATTGCTTGTGTTATCTCTGTATTGGCTAATGTACTATTGCTTGTGTCATCTCTGTATTGGCTAATGTACTATTGCTTGTGTCATCTCTGTATTGGCTAATGTACTATTGCTTGTGTCATCTCTGTATTGGCTAATGTACTATTGCTTGTGTCATCTCTGTATTGGCTAATGTACTATTGCTTGTGTCATCTCTGTATTGGCTAATGTACTATTGCTTGTGTCATCTCTGTATTGGCTAATGTACTATTGCTTGTGTCATCTCTGTATTGGCTAATGTACTATTGCTTGTGTCATCTCTGTATTGGCTAATGTACTATTGCTTGTGTCATCTCTGTATTGGCTAATGTACTATTGCTTGTGTCATCTCTGTATTGGCTAATGTACTATTGCTTGTGTCATCTCTAAATGGGCTAATGTACTAATGTGTGTGTCATCTCTGTATTGGCTACTGTACTATTGTGTGTGTCATCTCTGTATTGGCTAATGTACTATTGCTTGTGTCATCTCTGTATTGGCTAATGTACTATTGCTTGTGTCATCTCTGTATTGGCTAAAGTATTATTGCTTGTGTCAATCTTTGTATTGGCTAATGTACTATTGTGTGTGTGTCATCTCTGTATTGGCTAGTGTACTGTTGTCTATTATTATGCTGGTACATGGGTAGGATAAAGTTGCTGAATCACTTACGTATGACAGTAATGGGGCTAGACGTTTTAAAATTCATGTCATCAATTATTTCAATGTGGCACATGTTCAAAATAGATCTGCGGAAATAAATTACGTAGAGTGCATAGTTCTATAAATAAACTAATCATAGCTGACAGAAACAACAACTTGTCATGAAGCATTCTTAAATTTAAAAACTGTGCATCATGTTACCAAATAAGTTCTAAAAATAGATCTACTGCAGTATACGTATTGGGCTGAGAGTTTCCCCGCAGCCTCTGAGATCTGCAGATGAGGCAATCAGGCCAACAAATGAGCAGTACAGACATTTTCTAACTGGTTCTAACTAGTCATACGAGTAAACAGGGCTTTTGTTGTTTGCTTTTGTTGTTTCTGTGTGTAAGGGGACACCTAGTATAGGTCCTGTGTAAGGGGACACCTAGTATAGGTCCTGTGTAAGGGGACACCTAGTATAGGTCCTGTGTAAGGGGACACCTAGTATAGGTCCTGTGTAAGGGGACACCTAGTATAGGTCCTGTGTAAGGGGACACCTAGTATAGGTCCTGTGTAAGGGGACACCTAGTATAGGTCCTGTGTAAGGGGACACTCTGTGTAAGTGGACACCTTGTATAGGTCCTGTGTAAGGGGACATCTAGTATAGGTACTGTGTAAGGGGACACCTAGTATAGGTCCTGTGTAAGGGGACACCTAGTATAGGTCCTGTGTAAGGGGACACCTAGTTTAGGTCCTGTGTCCTGTTAAGGGGACACCTAGTTTAGGTCCTGTGTAAGGGGACACCTAGTATAGGTCCTGTGTAAGGGGACACCTAGTATAGGTCCTGTGTAAGGAGACACCTAGTATAGGTCCTGTGTAAGGGGACACCTAGTTTAGGTCCTGTGTAAGGGGACACCTAGTATAGATATTAGTTTTTTTCCGGAATGGGGTTTAAAACCGCTTATTGTTTAAATGTCTGTTTTAATATGGTATCCGGAAATTTGTTTGAAAGAAATTTCGTCGACGGAAAATTGATCGATGGAAGTTTGATCGATGGAAGTTTCATCGAACGGAAATTGAATAGTCGTGAGGTTATGTCCTCCAATCACTCCCAGGACATAATTGAATAATAGTGAGATTACGCCATAAGTCCTATCATTCACAGGACATAATTGAATAATAGTGATTACGCCAAAAGTCCTATCATTCACAGGACATAATTGAATAATAGTGAGATTACGCCATAAGTCCTATCATTCACAGGACATAATTGAATAATAGTGAGATTACGCCATAAGTCCTATCATTCACAGGACATAATTGAATAATAGTGAGATTACGCCATAAGTCCTATCATTCACAGAACATAATAGAAAAATCGTGAGATTATGCCATAAGTCCTATCATTCACAGGACATAATTGAATAATAGTGAGATTACGCCCAAAGTCCTATCATTCACAGGACATAATTGAAAAATCGTGAGATTATGCCATAAGTCCTATCATTTACAGGACATAATTGAAAAATCGTGAGATTATGCCATAAGTCCTATCATTCACAGGACATAATTGAATAATAGTGAGATTATGCCCCTAGTCCTATCATTCGCAGAACATAATCGAATAATCGTAAGATTACGCCCTAAGTCCTGAACCCACAGTGACAAAACAGAAGGGGAAAAAATGACGTCATCGTGCCAGTGCCTCAATGCCTTGAAATCAGTTTTAGGGACAGAAGATGAGGAGACAACGTCCTTCCAAAGAGATTGGGAAATCAATAATTGCTCAGGGGGGAAAAAACGTTCGTTGAGCAGGGTGGTGAATGTTTTCTCTGAAGATTATGCCAGTTTAATGACATGAAACAGGAGAGCTTAGCTCATTTTCTGGGTTGAAAGCAATAAGGAGTGACGATGTGGGGGCAGGGGGGGGGGGCAGGATGATGGTGGTGTGGTGTGCGGCTGGGAGAAGGTGGTGAGTTAAGCGGACAACATAACTGGCAACTCGAACGATATTTTCATATTTTTTTTTTACAATTTTTGCATCTTTAAAACCAAATTGCGATTTGATATAAAAAATAAGATTTCATCACCAAAAGAAATGTCTTTGTTCCGTGGGGAAAACTGAGAATGTTGGCTGAATCCGTGTTGTGACCAGGGCTTCTCATTTCCCGGGATTTCGCTTATCCCTGGACACCGGGAATGAAGCATTCCCGGGAAAGGGGTGGGGGCTATAAATATAATTAGGTTTATCTACTTCATCTAATTATTTATATAATCTGGTCAAGGTTGGGTTGTTGGCGTGGGTAAATGGTGGCTTGTTGGTGCTGGTCAAGGTTGGGTTGTTGGCGTGGGTAAATGGTGGCTTGTTGGCGCTGGTCAAGGTTGGGTTGTTGGCGTGGGTAAATGGTGGCTTGTTGGCGCTGGTCAAGGTTGGGTTGTTGGCGTGGGTAAATGGTGGCTTGTTGGCACTGGTCAAGGTTGGGCTGTTGGCGCGAGTAAAAGTTGGGTTGTTGACTAGGGTAAATGGCGCGGTTTTACCGTGAGTAATGGTTGGGTTGATGGTGGGGGGGGGGGGGGGGGGGGTTAAAGGTCTGTTTTTTGGTAAGTATCTGATAGGGAGTGCAGGAAGGGTTTATGTTGGGGTGGTGGCATAGGGGAGTCGTGCATATGACTAGGTGACCTTTAGGGAAATTATCCGGGGTAAGCACTGGCTTTGCAGAATTGTGTCACTGAACTTTTCAAGGGTCAGTTTAAGGTTAAAAAAGTGTGAGAGTCGAAATGACATTGTTCCGTATGACTCGTGAACTGCTTCCTAATGGACTGGTCCCTACTCAGCTAATTTGGTATTGAGAGTATATTACAAATAATTCTAAACGTTTTAAATGTTTGAGAGAAAGTATGGTTCCATAATGAGTTCCCAATAACTACGCTAAATTATTATTATTATTTTTTTTATTTTTTTTTTTTTTTTTTTTTATAACGCAACTGCGTTTGGTGCGTAATATTTTCTTTCCGAAAAATGAAATCGTCCCAATTTAAGTATGGTTTAAAAAATATTCGGTTTAAAATTGGTTAGGACATCAGGATACTTAATAATATAGTTCAAGTGCGTGAAATAAAATGTGTGCAGTGACGTATCATGGAGGGAAGGGGTTTAGCAAAAATTGGGATTCTTAAATGTGTGTTACTGGAGTTCATGTTTTGTCAAGTAACTTTAGTAGATGGGAAGTTCGCGCATTGCTGTCGCCAATGTTTGGCCGGCTATATTTAGTAATCTTCATTTCTCTTCTTGCTTCACCGCTAAACGCATAATAGACATTGGCTGGTACAATTTTTGCAGTGTGTGTGTGGGTGGGTTGGGGTGTCCTAATTCGATAACACAGCACGCATCAACCCAAAGATAAAGGAGAGGGGGGGGGGGGGGGGGGGGGGGAGCGCCCGGACTGAGGGACAAAGATGCAATCCGAATTATCTCTAGCGTTTCCAGATCACAAAATATTTAGTGGGTTTCTGCGAGGACACAGGGCGCACTTTCTTTCTTTCAATGCTACCCTCCCCTCTCTCCAGCCCCACCCCACCCCCACCACACACACTTTTCCGCCTTGAGTGAGATGAAGAGACAGGGCCCGGTGTTGACATAGTTTGGACGTGTTCCCTGGGAGATGGTAGACCGTTGGCGTAGGACGTGTTCCCTAGGAGATGGTAGACGGTTGACAAAGACGACATAGTTAGGAACTGTTCCACGTCAGATTGTAAAATTGTAAGAGGTTGACCTACTTAGGACATGTTAACATAGTTAAGGAATGTTCCCTGAGAAATGGTAGACGGTTGACATAGTGAGGACGTGTTCCCTGGGAGATGGTACATGGTTGACATAGTGAAGACGTGTTCCCTGGGAGATGGTACATGGTTGACATAGTAAGGACGTGTTCCCTGTGAGATGGTAGACACAGTTTATTGCCACTGAGCCCTTTTGAAGTAAACCAACGCTAAGATAGATAATTAGTTTATAGTTTGAATTAAGTTACAGATACCCACGTGTTGGTGAGATGTCATTACTTTAGAATCAGAGAGAGAGAGAGGGAGACCCTTCCCTATAAAGACTTCCAATATGATATCCAAAGGGAGGTAACGTCCTACTTTTTCAAATTAAAATAAAAATCTCCATCAGCCTCAAAATGCCATTCTTTTAGAGAATGTTTAAGCAATATGACTAAAGACAGTCCACAGTCTACATCCTAGCTGGCGGCCTTTAAGCAATAGGCCTACGGACAGTCCTACACCCTACCTGGCGGCCTTTAAGCAATAGGCCTACGGACAGTCCTACATCCTACCTGGCGGCCTTTAAGCAATAGGCCTACGGACAGTCCTACACCCTACCTGGCGGCCTTTAAACAATAGTCCTACAGACAGTCCTACACCCTACCTGCCGGCCTTTAAAAAATAGGCCTAATAACAGCCCTACACCCTACCTACCGGTCTTTAAACAATAGGCCTACGGAAGTCCTACACCCTTTCCTGCCAGTCTTTAAACAATAGGCCTAAGGACAGCCCTACACCCTACCTGCCGGTCTTTAAACAATAGGCCTACGGACAGTCCTACACCCTTTCCTGCCGGTCTTTAAACAATAGGCCTACAACGCATACATTGATACAAAAAAAGGCCTAGAAATTGATTTAGTTCAAAATAAATTTTTATTATAGCTTAAATTGTGTTTTTATTTTGAAATGTCGTTTATAAAAATGTCAAGACTTTTTTTTTCCCCCAAAAGGAAATGCCCCCCTTATTCATTTTTGCATTTTGCAACTCCACCCTGTGTAAGGGAGCAGTTCTAATTTAAGAACCACTGGTCCATTCAGGCTGAAAGAAGTTCGGACAAAAAGCGTCTTTCTTGATCCGCGAGTCTCTCTGGAGTAATTAGGTGAATTGTCTGACGCATAATTTGGTGAGCCCAACAAAGGAGTCAGGACAACGGGGACTTTGCCAGGATCTGTCGCATCTTTTGTGTTTGGTTTCATTTAGAGGGGGGGGGGGGGCGCATTTTGAAGATAGGATTTACTGGCCAGTAGTTACAATATAATGGCCAGTGGTTACAAGATAGCGGCCGGTGGTCATAAGATGGAATCAGTGGCAACATGTTAGTGGCCAGAAGTTAGGGGCCTGTCGTGTAATGAGTTAAGACTTTGTTGCCAGTGGTTATGAGATGGTGCCAGACGGTTACAAGATAACGTCCGGTTGTTAAAAGTTACTGTCCGGTTATTACATGATAGTGTCCAGAGGTTAAGGTTTTCAAACTGTAAGCCTTTGACAGAGGCGTGGGAAGGGGGTTCGGAGAAGGGGGTGGGGAGAAGGGGGTGGGGAGAAGAGGTGGGGAGGAGGGGGTGCGGAGAAGGGGGTGGGGAGAAGGGGGTGGGGAGAAG